>JAANYP010002800.1:0-358234 GCA_020465985.1 Centrapalus pauciflorus | reverse complement strand
TTTGGAATGCCCTTGTTGGAGCCCTTTGAGATTGATCTCTACGAGCAGTGGAAGCTGCAGAAGATCTTGCTGTTGATTGTTGAGCATTCTGATCTCGTGGGGGTTTCGGGCAGTCCCTTGAGAAATGGCCAAGTCTGTGGCAGTTGTAGCATGCATCATCTTTTCGTGGACAATGCTCCCAGTGATGGCCTTTCTGCCCACAGCAGAAACAATACATATCCTGAGTCTTGCACTCCCCAGAGTGCGCTTTTCTGCATCGTCTGCAGTCCCTCATTTCAGAATTGGCCGAAAAGGCCCTTCCCTTCTTGGGTGATGAAGATTGTTGATGAGATTGGGGAGAGAATCGGGAGGATCCAGACTCCCGCTGCCTTTTTGGCGGCGACGGTTGAGTCGGTGGTGCGGCGGCTGACCCGATTACGTATCCAGATAATAAGACAATCTGCTCCACATTCCGAGCAGCCTCAAGCAAACCAGCAAACGTTGTATACCGAACCCCACTCATGGTTCGGCGTATCTCATAATCTAGTCCGGCCTCAAACCGGGCTATCTTCCTCTCTTCTGTGTCTACTTGATGGGGTGCGAACAGACTCAATCGGGTGAACTCAACGGCATATTGTGTAACCGTTTTCGTTCCCTGAGTTAAGTTCAGGAATTTTGCCTCGAGACGTCGCTTCTCGTCGGCTGGACAGTACTGTTGAGAAAACACTTCCTTAAACTCGCTCCATGACATGTGTGACACTACCTCCATCGTCAACACATGTGTCATTCCGTCCCACCACATAACAGCGTCCCTTGCAAACATAGCGGTTGCAAAGCGGACCATGTCTTTATCAGCGCAGTCGCTGATTCTGAAAGTTCGTTCCGTGGTGGTGATCCATTCCAATGCTGTAACAGCATCACCGGTTCCGTCAAAAGTAACAGCCCCGTTACTTTTGAAATCCTTAAACCTACAGCCCCTTGATCGGTTAGAAGACCCAGTGTCTTGTCTTTCCTCTTGATCGTCTTGTTGTTGCTCCTTGTTCTTTCGTTTGTCAGCTTTACGTTTTGCCTCGGCCTCATCTCTGGCCCTTAACTGATCAGCAAATGACTGAGCCTGCTCAGCCATTCGTTTGGATTGTAGCTCATTGTTTTGTTCCATGAGAGCTTGCATCATCTGGAACATTTGCTGAGGAGTCATATCGTCTCCTGACATGTTCTGAAATATAACAACTTATATTTAGAACATTTATTTTTAAGTCCTAAGTGTACAGTTACCCTTTGTGTTTCCCCGTGTGCATGTCAATCCTATCTTAGTTCATATCATTACTTAGAAGTTCATTCTAATATCATAACCTAAGTTTGAGTCCAAGTCCTCGCGGACACTTGAAACCTCAAACTAATGCTCTGATACCAAACTGTGACGCCCTTGTTAATTAATGATATAATTGTAGCAATCACCAGGATCGACAAACAACCCAATGAGTATCATAATAATTGAAATTGAGTACTTAAATCAGAATTAAGCAAATCCACACTAAAGCAATGAAAGTAAATGTCTACAGTGTTTAAGTCTAGCTATTACATCATCATAATTGTTTTAATAGTAACAGATTCCCAGCCCCAAAGCTACATCGTCCATGTACCAATTAGCTTCTAAGGTCACCGAGATAAGAATTTGATTGCTTAAGATGAAGGTCCCGCTACACTCTTGCCTTTGCCTGTAAACAATGTGAGTCAACAGTAAGCTAAAGCTTAGTGAGATAACAGATTATGCAAACAACAAATATTTCTTTACATGCAATGCTTAACCATGGGCAGTGTAAGCCCCATGTATGTGAAAACGGCAGTGAAAGCCTCAATGTGTGAGTAAACCATTCAGTGCTAGCATGGGGTGGCAGTTCAATATGCTGATCGGGGATGTGCCGAACCTGATGGGATACGAGTGGGATGATCAGTCCCCGACAGTGGCCTGCTGTCAGCCCCAGTCCAGGTCGCATCAGATTATGAAGTAATGATCATGCAGTGCAAGCATGATGTAAATAGATGCCCTTTCAAATGAACGCAAGCTACATGTGTGTTACATGTCAAGTACGAGTGTGCATCATAACAACAAATCATTTCATGAGTGCCAAATGAAGTATATGAACAATGTGAACATGCCATTGAATGTATAAACATGAATGTAAAAACAATAAATGTTCGAATGATAATCTGCAAATCACAGTGATTGGTTTTGTGACTTGATCCTGAATCAATGTGTGTTTTGATAACACCACAATGATCTGTAATGTAAGTGTAATAGTGATGTAATGTCAGTAATTGCTTAAAAATTGTATTCTGAAAACTAAGTATAATTGTACTGATTTCGGACCACATCCGAATTCGGATGGTCCGAAATACAGGGTTGTCCGAAATATGGTATTGGTCCGAAGTGGGTGTGATCCGAGTTGAGCATGGTCCGAGATTGGCATTGGTCCGAAATGGGTATGGGGTCCGAAGTTACTGTTGGTCCGAACTCACTATTGATCCGAATTGGGACGGTGTCCGAACTGGGATAGGACCGAAATGGGGTTGGTCCGAAATCATTGTAGGTCCGAATTGTGTATTAATCCGAAATAGGGCAAGGTCCGAAATTGATGGATCCGAATTGGGTGGATCCGAATTCGGATGGATCATCAGTCCGAACCGAGTTCATACTTAGCATATTTTTTCCAGATTTTCCAGATTCCACTATTTGACCATTTTACATGTTTTGAGTCTGATATTGCAGATATAAGCTTAAATGTACTATATCAACTTATAATATAACACTTATGTACCAAAATAACCGATTTGTGTCCATTTTTCTTATGAGTCTCGATGAACACACACACTAAAACACACACATATCTCAAAATCCTACTTAGACTTCGATTCTGTTTCTGAAATTTTGTATACAACATCACTAACACTCGATTTTAACATTGCAACAATAACATCTAATATGCATTAACAGTTGCATCAAAATCTTATAATTCGGTTCTTATTGAAACCGAACACAAAACTCCAAGAATTCGTAAATATTAACAAATATTACCTCAAATTGTTTGTTGTAATGCTTATAGTTCCTTAATTGCCACTTGATTCCAACTTTTGCAGCTTCAGTTTGTTGATTCTTGGGTGTTCTTGGATGAAACCGAGAGAGATGTAGAGAGAGAGAGTGAGAGACGGTTGAGAGAGTAGAGAGAGAAAGTGTTTTGGAAATTATGAACATTAATTCCCTTTTTTATTTGTCACTTTCACTTATTTGCACAATACACCCCTCAACTTAGTAATTTCTCATTTAACATATATTGTGATGAAAATTGGCTTAAATTGACATAATAAATCCACCAATACAATATTTAAATCCTTAAATGTTGCAAATTACATGTACTTAAAATTTGGGATGTTACACTGTTCTCCCTTCAAACTGTGCCTTCAGCCTGCTCTCTTTTGTAAGAACAGGTTGTGTTCAATAGTTGAACAGGTTACAAGACAATGGCTTGTAAGACAGTGTGAAGAAGTGAACAGGTTGAAGATTGGACCATCAGAGCAGGCTGGACGAATAAACTGTTTTTGTTCAGCCTGTTGTATACTCAAGCTGTTCAAGTTTTTCAGACAAATGACTAAGTACAGAACATGTATAACCTGTTCTGCCTAAGCTGTTCAGAGAAACTTGAGCAGTGTGAAACACACAAATTCTTAGACCTTTGAGAAACACTTAGTCACTCTTGTTTAACATGCCCAGCTTGCTGACAAGGTAATTAAACCTTGTTTCATCCAGAGGTTTGGTGAAAATGTCTGCAAGCTGTTCATTTGTGGAAATAAAGCTTACCTCCACATTACCTTTCTGAATGTGATCCCTGATGAAGTGATGTCTGACTTCAATATGCTTTGTTCTGGAATGAAATACTGGATTGTTGGAGATGGCTATGGCACTTGTGTTATCACACAGAATAGGAGTTTTCCTATACACAAGGCCATAATCTTCAAGCTGATGCTGCATCCACAGAATCTGCCCACAGCAGCTTCCAGCAGCAATATACTCAGCTTCAGCAGTAGAAGTGGACACTGAGTTCTGCTTCTTGCTACTCCAACTGATCAACTTTCCACTAAGGAGTTGACACCCACCTGTTGTGCTTTTCCTATCTAACCTGCAGCCTGCAAAATCAGAATCTGAATAACCTGTTAGCTCAAGGCTTGAGTCTTTGGGATACCAAAGACCCAAACCTGGTGTACCCTTTAGGTACCTGAAGATTCTTTTGACAGCAGCTAGATGAGATTCCTTTGGATCAGCTTGGAATCTAGCACATAGACAGGTGGCAAACATAATATCAGGTCTGCTAGCAGTTAAGTAAAGCAAGCTCCCAATCATGCCTCTGTAAGCTGTTACTGAAACAGCTTTGCCACTAGCATCAGCATCCAATTTTACATTGGTTGCCATTGGGGTTTTAATAGGAGAACTTTGATCAAATTTGAACTTTTTCAAAAGATCTAAAGTGTACTTTCTTTGATTTATAAAAATTCCAGTTAAGGTTTGTTTAACCTGCAATCCTAAAAAGAAAGTTAGTTCTCCCATCATACTCATTTCATATTTAGATTTCATGAGTAATGAAAAATTCTTGCATAACTGCTTATTAGTAGAACCAAATATTATGTCATCCACATAAATTTGAACAAGCATAATATCAGACTTCACCTTCTTTATGAACAGTGTGGTATCCACTTTACCTCTGGAGTACCCATTGCTCATAAGGAATTCAGTAAGAGTGTCATACCAGGCTCTAGGGGCTTGTTTGAGACCATAGAGAGCTTTGTCCAACTTATAGGACCAAAACTGGATGTCTGTCATTTTCAAAACCTGGAGGCTTGCTTGACATAAACTTCTTCTGCAGCTTCCCATTCCAAAAATGCACTTTCACATCCATTTGAAATACCTTAATGCTCTTATGAGCAGCGTAGGCTAGATACAAACGAATTGCTTCTAGCCTGGCCACAGGAGCAAATGTTTCATCATAATCAATTCCTTCCTCCTGTCTGTAGCCCTGAGCAACAAGTCTTGCCTTATTTCTAATGACATGACCTTGCTCATACATCTTGTTCCTGAAAACCCATTTTGTGCCAATTATAGTTTTACCTTTAGGAGCAGGGACCAGCTTCCATACATTGTTTCTCTCAAACTGATTGAGCTCTTCTTGCATGGCAGTGATCCAATTGGCATCTTTTAATGCTTCATCAACCTTCTTTGGCTCCATCAGTGAAACAAAACTAGAGAACATACAAAAGTTCCCTAAGCTGTCCCACCGTTTTTGTATCCCTTTGTTGATGTCACCAATTATTTGATCATTGGGGTGACACCTGATCCACTTAGGATCATTTTTCAATGATGATTCACCTGAGTTGTTAACATCTTCAGCGGGTCCTGTTGAACAGCTATCAAGATTTTCAGACACACTGTTGTCTTGAGCCTGTTCACTTGTTGAACATGTCTGACCACTGTTGAACATATCAGCAGAGGAACTGGGAAAATCAGCATTGATAGGTTCCTGATGCAGTGTAATTAAGTCAGTACATTATTCACACAGGTGTATTGGACATAATCATCATCATTTCCTATCATGATTACAGGTTCCACACTGGGTTGTTAGGGAGCTTTTGAGTCCTCTTCATTGATTGAGATTGATCAGATCATCAAAGTTAATTCCCTGAAGCTGATTCAGGAACAGCTTTGGTGGAGGCATTCTTGGACTCTTCAAAGGTGACATTGATAGATTCATCTATCACCTTTCTTTTGTTGTTGTATACTCTGTAGGCTTTGGAGATAGCAGAGTAGCCAACAAACACACCTTCATCAGCTTTAGGTTCAAACTTTGACAGCTGGTCCCTTTGATTCAGAATGAAACAGGGACATTCAAACACATGGAAATAACTGACATTTGGCTTCCTCCCTTTGAGCAGCTCATAGGGAGTCTTGTTGAATCTTTTCACCACTAAGGATCTGTTTTGGGTGAAGCAGGCAGTGTTAACAGCTTCAGCCCAAAATGATGAAGTAAACCTGATGCACACAGCAGTTTTCTGCAGCTTCAATGAGAGTTCCGGTTTTCTCCTTTCCAGCAACTCACATTTTGTTAGAGTTCTTATGCTGAAAAGTTTTGAGTGATTCCTTTCTCTTCAAAGAAGTCTTCAAGAGTACTGTTTCTGAACTCAGTACCATGATCACTTCTAAGCTGCTTTACTTGGGCAGAGTTCAGCATTCCATCTTTTTGACAAATCCAATAATCTCTCTAGCAGCCTCTCCTTTGCTCTTTAGAAAGATCACCCGTGTGTACCTGGAGAACTCATCAACCATTACAAGAGTGTATCTTCTTCCTCCTAGACTTGGGACATTAACAGGTCCAAACAAGTCCATATGGATTAAGAAGAGTGGAGTATCAATAGAGAAATTATGTTTGGATTTAAAAGATGTTTTTTCTCTACTTGCCTTTCTCACAAAGCTGTGCGTATCTATCTATCCTTAGCAAAAGTCATACAAGGTAAACCTGTCACCAACTCTTTCTTACAGAGTTTGTTGATGTTCTTGAAGTTCAGATGTGACAGTCTTCTGTGCCATAGCCAGTTTAGATCAGCATTTGTTCTTGTGAGAAAACAGGTTTCAGTTGTGGGGTCAGCAGAATGCATATCCACAACATATACACCTTTCTTTCGTTGAGCACATACCACAACTTTGCCTTCGGAATCCAATATGTAACCCAGGTGCTCATCAAAGTTAACCTTGTAGCCAGCATCACATAGTTGGCTTATGCTAACAAGGTTATGTTTTAGCCCAACCACATAGGCTACTCTTTTGAACACTGCAGCACCAGCTTTAAGAGTTCCATATCCCTCAGTGGATCCCTGTACATTGTCACCAAAGGTGACTTTTGGCCCTTTTTCAGGCCTGAGTTCACTCAGCAATTCTTTACAACCTGTCATGTGCCCTGAGCAGCCACTGTCCAAGTACCAAACCTGGGAAGGTTGTTTTTCCTGCAGAGTGATAAGAGAATTATTAGTCATTTTTAGGGGAACTCATCACAGAGATGAGTTCTCCTACTTCATCAACATTTGTTGATGGATTTGAAATATCCACACTAATATTCCCTATCTGAATGGTATCAGCTTGAATACCATTCTCAGTAACTGTGCCATTTCCAACACTGCTTGTGACAGCTGTGAGAGAAACAACAGAGTTAACAGGCCTCATGTCCTCAGATTCAGGACAGTCCTTGGCCAGATGTGTCTTCTTCCCACATTTGTAACATTTTGTCTTTTTAGAATTTTTGGAAGAAGATCTTTCAGAAACACATTCTGAGTTATTTTTGTTGATTCTTTCAGCAGGTTTAGCAGTTTTATTACTTCTTGTTGAATCAACAGTTTGAGTGGATAGTTCAATAGCCTTGGCTTTGGCTGCCACTTCCGTCTTCTTTTTAGGAGGACAGATATCAAAGACAGGGAGCTTGATTGGCTTTTGAGCTTCCACAGGTTTGGGAAACTTATTCCCAATTATTCCAGTTTGAGCAATGGCTTTATATTTGCCCCTACTGGGTTGTGATTTATGCTGCCTATCAGCATACTCACTGTGTCTGGTTTTAAAAAGTTTGTTCTTGTTTACAACCAGTTTACTACTATGATTTGAAAACTTATTTGAAATCACAGCAGTTTTGTTTTCAACATGAGACTTACCCTTGTTGAAAACAGGCTGCTTACCTTTTGAAAACTTATTTTCGAAGTGTTTAGCATCAAAAGGATTAACATGCTTTTTACCATCAGCTTTGGACTCAGAACCTGTTTTGTTAACAGGTTTAGCATCCACAACTTCAGTTTCAACATGTTTTCCTTTCTTTTGCTTGTGTGAGCTAGCAGAGCACTTAGCAGGCTGCCTTGGATTCGAGTTTGATAAGTGTGATTCGAGTTTGATAAGTGATTTGATCAAGTTTGATCAAACATTGATCGAGTTTAATCACTCATCCTTCAAGTTTGATAAACCCTTCTTTCAAGTTGTATAAACACACTTTAAAAAGAAATCAAGTGTTCTTTGAGTTTGTTGAAGAAGAATTCGAGTTTAATAAAAAAAAATTTTGAACTGATCATGTTTGATTAAACTTAATTCGAGTTTTATTGAACTTTATTCGAGTTTAATCAACCTAATTCGAGTTTGATTAACATCTATTTGAGTTTGAATAATGTTCCATTCGAGTTTGATCAAGACCATTCAAGTTCATTCATTTATCATTCGAGTTGGACATTGTTCTATTCTAGATGGGTGTAGCTTCAACCAAGTTTTATACTTCTTCGTTCGAGTTTCATTACTCTTTGTTCGAGTTTGACTCTTCTTTGACCGACTTTTACTCTTTGTTGACCGAGTTTGACCATTCATTACCCGACTTTCGTTTTTCAAAATACAGAAAATCATCAAAGGGTTTTTTTTATCACTGGATGATTTAATCTGAGTTTGTAATCGAAGGTGAGGATTTTAAAGTCGAGTACACTTATATAAATTTCAAATTCCAACTCTAAACACACAAAAATTCCATTGAATTTTTCTGATTTTTCGGTTTTTGTGTGTTCTTGACTGATTTTGCAAAATTTTGGGGTTTTGATCTGTTTTTAGGAAAAACGTTCTTCGAAAAAGTGTTTGTATTCAAAAACCGCATACTCGATTTTATTTTGGGATCATTTAGAAGTTCTTGGTTGAAAATTGGGATTTGAACTTGGATTTTTGAAATAATCTGTTTAAACTCGGATGAAACTAAGAATTTAGTTTCAATCGAGTTTTATCAAGTGTGATTCGAGTTTGATAAGTGATTTGATCGAGTTTGATCAAACATTGATCGAGTTTAATCACTCATCCTTCAAGTTTGATAAACCCTTCTTTCAAGTTGTATAAACACACTTCAAAAAGAAATCAAGTGTTCTTTGAGTTTGTTAAAGAAGAATTCGAGTTTAATAAAAAAAATTTTTGAACTGATCATGTTTTATTAAACTTAATTCGAGTTTTATTGAACTTTATTCGAGTTTAATCAACCTAATTCGAGTTTGATTAACATCTATTTGAGTTTGAATAAAGTTCCATTCGAGTTTGATCAAGACCATTCAAGTTCATTCCTTTATCATTCGAGTTGAACATTGTTCTATTCTAGATGGGTGTAGCTTCAACCAAGTTTTATACTTCTTCGTTCGAGTTTCATTACTCTTTGTTCGAGTTTGACTCTTCTTTGACCTACTTTTACTCTTTGTTGACCGAGTTTGACCATTCATTACCCGACTTTGGTTTTTCGAAATACAGAAAATCATCAAAGGGTTTTTTTATCACTGGATGATTTAATCTGAGTTTGTAATCGAAGGTGAGGATTTTAAAGTCGAGTACACCTATATAAATTTCAAATTCCAACTCTAAACACACAAAAATTTCTTTGAATTTTTCTGATTTTTCGGTTTTTGTGTGTTCTTGACTGATTTTGCAAAATTTTGGGGTTTTGATCTGTTTTTAGGCAAAAAGTTCTTCGAAAAAGTGTTTGTATTCAAAAACCGCATACTCGATTTCATTTTGGGATCATTTAGAAGTTCTTGGTTGAAAATTGGGATTTGAACTTGGATTTTTGAAATAATCTGTTTAAACTAGGATGAAACTAAGAATTTAGTTTCAATCGAGTTTTATCAAGTGTGATTCGAGTTTGATAAGTGATTTGATCGAGTTTGATCAAACATTGATCGAGTTTAATCACTCATCCTTCAAGTTTGATAAACCCTTCTTTCAAGTTGTATAAACACACTTTAAAAAGAAATCAAGTGTTCTTTGAGTTTGTTGAAGAAGAATTCGAGTTTAATAAAAAAATTTTTTGAACTGATCATGTTTGATTAAACTTAATTCGAGTTTTATTGAACTTTATTCGAGTTTAATCAACCTAATTCGAGTTTCATTAACATCTATTTGAGTTTGAATAATGTTCCATTCGAGTTTGATCAAGACCATTCAAGTTCATTCCTTTATCATTCGAGTTGAACATTGTTCTATTCTAGATGGGTGTAGCTTCAACCAAGTTTTATACTTCTTCGTTCGAGTTTCATTACTCTTTGTTCGAGTTTGACTCTCTTTGACCGACTTTTACTCTTTGTTGACCGAGTTTGACCATTCATTACCCGACTTTGGTCTTTCATACTTAGAGTTTGTTTTCAGTGTTCATTTCAAAATCATTTCATAGTCCATAACAAGATTTTGGAAGATTCAGTTTTATTAATTCACAGTGTCTAAAGATGCACTGGCCATGGGTTCGGAAACCAAACTTTCGATTCTTTACAAATGAGAATATGTGTAGTGGAGGGAACAGTTCCTAAAATTTATAAGCTTTCACGTCTTATCTAAGGAAATGTTGGCCTCACTGAATGAAGGCCAACCAGATTCTTTGTTACTATACCTGCAGTTCCAACCGAAAATCCTCCGTTACGTGAGAGAATAGCGAAGGTCACAACAGCAAATATGACTGAGGCCAACGCTCGGATTCGCTAAAAAGCATATAAAAATCGAGCTTATGTTCTAAACGTCATAAACCCTAGAAAACGGCAGTAGAGCGACGATTTTTGACCAATACAACCACAGCTAAATCCATCTGGGATGAGGTATGTAAGCTTATGAGTGGGTCAGACAAGGCAAGCACAAACAGAGCACACAACAGCCTATTGACATTCGAGAATTTCCGACCTAAAGAAGGAGAGATGTTAGAGAGCACAAATCTGAGATTTTTTAACCTTGTGAGTGAGATGAAGAGAAACAGGGTAACAAAATCTAATACGGACATCAATGTTAAATTCCTGAATGTGCTCAATCCAAAATGGGATAAATACATCATGATTATCCAACAGACAAAAGATATTGATGATATGGATTTTCGTATGGTGTTGGAGAACCTTTACAACTATCAGGAAGTTGTGTTATGAAAGGTATCTGGCAAAAAGCAGGCTAAGAAAGCAACGATTAATCCTTAGGCTCTCCTTGCTGATAAAAAGTACAAATACATGCTGAAAAAGGAGAAGCGCGTTGTGATAACCAGCAGTTCATCTGATTTAGAATCCACAGATTTATCAGCAGAGTCTGAAATTGAGGAAATGAAAAAGTAAATGGCTTTACTGACAAAAGCTTTCCAGAAAAAGTTCTATCGCAAACTCACGAATAATAAAATGCGATACAAACAGGCTCTAGAAAGTTTTAGAAAAGAGACAAGTAAGACAAATCTGGAGAGAGCAGTGGTAAAAAGGCTGAATAATATGAGAAGCCTGATAAGCATACCAAGAAAGACGCTGAGCAAAGTGTTACAATTGTGGTAAGCCTGGCCACTTTGCAAGGGAATGCAGACTGCTAGTAGTCAAGAACTTAGACTACCATACTCGCAAGGCACTGCTGGCTAAGGAAAAGGAGGCTAGAAAGGCTTTAATGGATGAGGATGACCACTGCCTTCAATTGTCTGAGGATGAATACATTCTGGATGAAGATGCACATATTTGCCTGAAGTCAGAAGTTTCTAATGAATCTGAGTTGAGTGAATCTGCCATGTTGGCTGAAGATGAAGTCTGGATGGTTTTACTGATGTTGAAGTTAAACAGACAAAGGATTCTGATTCTAAGAATGAATTGAGAGAGGAAATGGTATTGATGGCCATGGGAGAAGCTGGATGCAACAAAGACCGAGAAGATGACGGGTCAGATTCAGATGCCTCAGACAACTCAGAGACACCCGAGGTACAATCTAATCCTTAATCTGATGATGATAATACCTGTGAGCTAGAACAAAAACTTGCTCAGATGGCTTACGTGCTAAAACGGTTTGAAAAATCATTAAAAGCTGAGAAAAAGAATGTCCATTCTTTGGAAAACAAATTTAGACTCGAACATGCTTTAGTGTTAGAGTTTTCCAAAGATAAGGCAATTGAATTTCAATCCATATCAAAAATAGAAGAAAAATATAATGACATTCAACTGCAAAATGAAAAGCAGAGTAACAGTATATCTGACTTAACAGAAAAATAACAATTAGCAGAATTAGAATCAACAATTTTTCTGTAAAGTATAATTCCATCTTTGCTGAAAAGACAAAATTATATGAGAAAAATTAATCCTTAGAAGATGAATTTCTTAAAAGAGGACAAACAGATCAGATTATTCATCTGAATCAACCAAAGGCACTGATTTTTATAATTCTAAATTATGAATTGGTTGTGATAATCCTAAGTATCTAGCAAAAGCCATTTCATGTTCCCAAACTTTGTATGATACTAGATACATAAATTTAGGATTACAAATGGTATTTTTAAGGGCTTCAGATGAAATAGAATCAGGCGAAGATCTGAAACGGTTGAGAAAAGATAAAATGCAATACTTTGGATTATAATAAGCTTAATGACAGTTATTCAAATCCTTGCATATCATAAGAGTATATTCAGACATATTCTGATAAATATTTGTCTGAAAATACATTTTCTACTCAAAAGCCCTATATTCCGAACTCAATCCTTGAGAAGATTAACTCTGATATTGAATTGAAAATTAAAACTTTCGAGACTGAAAATGAAAACCTTCAGGCTGAGATTAAAAAAATGGAACTGAAAATTAAAAACCAGCCTGAAATCAAAACTCAACCAGATCAGATTTCTTCAATTCAACCTGAAACATTTAATTCTGAAAAAGGGTTTCATTTGTATATGAAGTCTGATTTTATTTCATTGGAGGATATGTTTGTCAAAATTGACGAGTTTATTAAACCACTTTATGACAAACAAACTGATAAACCCAAAGAACCCGTACGTATTTTGAAAAGAATACCTACATATTCTATGGTTGAATTAGTACCATCACCTGTTTACACAAGAAGGAGAAAACAAAAGTTTCTTTTGTTACCCCAAAATTTGAAAAAGGTGAATCATCTTCATCTAAGGTAACACTAGCAAAGAAAGAAGATCCTTCAAAAGGTAAGAAAGTTTCAAATATTAAAGCTAATACTAAATCAACTAATTCATGTTGTTCTGTTATGTCAGATAATTCTGTGAAAAGAACATCGAAGCAAATTTTGCGAAAGAAGCAAGTCGCAAAGAAAAAGACGAGTTTAAGAAAGGAGTGGAGAATCAAAGATACAAGTGTTACAGATAGGAGTAGATCTGTAGAGAAATCTGTTTGTAATATATCTACAATTAAAAAATGTTCTAAATACTCTCGTACTGAACTGTTTTCATTAAATTCTACAAAATGCCATGCGTTGAATGTTAAATCGTTACATAATTCTGATATGTTTGTACGGATGCCAAAGAACAAGGTTCCCAGTCGTAAAACAGCAAAGGGATCCAAAGAAACATATTTCAAATCAGTTCCAAAAAGAACTGTACAGAAATGAATACCTGAGAAAACTATTAAAAAGTGGGTTCCAAAGACAAAGAACATATCTGTTAATCTACCTGAAGTCTTACCACATGATTTGCCAAAATTCAAAGTGCCAGACTATAAGTGGGTGCCTCATGTTTTACTTCGTTTTATAGGTAAATCACGTGTGGTACCTTGACTCCAAATGTTCCAAGCACATGACCGGACATCGAGAAACCCTCACAAATTTTGTAGACAAATTCTGTGCGACGGTACGAATTGGGAATGATCAATTTTGTCCGATCAAAGGCTATGGAAGTCTGGAATACGATAAGATTAAGATTTAGAAGGTATTATACGTTGATGGTCTTTGTCACAATCTGTTCAGCATCGGCCTATTGTGCGATAAAGGGTTGGAAGTCAATTTCAAGGTAAATACGTGTAGTATAAGATCCGAGAAAACTCTAGTTTTATTCGAGTTGGGTCAAGAATTGTTCGAGAAAAGTCTTCACTTTATTCGAGTTTGTCACAAAAGGACTTAGGATTTACACAAGTAATTCTAACTTGATCCAAAGGACATTCGAGAAAACATCACCTTTTATCGAGTTTGTCAAAATGTCATTCGAGAAAATCAAAGTGTTATTCGAGTTAGTTCATAACTCATTTTAGAAATTTCATGCTTTATCCGAGCATCTCATAAGTTCATCCAAGTTGACTTGTATTCTATTCGAGTTTATCAGTAAGTCAACCAACTTTGTTCAAGGGTCACTCGAGTTGATTCACATGTCTCCCGAGAATGTTCAAGACTCATTCGAGTTTGTTCCTTATTGATTCGAGTTTGGAGTCAAAATTTTCAAAATTTTACTAAGTGTGGGAGATTTACTTTTTCAGAGAAATTTCACATTTTTTGAGAAACTTTTAAAATTTGTATTTTATTAACATTGGTCTCTTAACGATTGACTTTGGAGTCCTAACAATAATATTTTTTATTATTGTCTGGAATCCCGATGTTCTAAACAATAAATCACATATTATTCTAATTTCTTGTTAAATGTTTTATTTCTCTATAACATGTTTGCTATTTCTACATGTATCAAATGGCATCCCAATCACCCACCCATAAATCCAACTCGTTAGATTCTCACTCTTCTTCAAACCATACACTTGTGTCAAAACCTGTTAATTCTTCATTTGTCACAAGACCCTCACCATCATCCCCAATCCCTGAAACCAAATTGGTCAAATCCAAGCATTGCTTATCCCTACTAGACAACAATGACTGGTTCGATCCAAATGTCATAAAAGTTAGCCATCCGATGATTATGGAATTCCTCAAAGGTCACCCTCTCGGTTACCTATTGAAATATAAACCTTCCATTCCTCTAGTCTACCTAAATAAATTCTGGCACACGATCAAATTTGTGCCTGCTGAACGAGACCATCACTTTAAAGTTACAATTGATCAGTTTAAAACCAAAATAACCTTAGCTAGACTGCGTCATAACCTGTTCTTACCTAGACGCATTGAAAACGTCAATTTCCCTGAGCTGGCAGACTTTGAAAATTTTGTTACTGATGATCAACTATTCAAACCACTTTCAAAGAGCTCAAAGTTTCACAGAAATGGGTTAAACGGAGAATGGTATACACTATTTGACATCATCAACAGATGTATGACCTCAAAGAATACCGGTATAGACTGAGGAAGCATACACTGTTTGAGATTATTTCATGGTATTGCTTTCAACATGCATTATGACTTCGCTCAGTGTATCTGGGAAGACCTGAAAGAGGTAGTGTTGGCAAAGACAACAAATAGAGCAAGGAAATTTGTGCTCCTTCAAAGGTTTATACAAATTCTGATCAGAGGCATACTAAGGGCAAATGACAAAATTCCAAAAAGGTCAAACGCTCAGAAATGCCCAGACTACGTTATGATGAGT
The DNA here is from genome assembly GCA_020465985.1 of Centrapalus pauciflorus. Taxonomy (NCBI): domain Eukaryota; kingdom Viridiplantae; phylum Streptophyta; class Magnoliopsida; order Asterales; family Asteraceae; genus Centrapalus; species Centrapalus pauciflorus. Next base: position 342,911 of record JAANYP010002800.1, on the reverse strand, counting down.
CTTCACAAAGTTCAGGATGCTCCCAATCCAAACATCATGCTGATTCCTGAATCGTTATTAAAATACGCTGATGCTGAAGCTGAAAGTGTGAGACTATATAGGATAGATCATGCTCTGTTTGAAACTCAAGAACCGAGTTTTCATGCCCAAGGAGTTATAGGTGAGCAGGTACATTAACAAGGGGTTGATGTACAGGGAATCCAAACTGAGCCTGAGGGAGTTTCGAAGACAATAAGGGTTGGTGAGAGTGGATCGGATTCTAAACGAACTTTATTTAATATACCAGAAGGAGGAAATGAAGGTGAAGAGGATGATGATGATGATGATAACAATGATGATTTGGGAGGTGCTGGAGGAATTGAGATATCTCCAATTGTAAGTGTATCTGACAAAGAGGTTGAGGAGGAGATAGTGAGTGTGAGGGAGATCCTTACCCAAGAAAGCCAGAAAACCACATATGCTGTTAGCTCCCCTTTGAGAGTTGACATTGTAGAAACAAGTGTCCCACTGGTGATTACACCCCACCGGCCACTCATCTTCTTCTCAACAAGGATATGTTTCACTTTTGTCACGGGAACTTAGCACATAATCTATCCTTGGATTATTCGGATTCAATGGATATTGAACAAGTACAATTCTGCCCCATTGTACATTTATTCTTCCACAAGTAGTAGAACCTATACACGATAGGACACTTGAGTCTACTTCATGCGTTGAAGTAAGTACAGGAGGACTTCGTGTCCCTGTCGGAACAACCACAGTGTTTGAAGCAGACTTGTAAATCTCAAGCTTCAGGTTCTAAAAGTAAATACGAGGACCATGATGAAGACTCCGATGATGCTCATCATGAGGGGGAGAAGAGGAGGAAGCTTGAAGATACTGGATTTCAAATGGTTGCATATACAGGGAAAGAAAAAGAAACAGAAGGTGAAGTGGTTGGTGAAGTTGGAAGTTCAAAAGAAAAACCAGTTGAAGCTCAGACTGTGCTGGGATTGACTATTTTTGAAGATGTTCCAGTTCCTTTAAGTATTCAATATGGTATTTACAACTTTGAATAATATGACGATTCAGACAAAGAAGAATAAGAAGAAGTATTAAGAGTTGAGGGAGCAGAACAAGAAATTTAAGTATCAGATGATGATGAAGTTTTTGATTTATCTGTTGAGACGTTGATAGAAGAGAAGATTGTTAATGAGGAGGAGTTAGTAGAGGAGATTTATAGAGATGATGAATCAACAACAATGGTTGAAAATCCTGCGGTGACGGTTACTATCAATGAGGAATATGATCCATTTCCAATTGAGGATGTGATGCCCCAATATGTCAAAGATATGAATGAAGTTGAAATCATGGATAACTTTTTCAAGAGTTATATTTTTGCTTATGAATCTGAGAAATAGCATCAGTTGAGGTTTGCAGTTCAGTAAGTTGTACAGAAAGAGGTCATTGATATGCTGATTTTGCTGAACGAAGATGACTTAAGAAAGAAAAAGATTAGAAAGTTGGATATGTCTGAAAAACAGAATGCGGACTTTATAAGGAAAAGGAATAAGCTTCCATTCTTGGAAGATTATCTGCAGAAGAAAATCTTCTACAAGAAAGGGCTACGTGTACATTCTTGAAGGTATTCAGAGTTATTGAGCCAAACATGCTGAATTTAGCGAATTATGCTCATTTTCTGAGAAACATGACTCAGAAAATTGAAGATGTAGAAAGTGATTATAGGATAGTTGATCTTGTGAAGATTGAGAGAGATCGATTTGTTAAAATCTTCTATCCTACATTCACAGTGACAAGAGAAGACGGAAAGACTTATGTTTTCAGCGAAGCTGATTTGTTTAATCATAACTTGGAAGATGTGGAAGATTTGTTTAATGAGCTGTGCCGTAACAAAAGAGAAGAATATTGTCGTTTTTCAGTCAAGGCTTTATTTCACTTTACGCACACAAAGCTAGTCCTTATGTCTGTTCAAGTTACTTGTGTCTGTCAAGTTCTTCAAATAGGAGTTGAGAGAGGAATGAGACGACTCAATATCACAGCTCCTAACAGATTTATTAGACATTTGGACACGCTGAAAGAGTATCAAGTTGTCACACCCCGTTACCCTGGTTGGAAATTAGGCGTGACGTCATCGAAGTATAGTCATAATCTAGTGAACGACCACTAAATGGATGTTTTCGAAAAATACATTGATAAACTTCAAAACATAACATTGTTTTTACATAACCCAAATAAAAACGTAAGTAGTTCGCAATCACAAAGATTTAAATACATGATCAAATGAGCATTAATTATGCTAATAAATCTCTGGGTGTTTGAAGATTCGTTGCGACTCCAAAATATGCGGAAGCCTTGCTACGTTTCTGATGCATGCGACTCAAGTTATCTTCCAGAAAATACACGCTAATATACGTCAAAATTTTTTTGGTGAGCTCATAGGTTTACACAAAAGAATGACTTATATGGACCACAACGATTGAGTTTGAATTTATAAAGCATAAATTCCATGTTATGTATTACATATAACTATCATGCAACCAAACGTAAATATGAGTTTGCCCTATGTAGTATTAACCACTATAATACTATGATGTTAAATATATACGCACCTGTTAATAGTTGGCACGACCAACCCGAGTGGGGGGCATTAATCCCGATAGATCTGTCCATATGAGATTCACGTTTAAATAGATGTAATTAACGGTTCATGATTTTGTGGGCATGATGAAACCACATGTGTGTGATACCTAAAAATAAATGTAGCATAGTTTGTGTCCATATGAAAGATGTAGCATACATTTTCACCCTAAAACATAACATTGTAAAGATAGTGGCTATGAATACTCACCATAAATGTGATGACAAATATGAGCGTAAAATGAAGATTTGCGTTGACGACTTCTGATGATGCTTGAGGTATTTTAACCAAGTCCTAAATTATATGAGGGACTTAATAACTCCCATATATGATAATATGCATGTATAAGGGTATTTATGTATTTAAATCACCCAACTTAACAAGTTCATAAATAAAATCCACTTAAATACATCAAGTTTATATATATAATTTTCAAGCTTTTAACGAGGTTTTTTGGCCTACTTTGTGGCTGTTTTTGACCAAGCTCCAAAACGATTTAGGCTTTGATATTCATAGTCATAAAACTATTATGTACAAAGAATTTTTCAAGTTAAGAACAACCATTTTTCGAGGTGTTAGGTTACGGAAAAAGCTTGTTAAAAACCCTATGTTGGCCATTTTTGAGCTATTAAACTTACGGAATCCCAAATAATAATTGGGGGTTCAAAACTCCATATTAAAATTATGAAAAATTCCAGATATAATAAGGATTAAGTTTTCCTCCTTTCCCAAAATGGATTACACCCTTCCTTGGTGAGACCTTTAACATCACCTGATCTCCTTCTTGGAATTCCAGATCCTTCCTTATAATATCTGCGTAACTTTTCTTCTAATCCCGAGTATTTTTTTTAATCGGTTCCGAATTTGCACTATCTTGTCAGTTGTCTCGTGTATGATTTCTGGACCGGTAATTTGGCTATCCTAAACTACAACCCAACAAATCGGTGACTAACACTTTCGACCATATAGTGCCTCAAACGGAGCAACCTAAATAGTCGAGTGGTAACTATTGTTGTAAGAGAACTCGACTAATGGCAAATATCTATCCCAACTTTTGCCAAAATCAATCACGCACACCCTTAACATATCCTCAAACGTTTGAATGGTCCTCTCACACTGACCATCAGTTTGTGGTTGGTATGATGTACTCATGTCTAGTTGCGTACCCAATGCCTCTTGTAATGATTGCCAGAACCTCGATGTAAACCGACTGTCTCTATGAGTAATAATCGATACGGGAATTCCTTGCCTTGAGACAACTTCTTTAAGATAGATTCTGGTTAACTTATCCATCTTATCAGTCCCCTTGATTGGAAGGAGATGCGCAGTCATTGTGAGTCGGTCTATGATCACCCTGATGGTGTCATAACCAGCAGAAGTTTTCGGCAGCTTTGTAACGACGTCCATTGTTATTCTCTCACATTTCCATTGTGGTATCCCTGGTTGTACCAATAATTTTGATGGTTTCTTGTGTTCAGCCTGATCTTCAAACATGTTAAGCACTTGCTGACATATGTAGCAATGCCAGCCTTCATATTCGGCCACCAGTACAACTCATTCAAATCTTTATACATCTTATCTGATCCTGGGTAGATTGAATTTCTTGACTTATGGCCTTCATCCATGACCAGCTTCCTAATCCCTCCAGACTTTGGTAGCCAATTTTGTTCATGAAGTATCGCCATCCATCGGTTTTGATTTCAAATTGTTTATCCATGCCCCTCAAGGCTTCGTCTAGCAGGTAATTGATCTAGAGACTTTTATCAGTTTTTTTCATTAGAGACATTTGCAGAAATTCATAATCAGAGCTTGTAATGGTCCATGTACGAGGTAGAGTGATTTCAGAGAGTCTTTCGGAGAAATACACGTGTGGGGTCGTTCGTCGTATACGTCACATCCTTACTTTAAAAACGCTTGCTAACACCCAGGAATAAATAACGCTTGCATAAAGGTAAATAAAAGATTACAATAAGTCATGCACTATACGTGCTACAAGGATACAAAGCTAAGTTGCTAATTCATCACAATATAAATAAAGCAGCTACCCATATTCCAAAGCAGCTCAATACTATACCACAAGTTGAAAAGTGAGCTTAAAATCCTCTGGGTTAATCAGAAAGTAGACCTAGGCAGATGGTCGAGCTTGCTCTTTACCTTTGCCTGTAAAATTGTGAGTAGCAACTGTAAGCTAATTGCTTAGTGAGTTAACAGATATTCATGATGCACGTAAGATATGTGGCTAAACGAAAAAGGCCTATAAAAGGCTGTAATGCTTGCTTGCTTGTAATTGCTTATACCCAGAATGAATGCTTGCACAATTGAGACATTGCACGCTGAAAAAGAGATGCCACCACTAGGGTTACCTCTGACAGATGATCAATTTGTGATGCGGGGCTAGCTACCCGCATAATGCTTGGGGATAGTGGTGTGCATCAGAATTGCTTGCTGAAATATAAAATCCTTATGAAATGCATAAAGAAACGCTCAAATAAAGCTTGCTGTATAATATGTAGAATAATAAACAGATAGCAATAAATTATCCACATTAATAGATCAGATGTAAGATCCGGCTAAGCTGGGCACCGCCTGTACCACAGTCTTCGCCTTCACTCACAAAAGTCTCATGAAGTCCAAAGAAAGCATATAGAAGCAAATTATGTCTCAATTACATAAAATACATGTAAACAAGAATAATTGTTACTCACAGTACTGTCTTATGCTTTGTAATACTCTGAAATGCTTGCTCGGGCTTATCTAGACTTTAACTCTGGCTTTGCACAATTTCTGAACGCTTTAATACTTTAAATAAGCTTTAAACATTTTGGCATTTAACTTTGACTCATAATCGAGCTAACCTTTAATTCAATATCTGACGTGCTGTGTAATGTTTGTAATTTAACATTATAGAATATATATAAAATTAATAATGCTAGCTTAAAATCCAAAAACTACAAACTATAACTTCTAGCTAAATATCATGTTAATTATTTTTAGACAAAACGTATGTTGTCCACGAATTTGTTCAGGTTTCTTGAATTTAATGGGCCTTCGAACTTACGGAAGGATTCGAACATACACGACCTTCGAACTTAAGGAGAGGTTCGAACATAAGCATAATCTCGAACTTAAGTGGCTCGAACATGGGCAGATTACAAAGTTAATGAAAAGCCTCGAACTTAGTTCATTTGGAACTTGTTCTTGGCTACTCGAAGTTGTTCGTGTTTTCCAGCTTTTAAGCATGCATTTCCAGGCCAAAAATCATAAATATGTTAAGGAACAACTCTAGGTTCGTTTCTATTACATTTTTCTAGAAGAATCGAGTTATAACTCGTGCAGAATAACTTAAAACGAATCAAAAATTAGGAATTTTTGACCTTTCTAAAAAACCGAAAATAAAGAAGAGAGAAATGATGATTCTTAACTCAAATCTGAATCAAATCCAACATGCAGTTGCAGATCCGTGTAGTACTCTTCGAGATCTTTCCAATGACGTATAGTTCTCGAGATTTGATCGGTCGGTTTAAGAGAAAAGCTAGAGAGACGGTGAATTCTTAAAGAGAGAGACTCTCAAAGTTGAATTTGGTTTTTGCCAGAATGAGGGGAACATGAACTCTCAACTCTTTTTATTCAAAATTTGAAATTACATCGTTAAACGCAAAGCGCACAAAAACACATAAAATAAAAAGCATGGTGTTATTGTATGAGCCCACCACGCTTGCACTTCGTTTTTGAAGTACCTAGGGCTCAAAGAGACGTGGTTAACGAACCCTCATGTCTTGTTCAGATTCATAGGTCTGGGAATTACCATGAGAAGTTCTCCATTGCACCAACACCATTGCTACTTCTCGATTCCTTAGCTTCTTCATATTTTTCTCACAAATAACCTCAGGCTCATCGCATTGCAGCTTCTCATTGATCTTGTAGCTCAGATGATAGGCCCACTATTCGTTTTCATCTTCCTTGCGCTTCCTCAGTTGTGAGACGTGAAACACAGGGTGAATATTTGACAATTCGTTCGGCAAATCCAAAAGGTAAGATTAAGTTCCAACACTCTTGGTGATCTTGAAAGGACCAACGAATCGTGGTGCTAACTTGCCACGCTTGCTTAATCTAAACACACCTTTCATCGGTGAGACTTTGAATACAACATAATCACCCTACTGAAACTCTAAAGGCTTATGGCGTCTATCGTGATATGATTTCTATCGTGATTGAGTGGTTTCTAATCGCTGTCGAATGATTCTGATCTTGTCATTCGCCTGTTGAATTAGTGCAGGTCCTGCAATTGGTGTTTCACCGGCTTCATGCCAACAAGTAGGCGTTCGACAATTGCGTCCGTATAAGGCTTCAAAAGGTGCAGCTTTGATAGATGAATGGTAGCTGTTGTTGTAAGAAAACTCTGCTAACGACAAATGGTCATCCCAATTACCGCTAAACTCAAGAACACAAGCCCGCAGCATGTCTTCGAGTGTAAGGATCGTGCGCTCGCTTTGGCCATCAGGCTGCGGATGATACCGTGCTCATTCTGATCTTGGTGCCTAATCCATCTTGTAATGCACTCCAAAACCTCGAAGTGAACCGGCTGTCGCGATCTGAAACGATGGACAACGGCACCCCGTGTCGAGAAACGATCTCATCTAGGTAGATCTTAGCCAGTTTCTCCAATGAATAGTTCTCGCGAATTAGAATGAAGTGAGTGACTTTGGTTAGACGATCCACGATAACCCATATTGCATCGTGATGTCTCCGCATAGTCTGAAGCTTCGTCACAAAGTCCATTTTTATATGATCGAACTTCCACTCGGGGATCGGCAGAGGCTGAAGACTGCCATATGGCTATTGATGCTCCGCTTTAACTAATCTGCATGTGACGCAATTCTCAACATGTTGGCCCACGTCTCTTTTCGTACCAGGCCACCAATACTCAGCTTTTAGATCATTGTACATCTTGGTGCTACCGGGATGTACAGAGAATTTAGAACAGTGAGCTTCTGAAAGGATTTTCTATCGAATATCACCAAATTTGGGAACCCACACGCGATTCTTGAAGAGCTTTAAGCCACGAGGGCTATCAATTAAGAATTGAAGTTGCCCTTTCATATCCTCATAGTTGAGGTTTTCTTCTTTTAGGGCTTCGGCTTGAGCAACAAGAATTTCATCGATCAGAGTAGAAGAAAACGAAGTATGAGTCAGAGTATAGAGACATTTAGCGGAATAAGATTTTCGACCCAATGCATCGGCCACCACATTTGCCTTGCCGGGGTGATACAGAATTTCACAGTCATAGTCTTTGATGAGTTCCATGGAGCGTCGCTGGCGCATGTTGAGCTCCTTCTGACTGAAAATGTATTTAAGACTCTTGTGATCCGTATATAGCTGACATTTTGTGCCGTAGAGGTAACGACGCCATGTTTTTAGTGCAAAAGTAACTGCAACAAGTTCAAGATCTTGAGTCGGCTGACTCTTTTCATGATCTTTGAGTTGGCGAGAAGCATATGCTATGACCCTGCCCCTTTGCATCAGAACACACCCGAGTCCTTGATATGAGGCATCACTGAAGACTACGAAGTCTTCGTTGCCTTTGGGTAGAGCCAGAATAGGTGCTTCGGTAAGTTTATGCTTTGAAATTTGGAACGCGGTTTCTTGAGCTTCTTCCCAAATAAAGGGAACATTCTTGCGAGTAAGAGAGGGAAGAGGCACGACTTATTTTGAGAAGTCCTTAATGAATCGACGGTAGTAACCCGCCAATCCTAATTAACTTCGGATCTCAGTAGCTGATTTGGGAGCTTCCCAGTTTTGAATGGCTTCTATATTAGAAGGATCAACAGAGATTCCTTCACCAGATATCACATGTCCAAGAAATTGTATCTGTCGCAACCAAAATTCGCATTTAGAGAACTTGGCATAAAGCCACTCCTTGCACAGCAACTATAGCAGTTCTCTAAGATGCACAACATGCTCAGCTTCGGTTTTGGAATAGATGAGAATATCGTCTATAAAGACGATAACAGACTTATCAAGCATTGGTCTACAAATGCGGTTTATGAGATTCATGAATGTCGCAAGAGCGTTTGTAAGGCCAAAGGGCATAACAAGAAATTCGAAATGCCCGTATCTGGTACGGAAAGCCATTTTGGAGACATCTTCTTCACGAACTTTGAGCTTATAATACCCAGATCTAAGATCGATCTTTGAGAAGTAACTAGCTCCCTGAAGTTGGTCGAAAAGATCATCTATTCTGGGCAACGGATATTTATTCTTTATTATTAGCTTGTTCAACTCCCTATAATCAATGCACATCCGGAGAGTCCCATCTTTCTTCTTCACGAATAGAACAGGAGCTCCCCAGGGAGATGAACTTGGTCGTATGAGCCCTTTGTCAAGCAACACTTGCAATTGCTTCATCATTTCTTGCATCTCAGCAGGTGCCAGTCGATAAGGTGCTGGAGCAATTGGTGCCGCGCCTGGCACTAAATCAATTCTGAACTCCACCTGACGGTCTGGTGGGAGTCCAAAGATGTCCTCGGGAAAGACATCGGGAAATACAGAGGCTATCGGTACCTCGGCTAAAGCTTTCTTTTTAGACTTATCATCTATTGCATATGCTAAGTATGACACGCAACCTTTAGCTATATGCATCCTAGCTTTCACTACAGAAATCAAACATAATTCACCTTTCTTTATGTCACCATAGATGTAGATACTGCGGCCATCAGGAGTAGTGAGCTTTATTAACTTCTTCTTGTAGACAATGTTGGCGTCATGATGATCAAGCCAATCCATACCCACGATGACGTCGAATTCGTGAATGTCCATCTGAATAAGGTCAAGTTGGAAAGTACAGTTATCAAGCAGAATAATGCAGTCACAATAAATTTTATCGGTAGACACGCATACGTTACTGGCCGTTTTGATATCAAATATAACAGGTAAAATACTGGGTGATATCCAAAGCTTGGATGCAATTGAATTTGATATGAAACATCGGTTGGATCCTGAATCGAATATAACTCTAGCAGGTACAGAGTTAACAAAAAACATACCAGATACCACATCTGGTATTTCGTTCGCTTGCTAGGTCGTTATTAGAAATGCTCGGTTCTGACTTCGTGCTGGCTCGTTACGGCGGCTAGAACCTCCACGTGATGTGCTATGTCGGGCCGGTTGTTTTTGTCTTTGCTTCTGTTGTTGTTATTGAGGTCAGTGTTGTTGCTATTGCAGTCGTGGATGATGCTCTAAATTCGGATAAATTAAACTGAACGGATGTGTGCATGCCCGCTCAGTATGTCCAGGGCGTAAACAGTGGTTGCAAACTGTAACTTTGTTAGGACATTCTGCATTGCTATGCCCTATGTCGTTGCACACGTAGCATCTCACATCATTGAGGTTACAACGCCCAATGTGTGACTTATGGCAGTGGTGACACTGCCTCGGTTCAGAATGTACCGCATAAGAACGAGCTTGCTGCACTGGAGGTGAGCTGAACTGTCGGGATTCAGATTGTGATTGAGAATATCTGGATGAAGATCCAGAATAATTACTAGTGCGTGACTTCTTGGGCGTTGATGGACAAGTTGGGTTGATAGATGAAGCAGAAACTCCTCCAGCACGAATAAAATCTTTCACGAGAATTCGAGCACCTTCGACGACATCAGCATAGTTGGTATATCTTTGGTGCTTCAAGAACTTTTGATTCTCGGGATGCAGACCCATTATAAATCGGTCGATCTTTCGCTCTTCGGTAGCAACTTGGTAGATAGAAAATAAGCTTAAACGTGTGAATTCGATCTCATACTCAGTCACCGATTTGGTTCCCTGAGTAAGAGACATCAACTTGTCTTCCAGACGTTTCTTTTCATCAGCCGGGCAGTACTGACGAAAGAAGATCACTTTAAAATCATCCCAAGATAGGGACTTAATCCAGTTAACTCCATGCATTTCTCTTGAGATCTCCACCACATAACAGCACCACCCTCGAACAGTGTAGTAGCAAAGCTGACCTTTGATTCTTCAGCACAGTCGCTAATAAGAAATATACGCTCGATGCCTGTATTCCACTCGAGCGCTTCGATAGAGTTTGCAGCACCCTTGAAAGGTTGAGCTCCGCAAGCTTTGAAGTAACGGAAGTTGCAGCCCTTAGGAGGGACTACAGGAGCTTCCTCCTCGTCAGTGTCATCGTTTTGGTGTCCAGTATCATTGTGCTACTTCTTCCTACGTTCCTCTTTGCGCCTAGTTTCGGCTTCATCACGAGCACGAAACTGATCTTGCAAAAACTTAGTTTGACGCTCGTTTTTCTCATTAAGCATGGTTTGCATTATTTGTATGATCTATTCAGGAGTGAGTCCACCTCCAGCTCCTTCACCAGATCCAGACATGTTTTGAAATAATATAAATAGTACTTGCATAAGAATAGGTATAATTCCTATACTACCCCATTAGCCAATTCCTATAGTAAGGTCAAAGCCTATCTCAGGTCAAGTTAAAACCTAGATATTCGAAGCTAATATCTTTGCTTAGAAGTTTGAGTCCAAGTGTTATTGCTAACACTTGAATCCCTCAAACTAATGCTCTGATACCATCCTGTCACATCCTTGCTTTAAACACACTTGCTTAAACCCAGGAATAAATAACGCTTGCATAAAGCTAAATAAAATATTACAATAAGTCATGCAATATACGTGCTACAAGGATACAAAGCTAAGTTACTAATTCATCACAACATAAATAAAGCAGCTACCCAGATCCCAAAGCAGCTCAATACTATACCACAAGCTGAAAAGTGAGCTAAATTACTCTGGGTTAATAAGAAAGTAGACCTAGGCAGATGGTCCAGCTTGCTCTTTACCATTGCCTGTAAAATTGTGAGTAGCAACTGTAAGCTAATTGCTTAGTGAGTTAAAAGATATTCATGATGCATGTAAGATATGAGGCTAAACGAAAAATGCTTATAAAAGGTTGTAATGCTTGCTTGCTTGTAATTGCTTATACCAAGAATGAATGCTTGCACAATTGTGACATTGCACGTTGAAAAGGAGATGCCACCACTAGGGTTACCGCTGACAGATGATCAATATGTGATGCGGGGCTAGCTACCCGCATAATGCTTGGGGATAGTGGTGTGCATCAGAATTGCTTGCTGAAATATAAAATGCTTATGAAATGCACAAAGAAACGCTCAAACAAAGCTTGCTGTATAATATGGAGAATAATAAACAGATAGCAATAAATTATGCGCATTAATAGATCAGATGTAAGATCCGGCTAAGCTGGGCATCACCTGTACCATAGTGTTCGCCTTCACTCACAAATGTCTATTGAAGTCCAAAGAAAGCATATAGAAGCAAGTTATGTCTCAATTACATAAAATACATGTAAACTAGAATAACTGTTACTCACAGTACTGTCTTATGCTTTGTAATACTCTGAAATGCTTGCTCGGGCTTATCTAGACTTTAACTCTGGCTTGCACAATTTCTGAAGGCTTTAATACTTTAAATTAGCTTTAAACTTTCTGGCATTTAACTTTGACTCGTAATCGAGCTAAACCCTTTAATTTAATATCTGACGTGCTCTGTAGTGTCTGTAATTTAACATTACAGAATGTATACTAAATTAATAATGTTAGCTTAAAATCCAAAAACTACAAACCATAACTTCTAGCTAAATATCTTGTTAATTATTCATTAGACAAAATGTATGTTGCCCACGAATTTGTTTAGGTCTCTCGAACTTAAGTGGCTCGAACATGGGCAAATTTCAAAGTGAATGAAAAGCCTCGAACTTAGTTCAGTTCAAACTTGTTCTTGGCTACACGAATTTGTTCGTGTTTTTCAGCTTTCAAGCATGCATTTCCAGGCCAAAAATCATAAATATGTTAAGGAACAAGTCTAGGTTCGTTTCTATTACATTTTTCTAGAAGAATCGAGTTATAACTCGAGCAGAAGAACTTCAAACGAATCAAAAATTGGGAATTTTGGACCTTTCTAAAAAAACGAAAATAAAGAAGAGAGAAATGATGATTCTCACCTCAAATCTGAATCAAATCCAACATGCAATTGCAGATCCATGTAGAACTCTTCGAGATCTTTCCAATGACGTATAGAACTCGAGATTTCGTCGGTCGGTTTAGGAGAAAAGCTAGAGAGAAGGTGAATTCTTAGAGAGAGATACTCTCAAAGTTGAATTTGGTTTTTGCAAGAATGAGGGGAACTTGAACTCTCAACTCTTTTTATTCAAAATCTGAAATTACATCATTAAACGCAAACCGCACAAAAACACATAAATAAAAAACAAGGTGTTATAGTATCGGCTATCATAGTGTTCATCTCCGGTTCCCATGTGTGATCGATCCGTGAAACTACTAATGAGGATTCCGCACTCGTTGGACGTTGTCACGTCAAGATCAAATCCGTGCTAGAGGTGACCTTACAAGTGGTATCAGAGAAATTCGAGTGTTCATTGTGTTCTTCGTGTTACAACGAACATTATTGGTTTCATGACGTTTTTACCGGATTTTTAATGTGTTTTCAAAGTTTTTCTGAGTTCTACAAGCAATGTAATAGGGAAAAATTCATATTAGTTCACTTTTTCAGTCGAAATCAGTGTTTTTAATCTTAAAAATACTGGTTTAATCTGAAATCTTGAAAAACTCGAATTTTTGGCCGTTTTTCGAACTTGCGACGCTCGAACTTAAGGGGGTATTAGGGTTCTTCGAACTTGTCAGAATACGCTCCTCTCGAATTTATTTTAGGGTTTCATTCAAATTTATCTGGATTTCGAAATTGTCAGATCATTCGAAGTTGTCAGAAGTGTTCGATTTTGTCAGAATTCACAGTTGTCAGAAAATTAGGGTTTTCTCGAACTTAACTGAGGTTCGAATTTGTCAGAGATTCTAGGGTTTCTCGAACTTACACTCTTTCGAACTTGTTGAGTCCGAACTTAAATCATTTCGAATTTAATTTCATAAACGAATTTAAATTTAAACATATTCAAACTTAAATAAGTTCGAAAGGTTTATTTTAAATTTATTTTAAAATTAAATAGTTTATGTTCGAAAACAAAAAGTTTTTGAAAGAATGTCGAGTTTGCACAAATTCCTAGAAATGGACCATGAGGTCGGCAAAGCAAATTCTCCTCCTAAGCTGATGAAACTGGAAGATTACTACTGGTGGAAGGATAGGTTTGCTGACTTTGCAAGATTCGATGACATGCGTATGTGGATATGCATTGATGAGGGATATGTTACTCCTAGGTAAGAGCTTGAAGGCAAAGAGTCTTGACGTATCAGAACATGAAAGATGACGACAAGAAAATTTATGAGGCCGAGAACCGAGCTTTTTCGTCTGTCAGAATGGCGTTACCTCATGAAATCCTACACACATTGAGGAATCACAGGACTTCTAAATAGCTTTAGCATGCTCTAGAGAATAGATGTGAGGGAAATCCCAGGGTACGCAAGGGAAGAACAGAAATGCTGAATCAGGAATTTGCTATCTTCAAAGCACTGAAGAATGAAACGGTAGATGAGACGTTTACTAGATTCTATCATCTTCTGCCTGGACTTAACAATCACAGTGTTGAGTATCTTGAGACAGAGAAGATAGAAAAACTTCTGGATGCTTTACCGGCTAAGTGGGAGACGTACACGGCGCTAATAAAGCATGATGAAGAGAAGTTTGAGACTCTTACTCTTGAAGGGGTTATCGGAACGCTGAGGGCATAGAATTTCAAGTTACAAAAGAAGGAAAGGGAATTTGATCAGGTTCAAGATCCAGTGATGTATTTTGGGAAATCAAAACCGTCAACCGCTAGTGAATTGAAGTCGGGGGTCACAACATTTTTCTCAGGAGAAGTGCCTATTCCAGTTGAGTCAGAGGATTATAATAATAGGGTGTTCTTAGGGTTTTCCAAACCAGAAGAAAAACCACATCACTCAGCGTGTACTTCTCAAGGCTACACAAAGATGCCTATGAGCGTGAAATCAACTATAAATCATCTAAATCTTCTAGCTTCGTTTGTCGCAGCTTACGGCAATTTCGTTCAAGGTAAAATAAACGATCCAGCTCTGTGGGAAGAGGACTACGATCAAGTAGATCCCGATGACTTGGAACAGATGGACCTACAATGGCAACTGGCCATGGAGACTCAAAGGGTCAAGTGATTAATGAAGAGGAGAGGAAGGAATCTGAGCGTAAGCAACAACACCGTTGGGTTTGACAAGTCAATGGTAAATTGCTATCATTGTCAAGGATTGGGACACTTTGCCAGAGAGTGTCAAAGGGCAAAAGTGGAAAATTATCATAATCAGAACCAAGGGAGACTTCACTCTAGTGGTTCTGGGAATCAAGCAGCCATCGCTGGACTGTTTGACAAATGTGTCAACATATGATTGGAGCACTCATCCAAAGTCGAAAGCCAGAGCCTTTATGGCTGAGGTAACTGATATCGGGGGGATAAAGCTGAAGAAGAAGCAGAGGACACCCAGCAGTCAGAATCAAATCCTTTGTTGGTTGAAAAGTCAAAGGAGCAAACCATTATGGAGTTTGCAGCTCAAATGGCTAATGTGGAATCGGACCGCAAAAAGATAACTCTAAACTTTTCTACATTCCATGATTTATGTGTTTTAAGTGCTACTTTAAATGATAGATTAAATCTAGTTCTAGAGACACATAACACCTTAACAGCTCAGGTTCAATCATTAAAATCGGATAACGCTAGTCTTCTAGATATTAAGGAGGATTTAAGAATGAAGCTGAAAGCAAATGCTCAGGACATGATAGTTCTAAAAGACAAGTTAAGTCAACAATGTGTCAGGTTAGAACTCATGTACGAGCATGTCGAATCTTTAACCAAAGAACTCACTTTTAAAGATGTAGAGCTAGCAAGAATCAAGAGTTAAGGCTGCAAAGGCCAATAGCAAGCTTGAAAAGTTTAGGAACTCATCCCTAAATCTAGGAAAGATCTTAGAAGCTCAAAGGCAGACTAAGAAACCAATACGCCTAGGTTATCAAGAGAGTCCTCCACAATTCAACAATAAGTATGTGCCTCAACCTCTGGATAAAAACACTGAAAAATTAGAGGTAGCTACTGTAACTGAATCTGATAAGGATAATTCAACTAAGGTGTCTACCACAACTTCAAAGATTAAGAAAGTCAAGTTTGTGCAGTCTACTAGTGACACTATACTAGGGGAAGCTAAACCTGTAAGTGATAATCAGCAAGAGGAAGTGAACACTATTGTTGAATCGAAAGAAAATGACAATAGTGAGACACCTAAATCAAAGGGTACTTATACGAAGTCGATTGATAAGATGTCATTCTTTAGATGTCATGAGAAAGGACATGTTGCGTTTAGTTGTCCCTATAAGAAAGTAGAGTCTTCATCTTCTAAACTAGAGTCTATACCTACTGTAGGGAAGCAAGATCAACCAACCCTAAGACCAGTATTTAGTATTGCTAGCACAAGTAGTTCTCAACATACTGAGAAGAATTTGAATGCAACACCTAGGGTAGCTACTAAACAAATACCGGTGTTGGTCAGACAGAATGAAGTGAATAGGACTAATTCTGTGAATAGAGTTCCTAGTCAATCTAGGTCAGGACCACGACAAGGCTATAGGAGTACAACACCTAGAAGGACTTACACTCCAATTAGGTCACATACTCTTCAACGACATCAGACACCAGGTAAAGCCCAGGGATATTAGAAGGAAATGCATTATAATAGTAACTATTCTAGGGGTAAACCGTAAATGCCAGCCCAAAGGCCATGAGTGAATGTTAATCACTCGGCATCGCAACAACTTCTCAATCAAAAACCAAAGTCACCTAAAAGGAGAGAGGTGTATTTTAAGTAGTTCATGTAGGTGGATGAGAATGGTATTACCAACTCAGTCATGGCTTGGGTTCCCCATGATAACTAACTAGTTTTCTTTCATGTGCAGGAGTTAACTACAGGTTTAAACAACAAACGGTTCGTCAAAAGTGGTTGCTCTCGTCACATGACTGGGAAAAGGAGTCTACTCACAGACTTCATGGGAGGGAACAAGGGATTTGTATCATTTGCTGGGAACACGGGAGGAAATATCACTAAAACAGGAGTGGTCACTAATGGGACAATCACACTTGATCAAGTTTACCATGTTGAAAAACTTGATCACAATCTCATTAGTGTATCTCAGATCTGTGATAAGAAGAATTCAGTTATTTTTACTGAAAATAAAGTGTTAGTGCTGAAGCCGGGATTCAAAATACCTGAAGAGTGGATCATGATGAGAACCTCAAGGAAGAATGATATGTACATGATGGACATGAATGTATTAGACTCATTGATAGGAACAATTTGTCTACTATCTAAAGATTCAGAGTCCGAATCTTTACTGTGGCACAGACGCAATGCGCAGTTGCACCTAAGGAAAATGAAGTATATCACAAAAAACGGTCTGGTGCAAGGTGTTCCACTGAAGAGTTTTCAGTTCGAAGACAAGTGTGTCCCATGTAAGAAGGGAAAACAACATAAGAAGTCACACAAGTCCAAGACTCAAAACTCGATAGCTTCCACCTTCGTTTTGGTGCATATGGATCTCTTCGATTTAATCAACAAAAGGAGCATAGGTGGTAGTTGGTTTTGTTTAGTTATTATTGATGATTACTCACGTTTATATTGGGTTTTATTTTTAGGTACAAAGGATGAAACATCAAGCACGCTGATTAGGTTCTTAGACCAAGTCGAGAACTCTTATGGGACAAGGGTAAGACGTATCAGGAGTGATAATGGAGCAGAATATAAGAATTCAGTAATTGGTGTATATTGCCTCACTAAAGGCATAGTGCATCAATTTTGTGCATCTTATGAGCCACAATAAAATTGGGTGGCAGAACGCAGGAACATGACTTTGATTGAGGCAGCAAGGATCATGCTCTCGGATTCAAAGCATCCTACCATGTTTTGGGGGGAGGAAGTGAATACCGAGTGTCATGTTTTAAACCGGGTCCTTACTGTTAAATCACTGAATAAAACCTGTTATGAAGTTCTTAATAAAAAACCACCAAATTTAATTGGCTTTGAACCGTTTGGGGTACCGTGTACGTTATTGAAAACCAAATATCAACCTAAGTTTGGTGAAAAGGCTGACGAAGGATACTTCCTAGGATATGTTTCTCATTCACCAAACAAGAGGGTTTTTAACAAAACAAATGGTACGGTTGAAATTGTGTTTAACATTGACTTAACAAGTTATTCACATGAATCCCAAACTGGTTCTGAATGGTTATTTGATTAGGACTCTGTATTTGAATCATTTAGCATACCGTTTAGTGGAAGTGCAGGTACTGTGGAAAATGATTTCTCATCATTGAATCTCAACGACGAGTGTAGAGGCTTTCCAAGATCAAGCATTCCATCAACATCTGAGACTACAACGACAGAAGACAGGTCTCTAGCATATAATGAACCTGAATTACCTACGAATGAGAATTAGGCAAGTGACTCTACCTCCGACGATGGTGATCATGGGGTAGATGTTACTCCGTCAGAAGTCATACCCCTAGTAGGTGAAATAGGATCGAACTTGGGAGATAATCTTCAGGTCGACGAGATTGAGACATTGAGGACAAACAAGGATCATGCAAATGCCGATGTGAGAACTAGGAGTAGTGTGAATAATAACACAGTGCTGTTAGGGATGATCAACGACTCCGAGGCATTTCACACGTGTTTATACTCGTGCTTCATTTCACAAGTAGAACCAAAGAATGTGCAAATGGCACTGAAAGATAATTCTTGGGTTGAAGCCATGCAAGAAGAACTGTCACAGTTCAGAAAGCTTGAAGTGTGGGAGTTAATGTCGTTACCTCGAGGAGAACTTGCTATAGGGACCAAATGGGTCTTTAAGTGCCAATGGGATGATCGGGGTATAGTTACTCGTAACAAGGCAAGACTCGTAGTAAAAGGGTTCAACCAGTAAGAGGGAATAAATTATAACGAAGTGTTTGCACCAGTGGCGAGGCTTGAGGCGATTCGACTGTTTCTGGCTTTTGCGTCCTTCAAAGGGTTAAGGAATACAAACTCGATGTCTAGAGTGCATTCTTATACAGCAGGTGAAGGAATTGTTGTATGTGGAGCAACCGTCAGGGTTTACTGATTCAAAGTATCCCGAAAGAGTATATCGACTTGATAAGGCACTGTATGGATTGCATCAGGCACCTAGGGCTAGTTATGAGACACTGTCAACTCATCTCTTAGACAACGGATTTGAGAGAGGGAGAATTGATAGTACACTATTCGTGAAAAGGAAAGGTGAAGATTTTATTCTGGTACAAGTGTACGTGGACGACATCATCTTCGGGTCGTCAAACGAGCAGATGTGCAAGGACTTTGAAAAGGTTATGAAGTCAAAGTTTGAGATGAGTGCTACGGAGACCTGAACTTCTTTCTCGGTTTAGAAGTTGAGCAAAGGAAAAAATGAATGTTTATTCATCAGACGAAGTATGTCCACGACATTTTGGAGCGCTTCGGGATGGAAGGAACAAAGCTGACTGCGCATTTCGGTACTCCGATTCAAGTGAATCATAATCTTGGACCAGGTACAGATAGTGATACTGATGTGGATCCGACTTTATATCGGGCCATGATTGGGTCACTTATGTATTTAACTACTTCTAGACCTGATATAATGTTTGTTGTGTGTATTTGTGCAAGGTTTCAAGCTAATCCGAAAGAAATGCATATGAAAATCATGAAGCGGATTCGCTTGAAAGGTCTGCTCTCTACGGATCTATCTTGACGCGACACCTTCCAACGAGTGCGGAATCCTCGTTAGTGGCTTGACGGTAAGACCACGCACAACGAAACACGGAGACTACCACGGTGATAGACGAACAACTAGAATGTCCCGACACGATGATTCTCTCCAAACGAAACTCTCCAAATGCTAGCAAGTTCGAGATCGCTCTTTTGCTTAAAATCTCCGAAATCTGACAAGTCTCTGCAAAAGTCTAATAATTAATCGAATTAACCCTCAATTATACTGACAGGTTCGACTTTGTCTAGGATTTATTCGAACTTAGGCCCAAGGCCTATTCAAACTTGTACTCCTAGACAAATTCGAATTTGACCATTAACTAAACTTAAATCTTATCTTTCAAACTTATGTTTGAACTTATGTTTGAATTTATCTTTGAGTTTTATGTTTGAACTTATTTTAACGCATTACCCTAAGTTCAAACATACAAACAATCAATATCAAACACACATAATCAAACATATATCAAACACTAACAGACTCCCCCTTGACGATAGCTTCTAACTATTTACATTTTGTCTAACTACTTGAACTATATAAACTACTACCTGCATATAAGCCTACATCGATACATACTCTAACTATCTTTTGGAACTTCCTAGCTTCAGATCTCCATCCTTCGTGAAAGAAGATAGGCTGATCGTGTAGCTTCTTTAGGTCATCCTTAGATAGGTTTATTAGATGCAAAGGATCATACACTCGCAAAATAACTTTGTCTTCTGTATCTTCCATTACAGCTTCAGCTGTTTCATTATCTATGTACCACCACTTCATGTTACTAAGAACATCTTGTGGCATAGGCTTTATTGGCACCTTCTTCAAACACTTGACGGGCTTATACACCATTGTAGCCCATGGCCTTCCCGTATGGGGATCTATTCTTGTCTCATCTTCTACTCTCTTGCCTGATCTTGGCTTTAGCCTTTCGAAATTTCCGGACCGACCCTCTTTTCTGATTATATTCGCGATCACTTCAGCGTAAGGGTCATCACCAATATTGATCAATTCTTTCCAGCCTAGTTCCTTCACTTCTACCATCGGCAATGTGTTAAACACTTTGAGCGTTCGCCTAAGGTATTGAAGTCCATCTCTTCTCTTTAGTATAAATAGCTGCAGTTCTCTTTCGAAGAACCAGCTTAGTATTCCACCAGAGAGATTTTCAGATCCTGGCACTTTCATCTACTTTTTCCTCTTCGGCTCTTCCTTCTTCTCTTCCTTTTTGAACCATAGATTTAGTAATTCAGCTCTGGTTAGTTCTTTCTCGGCTTCCTCCAGTTCAGAATCTTCTACTGAGGCCAAGTTAATATCTTCAATATCAATCACATTATGATCATTTTGCACGTATTGCTCAGTGATAGGTTGTGAATCAATGAGCACTTCATCAACGTCATCATCTTCATCTTCCATGATCTCATCATCGGGTTTCCAATCAGGAATGCCTTCTGGAATAAACTCTCCTTCCTCCAATTCTTCAACTTCACCTTCAAAATCAAAATCAAAAAGTGTTTCTTCTTCTTCTATACCCATGAGAGCATCTATCATCTCGCTCTCTACAATCTTAGAAGAACTAGCTTCACCTCCTTCAACTCCAGATTGACTAGGCTCCCCCTGAACAGTTGCATGCTGAGCAGATGGAAAATCATCTGGCTCACTTTCTTTTCTAGCATCGGAATCATTGCCATCGTCATCTTCTCTCCTTATCGCTTGAGCTTCTCTGCAGCTTGTCTCCCCCTGAGCTTGAAGGTTTTTCATTAGCTGCTCGAGGAGGGACTTCATGATCTTGATCTCAGCAGCTTGATCAGCAACAATTGTTTTCAGTTCAATATTCTCTTGATCAATTTTGGCGTTATGCGACTGAAGCTCATTAACTGCTTTGGACAGCTGGAAAATTTGGACTGTCTGGAAATCTACTTTGCTTCTTAGCTCTGAGAATCGCTGGTTATCTGTGAATGTGGATGATGTGGATGGAACGGACGAGATCGGTGATGGTGTGATGGACGGTTGAACGGATGGTTGAATGGATGGTTGAACAACAGGAATCTCAGGCTCTGGAGCAGAAGTAGATGAATCTCCCTGCATGAATCCGTGCCTTTTTTCCCTTTGTCTTGGCACCAGAGGAGTAAGATCATCAGCTTCGTAATCAGAATCATCATCATCTGATCCTCTAACCACTCTCTGTCCTTCCTCTCTTTCACTTACCACAACTCTTGATCCGTATCTGCCTATTCGAACAGATGGATTAGCTGATTCAGCTGCTACTTCTTCAACTTTTATGTCTTCAGCTTCTTCAGACTCCGATTCTGAGGTGGTCACTTCTTGACCTTCTTCCTCAGGCGGATATTCATCTATATCTTTCATAAGATCATCATAATCAGCTGGAGGCTCCAAGATAGTATCAATAAGCTCAGCAGTAATATCCTGTTGCGCCTGAGAACCTTGTGCCCAAATTTCCTCCAGAGTCTCTACTCGAGGAACTATTTCTGGGGCCACGCCTGAGGGGCCCGCAGCATCCAACGATGGACCTGCTGCCGACGGTTCTTGGAATCTGCTTGTTGAAGGCCTGGATGCGTGAATCTCTCTTTCTTGAGCACATTGCCTCCTGCGAGGTTGCTGTGGAGGTCTTTGCTGTTTTTGAGGCTGCTGCTGCTGTTGCTGTACTTGCTGCGGCTGAGGCTAAGGCCCTTCTCCAGCCCAGTTTTCTCCCTCTGGGGCTACAAACTCCGGATCTACCACTGCACCGAAGAGAGGTGCATCCAGTGGTCTAATCTGCTCTGCCCTACGAGCGTTATGTGATTGGCAATCATCAAAAATGCGCTTATCAATAACAGCCACACTTTGAATATCCGGCATCTGAGGCAGATTCGGCAAAAAGTGACGGATAACATCATCACAAAACGCGGATACATCAGAAATCTCTACCGCGCTGGAGCTGTGATCTGGTGCTCGAACTCCGCAAAGAACATCTCCGAGAAGCTAAAACTCTTATTATATACCAAGGCAATCATCGGCGACTGCATCTTGGATACTATATAATCAAAACCGGCCTTTTTATGTGCAAAGCACACCATAATCACGTGCGCTAGGTACCTCCGTTGGCCTATCAACCCACCCTTTCATATTGGCAGCTTTAGCAATATCTAATCCATAACCCATTCTCAAGAAGGCTGCTTGCCTTATGCTCAATGTGAAATCTATTGGCCCTGCCTCCTGTTCTATCATCCCGAGCTGCAAAACTCTACGTAGCATATCAGCAGAAAACACAATAGGCTGCCCAGCAACTCTTGTCCTTAAGATTGTTGGCGTCACGATACAGTCCACTTTCAAATGATCCCAGAATTGCCTAACATACGGCAAGATTATTTGCACATTATGCGACAGAGCATATCACACCCTGGAATGTGCAAAGAATTGCAACACCGGTCTAAATGCTTGAGCTTCGGCAAGCTCCCTATCTGGTGATATAACCATATTATGCTTCTGGAAAAAAGCTCTTTCACCCATATCTGCACATTTAAACAATAACATATATTAGTAGTGAAAAATAAAAATGAAACTACGTTAATTTCAAATTTGTTTTATTTTTAACTTACGAAATCCAAAATCCAACACATTTAAATTTCTTCAAGTTTGAATTCAAAATTATGCACGTATTTTGACTTTAATACTAAATTCGAAGGACATGTTCGAATTTGACTTGAATTCGAGTTTGCTGACAAATTCGAATTTCCTGACAAATTCGAACATGATGAACATGTTCGAATTCGGTCACTTTCGAACACAACTCCATGATTTAAACCCCATTTGACTTAGAAATTAGTATTATCTAGTCCTATTAGGGTCTAATCGAAGATATATGTAACTTATTTGAAGTTTTACCGGTTAAAACTTGTGATTTTGAATCACAAAGTTTAAACCCTTAAAACTTCAAACTTTGGTCGATTTTTGCTATAAATGAGTCCTAGGATACCTAAATCTTGTATAACACTTATGATTATACCTAGATTAGCAAGTAGATTCGAACACACACTAGCAAAACTTCGAGGAATAGTTGAAAAATCAAAATCGGCAAAGTCGAACACAAGTTCGAAATCGTTTGAAAGTAAGTTTGAATGAGTAAAATCGAAAGTAGGTGACAATGAATGTGCGCTGTTGACTTTTAAATACTAACCACCTTCGAACTTGCAGTGAATTCGAATTTACTAACAGATTCGAGAATGAATTCGAGTGTGTCTTAAATTCGAACAAAATTGAAAATTTTGAAAATCTTCGAATAAAATTCAACTTTTTCAAACTTTTCCAACTTTTTCAACTTTTACATGCAACGACAAACTTTTCAAAATTATTCACACAAAGCGATAGATTTTCATGCAATATATGTTTATTCAACTAAAAATGCATCCACAGTAACTTTGACCTTTTTCCTAAAAATAATGTTGGGAAATATTCTAAGTAGTTAAAGCTGTTAGTTAGACTTCTCATACTGTTAGTAGAATTTCTATGTAAGTACAAAGTTCATGCTGTTAGTTGAAGAATCTTGAGCTGCTAGTATAAAAGTTCAAGCTGCCAGAGTAAATCAACTTAAGCTGCTCTGTTCAAGCTGTCAAGTGATTCAAGCTGCTCAACAGATTTACAAACAGAAAGTGCTGATATTCAGGAAAAGATATCTACACGAAGATTCCAGCATATCTACTATCAGAGAAGTCATAGTCCTTAAAGGAAACAGATCAAGAAGCAATATAAATACATAGAATAGGTCTTTCTATTGT
Organism: Centrapalus pauciflorus; assembly: GCA_020465985.1. Taxonomy (NCBI): domain Eukaryota; kingdom Viridiplantae; phylum Streptophyta; class Magnoliopsida; order Asterales; family Asteraceae; genus Centrapalus; species Centrapalus pauciflorus. The sequence goes on along the minus strand of JAANYP010002800.1, from coordinate 318,705 downwards.
ATAGGAGTTTTCTGCGTATTCAAGATTGTAATTGCTTTTTGTTTGAGTTTTCTTAAGCCTCTAAGGTTGTAAAACCCTAAGAACAGTTTGTGTTCTTCGTCTAATCAAACAGATTAGAGGTGATTGTAATCATTGAAGTCAGCAATACAAGCAATTCTAGTCATTACTTTTGTTTATTTGCTATTGATTCTAAAAGCTTTTGTTAAAATAATTAAGTGTTATTCCGCAAACTTCTTAATTAAACTTTGATTCAAAGCAAGATTATTGATTTATACTCTGATAAATTCAAATCAGTTAGTCTTGGTTAATTGAGTTCAGATCCTGACAAGTGGTATCAGAGACAGGTTGTTCTTTGTTTTTCAAAGTCAAAAGCTTTCTTTTAAAGTTTTAATCTTTTGCAATGGAATTTGATAATAGCAGCAGTGGATCTGGGCAAGGACTCAAAGTGCCTATGCTCAAGCCCACTGAGTTTGAGATGTGGAAACTCAGGATTCAATAACATATTCAATTCATTGATTATGCCATATGGGAAGCTGTTGAATTTCCTCCTGTAGTTGATCCAGAACTTGATGATGAGGGAAAACCAGTCAAAACTCCTCCAAAAACTGAACTTGAAAGAAAGGCTAGAATGAATGAAGTGAAAGCTCTTACACTTTTACAAATAGCCATTCCTAATGCTTATCAACAACAGTTCAAAAAGTTTTACACTGCTCATTCTCTTTGGAATGCTTTAGAGAAAAGATTTGCTGGTAATGCCAGTACTAAGAGATATCAAAAGGATCTTTTGAAGCAGCAGTATGAGAATTTTTCTGGTGGCAAGAATGAAAACCTTACTCAAATTTTTGACAGGTTCAACAAACTGATAAGTGAACTGGAAAGTGCAAAAGTCAGCCTGGATCAAGATGAGGTCAACAGAAAGTTTCTCAGATCTCTTGGAGAAGAATGGACAGTTTATGCTGCTCAATGGAGAACAAAAGACACTCTTGATGAAATAGAACTGGATGATCTGTACAACAGTCTGAGAGTGTTTGAGACTGAGATTGATACTAAAAAGAAATCTCTTTCTTATAATCACAATACTGCTCTTCTGTCATCTGATAAATCTAATGGCAGTGATTCCTTTTCAGGTGGTGATGGCAACTCTACTGAAGCTCACTATGAGGCTTTTGCTGCCAATGATGGACTGTTTGCTCTAAATGCTGAAGATCTAGAACAGATTCATCCAGATGATCTTGAAGAGATGGATTTGAAGTGGCAACATGCAATGCTGACCATGAGGGCCAAAAGGTTTCTTAAAAGAACTGGCAGGACCAACTTTCAAGCCAGAACAGAAGGCAAATCAGCTTTTGATAAGTCAAAAGTTGAGTGTTACAAATGTCATAAACTTGGTCACTTTGCCAGAGAATGCAGATCTCAAAGTCAACAATCATCAAGGCCTCAACAGGCTAATCAGGCTTCATCATCACAAGCACTTGTCTCTCAAGAAGACAATGTGTTTGACTGGAGTGATCAGACAGAGGAAGAGTTTCAAAACCAAGCTCTAATGGCAGAAACATCAAATGTCTCTTCCACTGAACTACCATCTGAGGTAAATTCTAAAGTCTGCTCTCAATCATGCAAAAATGTGGTTAAAAAGTACAGAGACCATAATGAGAGCATGTGCAAAACTCTAGCTAAGATGGAAGAGAGGAGATATGAATACATGCAAGCCATAGAAGATCTTGAAAAACAGATCAATGACTATAAGGAGAATGAGATTCAAATGGGACATGATAGAACATATCATGAGTGGGAGAAAAATGAGCCAAATAAGAAAATAGAATCTCTAAATAAAAAGGTAGAAGAGACTGAACAAAAGGTGTTTGAGGCTAATAAGAAACTAGAATCTGTCAATATAGATCTAGGTAATTTCAAATTAGCTAATCAAAAGCTGGAGCACCTAATGGAAGTCCAATTTAAAGATAGGATAAAATCTCAGGTTCATCCCAAAGAAGGCATAGGCTACAGGGCTACTCCACCTCCATATAACAACAAATACATCCATCCAATGAGTGAAGTTGCTGACAGGCTTGTCAATGAACCATTAGATAAGTCTATGACTATTGTAGATCCTATCCTTGATAACAGTCCTGAATTTAAAGAAGATCAGATTCAAAATAGAGATTGTGAGTGTATAGCAGTTGAGAAAGAACACAAAACAATGAGTGCACCCATAGAAATCCAATCCCCCAGTAAGAAAGGAAAAGAGAAGATGAGTGTATACAATGCTGCTCCACAAGTTTCTGTACATTCTAACTGTAACACTGCATCTTCTTCAAAGAATAATAAAAGGGGTAAAATTGTTCCAGTGTGCACATGCCAAAAGCATGGTGTTCAAAAGTTTCCCAAACAACAGCAGGTAAGGGGAAATCAGAGGAACAAGAACCAGAAATTGTCAAATAAAACTGGTTCTCTAATTCAAACAGTCAAAAGGTGTTTTCACTGTGGAAGGAAGAATCACTTGGCCAAGGATTGTTTTTACAAACCAGCTGTTGCAAAACAGACTGTGATTCATAAAAAGTCAAGTCCTACTCATGTTAAAAATTCAAAGGTCAAACCTTCTGTTACAACAGTTTAAAAGAAAACAGTTGATCACAGGTTTTCAAAAGTTAATAAAAAACAGTCCACACACCAAAAACAAGTTTTGGCAAAACATAAATTAAGTTTTAAACAAATATGGTGTGTCAAGGACAAATCTTCAGATCAAACTGCTGATCCAAAAGATCAGACTGCCAAGCCAAATTCTGAAGCTGTTAGCACTACACACACAGATCAAACTGCTAAGCATCAATCTGGAACTGTTGATGAATCATCTGAGACTGTTGGAAGAAAAGATGATCAAAATACCTGGATACCTCATATAATCACTAAATACTCTCCAAAGACTCCATCAATGGATCTCACTAAATATAAGAAGTCAAAAATAGTATTTAGTTATGTCAATGCACAAGGCCAACCCAAAACCAATTTGGTTTGGGTTTACTCCTCTACTAACTAAGCTTTTGTTTGTGCAGGGCAACCACAGGTCACCTCATAAAACACAATGGCATTTGGACAGTGGATGCTCTAGGCACATGACAGGCAATTCTGAGTGCTTGTCAGATTTCAAAGGCTTTGATGGAGGATTTGTTGCATTTGGAAGCAACTCAAAAGGAGGTAAGGTTACAGGTAAAGGTACTGTTAATGCAGGCAACATGATTTTCAATGATGTTTTGTATGTTGAACAGCTTAAGTATAATTTATTAAGTGTCTCTCAAATCTGTGACAAACAAAACATTGTTTTGTTTACAGATTCTGAGTGCATTGTTCTTTCAAAAGCTTTCAAAATTCCTGAAAATCTTGTTTTACTAAGAACACCAAGAAAGGACAATGTCTACTGTTTGGACACAGATCTTTTATCCAAATCAAATACTTTAAGCTGTTTGATATCCAAAGCATCATCCAATGAGTCTGCTCTTTGGCATAGAAGAATGTGTCACATGAACTTCAAGTCCATGAACATTTTAGTCAAAAAGAATCTGGTAAGAGGTTTACCACAAAAGGAGTTCATATGTGATGATCATTGTGTAGCATGCCTTAAAGGCAAGCAACACAAAACTCCTCATAAGACCAAAGAAATAAATTCAATCTCATCTGCTCTACAACTGATTCATATGGATCTATTTGGTCCAACATCTGTTTTGAGTTTGAATAAAAGGGCTTACTGTTTAGTTATTGTTGATGATTTCACCAGATTTACTTGGGTTTACTTTCTTAGGTCTAAAGATGAAATTGTTGAGCTAGTTAAATCTTTTATTCTTAAGATAGAAAACCAATCCAACTCAAAAGTTAAGGTGATAAGGTCAGACAATGGAACTGAATTTAAAAATCATGTGCTAAACAGTTTTTTGTGAGTCCAAAGGTATTGCTAGACAACATAGTGCACCAAGAACACCATAGCAAAATGGTGTAGCTGAAAGAAAGAACAGAACACTAATTGAGGCTGCTAGAACAATGTTAGCTGATTCAAATCTGCCAATGACTTTCTGGGCAGAAGCTGTTAATACAGCCTGTTATGTTCTGAATAGGGTTCAGGTTGTTCAATCTAAAGGGAAAACTCCTTATGAGTTATTCCATAATAGAAGTCCCTTAATAGCCTTTTTCAAGTCTTTTGGATGTCCATGTACTATTCTTCATACTAAGACTCACTTAGGGAAGTTTGAAAGTAAGGCTGAAGAAGGATTATTTGTAGGATACTCAATTCAAAGCAAAGCCTATAGAGTATATAACAGTGTGTCTAAAACCATTGAAGAAAGTGCCAATGTTGAATTTAATGAAAATACTGCAAATGTCAAAGGCACTGGTCCTGATTGGTTGTTTGATTTAGATTCACTAACAAATTCTCTGAGCTTTGTTGAGTAGACTGCAGAAGCTGTCAACACAAATTCTCATGCTGTCAATGCAAATTCTCAAGTTGTTGGCACAAAGTTTCAAACTGCTGCAGAGTCAACCAATTGGGACAAATACACCACTATACCACTTCTTTCATGTGACCCTCCAGGGGTTCTGAATGCTCAACATGATACAAATACAGACACTGAAGTGCCACTCTCAAGTCCTGAGAGAACAGCTCCAACACAAAGGGAAACAGTCCCAGATTCAAGTCAAGCTGTTTCAGAAGCTGAACCATCCACTGGTCCTGATGGAGATGATACAAATCTTGGATCCTCTTTTCAGACAGACAAAGAGCCTACACTCAGAGTTCACAAGTATCATCCGCTCAATCAAATACTGGGTGATCCAAGTACACCTGTCTAAACAAGGAAAATGGTTCACAATGAAACTGCTGCTGCTGAACAAACAGTTTCTGAATTCAGTCTAGCTGCTTTTGAACATGCCTGTTTCATGTCTCAAGTAGAACCTAAAAAGGCATCAGAAGCGTTGAAAGATTCATCCTGGATTGAAGCAATGCAAGAAGAGCTTCTACAGTTCAAGATTCAGAATGTATGGACACTGGTTGATCTTCCTAAAGGAAAGAGAGCAATTGGTACAAGATGGGTGTTCAGAAACAAGAAAGATGAGAGAGGGATAGTCATCAAGAATAAAGCAAGGCTAGTAGCAGAAGGGTACACTCAAGAAGAAATCATAGATTATGATGATGTATTTGCTCCAGTGGCAAGAATTGAAGCCATCATACTATTTTTGGCCTATGCAAGCTTTAAAGGTTTTAAAGTGTATCAAATGGATGTAAAGTCTGCTTTTCTATATGGGACAATTGAAGAAGAGGTCTATGTATGCCAACCTCATGGTTTTGAGGACTACAAGTATCCAGACAGGGTCTACAAGTTAGACAAGGCTCTCTATGGTCTCCATCAAGCTCCCAGAGCATGGTATGACACTCTGTCATCATACCTTCTACAGAATGGGTTCAAGAGAGGCACTCTGGAAAACACTTTTCACTAAGTCCACCAAAGCTGAGATTCTGCTTGTCCAAATCTATGTTGATGACATCATCTATGGCTCAACAAATGATTGTTTGTGCAAAGAGTTTGAGGCTTTAATGCACAAAAAGTTTCAAATGAGTTCAATGGGAGAACTCACTTTCTTTCTAGGATTGCAGGTCAAGCAGAAGCCCACTGGTCTCTTCATAAGTCAATCAAAGTATGTTAAAGACACACTGGAAAAGTTTCGGTATCAAGACACAAAAGTTGCAAGCACCCCAATGGATCCTCACAAGCAGCTCCATACAGACAAAGATGGCATAGATGTGGACATTCATTTATACAGATCTCTTATAGGATCACTTATGTATCTAACATCTTCTAGACCTGATATTATGTTTGCTGTCTGTGTGTGTGCTAGGTTTCAATGCTCTCCAAAGGATTCTCATTTGGTTGCTGTTAAGAGAATCTTTAGATATCTCAAAGGCCAACCACAATTAGGCCTATGGTATCCTAAAGACTCTCCCCTTGAACTAACAGCCTACTCTGACAGTGACTATGGTGGATGCAACATTGACAGAAAATCCACAACTGGTGGATGTCAATACTCAGGAGCAAGACTGGTCTCTTGGCAATGCAAAAAGCAGACAACTGTTTCCACCTCATCCACTGAAGCAGAATATGTAGCAGCTGCAAGCTGTTGCTCCCAGGTAATGTGGATTCAAAATCAATTGAGAGACTATGGTATGAACTTCTTATCCACTCCTATTTATATTGACAATTCAAGTGCAATCAGCATTGTGCAAAACCCGGTGAAATTCCCAAAAACCAAGCATATAGAAATCAGATTTCACTTTATAAAGGATTGTAATGAGAAGAAATTAATCGAAGTTACCAAAATACATACTGATGATCAGTTAGCTGATCTATTTACAAAACCTTTTGATGTAGGAAGGTTCACTTTCCTGGAATCAAATATTGGTATGGTAAACATGGATTAATTTGTTTTCATTCTTATCTAATTCATATGCTTATTTAAGGGGGAGTCACTGTTTCATTAAAGGATGCCTAATTTTCAACTAACAGCTTGAGTATTTTCTCAAGCTGCTAGTTCATTTTCTCGAACTGTTAGTTATTTCACTTGATCTGTCAAAGTGTGCAGGGTAATTTGGTAATTTCTTAGATGTGTGCACGGGACCCAACCTTTTCAAAACCTTTAAAGGCCCCAGTTTCGTTCAGTTGTAACTACCAGTTACATAATCTCATACAATGGCCTTCTTTTCTCTCTGAATGATTCCCACACTCTTCTTTGAAACCCTAAAACCTCCGTTTAATCGTCCATGGAGTTTGTCAAAGAACATAACAGCCTACCCTACTCTCTAAAGCACTCTGAACTTCAACCGTTCCATGACATGATGGATTTTCTAAGACACTCCCATATCCATCATGCCCTCAATATCAATCCTACCATATACATATCCCATATTGAGCAGTTCTGGAACCGTGCCTCTGTACAAACCATCAATGGAGTTCCGTCTATCGTATCCAAAATTGATGGCACTTCCATCACAGTAACTGAGGAATCTATTCGACATCATCTGCATCTTCAAGATGCCACAAGTATAAAAGACCTAACCCTTAATGCATTACATACTGGTCTTCATGATATTGGATATAGGGGTCCTGCTGATTCCTTTACTTTCTTGAAAGCACACTTTTCACCTAAATGGAAATATCTTGTGCATATTATTCAGGAGTGTATTAGCCCCAAAAGAACTGGTTGGTCAGAATTTTCCTCAAATATTGCCACTGCCTTTGTGTGCTTTTCAACGGGCCAACAGTTCAATTTTTCAAATATGATTTTTCAGGGGATGTTAAGGCATCATTCCCTAAAGAATGGGAAATTTTGATGTATCCTAGATTTTTGGCAGAGATAATTGCAAACACTTGCACCACTTCTCATATACATAAGAGGATACATGTTTCCCATCGGCACTCACTATCTTCCATTAAAAGGCTTTTAAAACAAAGTGCCAATTTTTTGAGTATAGATGTTCCATTGCCTTCTGCAATGATCAACATCATTCCAAGAAACAGAGGAGAGGGTCCTGAGCAGGCTCAGCCTAACACTACTGCTTCACCCCCAGGACCCCAACCCCCTCCTCATGATACACAAATGCCTTCTGCTCCTATTAATCAGCCAATATCCACACTTAAATATCTATATAAAAGAAAAAGAGGTCCAGGAGCTCCTTCCTCCTCAGCCCTCAGACAAGAGCCAAATAACCCTGTGCAGGAGGACACTTCTGCACAGAATATCCAAAGGGTACACATTGAGGACACTCCCATCCTCACTCAGGAGGTGGACATCTCACCAGAGATAGTCCATATGGGTTCTGTGGCTGACACTACTGCTGTCTCTGCACAAGAGGCACAGGACAGTGCCAACATCATTAAGACCACGCCAATGGCAACAGCAAGTGTGCAAACACCAGCTGGAAGTCCCCAGAACCAAGAACAGAGGGGCCCAGATGTTTCTACTTCTGGTATTCATGCCAGTGATAGATCCCAAGCACCACATATGTTTGCTGATCTTGAGGCTAGTCTGCAACTTATGTTGTTAACGGATCCTAAGATGAAACCTGTTGTAGCTATGTTGGAATATCAAAAGTCCATCATTGCTGCACAGGGAGCACAAATCATTGCGCTCAAGCAGGCAGAAGCAGCTCAAAATCATAGGATGGATTATCTCCATAAAGGGTTTACCCTCTGTGGAAATAAGATCATGCAATTAGAGCGATTCATTCAAACCCAAGTGGCAAAGGTTGTAGGTCCTCCTGACCAAACCAATGCTTCCAAAAAGGGGGAGAATCAGGAGTTTCCTAAAGCAGTTCAAGCAGCTCCAACAGAATCAGTCCAAGCAGCTCCAACAGTTCAACCATCTAGGCTAACAGTCCCAACAGCTTCTCAAGCTGTTAGCCTAGAAACTCAAGCTGTTTCTTCAAGACCAACTGGAGTTGTTATAAGAGAAACAACTCAGCCTCCCAGCAGTTCAGTCCAAGCAACATCTTCTACTACAAAAGATAAGGGCAAGGGTATTCTTATTGAGTCTCCAAAGCACAAATTTTCTTCCAGAGAAGCCCAGATTGCCTTTGATGCTGAAATTGCCAGAAAATTAGCAGAAGAACAAGATCAAGAGTTAGACCAGCAATCCCAGCCCCCAATGGAAGATGATGAAACCCTAGGTGATTACCTAAAATGGTTTGTGGTCAAGCAAGGGGAAAAGAAGAGGAAGATGCCAACAGGGCATTCTAAGGCTGAGCATAGAAGAATTCTAATAAATTTTTCCTTTGCAGCTGGTATCCCAAAAAAAATGGCTCAGTCCATGAGCACTAGGGGTGAGCGACGGGTACCATTTCCCGAACCCGAGTTCGGTACCGGTACCGACCGGTACCGAATTAATATATTCGGTTCGGTATTCGGTTTTTAAATTAGCTAAAATTCGGTATTCGGTACTCTCGGTTCGGTATTCGGTTTTTAAATTAGCTAAAATTCGGTATTCGGGACCGAACCGGCACCATATAAAATTATACGGTTCGGTATTCGGTTCTTTCAAAACTAATAATTCGGTTTCGGTATTTTCGGGATCGGTACCGGTTCGGTTCGGTCCGGTACCGAGCTCACCCCTAATGAGCACAGAAAGGCTGCAAGATATCCATGACAAAGAGATGGACAAAAGAAAGAAATCCAAAGTCTCCCAAGAAGTCCAAATATCCCAAGAACCAGTTCAAACTGGTACAAGTGTTGTTCAAACTGTTTCCAGTGCCCCTACTCCTTCTGTTCAAGCAGCTGCTTCTATTCCTAAATCAGAGTCATTGTCTCAAGCAAAGCTGGATCAGGTTAAGAAGGTGTTGTTTGAGCAACAACTACAAAAGGCGATAGAGTTAGAGAAATTAATAGACCAGCATGACTTCACAAAACCTCTTATTAATTACTGGTATGCTAAGCCAATGGACAATATTGACTTAAGATTTCAGTTTGTAATAAGAACGGAATCTGGTCCAGAAGAAGAGTATGACAGCTTCTTGCATATGGCTCAAAAGATGACTAGAGATGAGCTCACAAGAATGCACAATATTGGGTCTGTGACACAAGTAAGATCGGCTCTACCACAAGTAAAGCAAGTCATCAAAGATCTGAAGAGCATTGTTGATCCTGAGTCTATAAGGAAAGATATAGAGGATGCAAATGGAAAGGGAAAGAAGATCAAGCAAGTTGATCTATTTGTCAAATCAAGGACTTACAGAATAAAATTTACAGATGGATCTGGTATGTTCTTCAATTTTGAATTCTATGATCTACCAAAAGCTATGCTACTCCAGATGAAATCTGATAAGATATCTTGTGATAGAGAAGAGATGAAGAAAGAGTTTTTGAAGGCTGTAAATCAGAAACTTGCACAGTTGTAAGTTTTTGAAAGCTTTGGTTTGTAAATAACAGTTTACTTGTTTATTTCCTTATCTGTATAGAACTTAAAGTCTTGTACAAAGAATTTAAGTTAGGGGGAGATTGTTGGGAAATAGTCTAAGTAGTTCAAGCTGTTAGTTAGACTTCTCAAACTGTTAGTAGAATTTCTATGTAAATACAAAGTTCATGCTGTTAGTAGAAGAATCTCGAGCTGCTAGTGTAAAAGTTCAAGCTGCTAGAGTAAACCAAGTCAAGCTGCTCTGTTCAAGCTGTCAAGTGATTCAAGCTGCTCAACAGTTTCATAAACAGAAAGTGCTGATATTCAGGATAAGATATCTACATGAAGATTCCAGCATATCTACTATCAGAGAAGTCATAGTCCTTCAAGGAAACAAATCAAGAAGCAATATAAATGCATAGAATAGGTCTTTCTATTGTATAGGAGTTTTCTGCGTATTCAAGTTTGTAATTGCTTTTTGTTTGAGTTTCCATAAGCCTCTAAGGTTGTAAAACCCTAAGAACAGTTTGTGTTCTTCGTCTAATCAAACAGATTAGAGGTGATTGTAATCATTGAAGTCAGCAATACAAGTAGCTTTGATTATTACTTGTGTTTATTTGATATTGATTCTAAAAGCTTTTGTTAAAATAATTAAGTGTTATTCCGCAAACATCTTAATTAAACTTTGATTCAAAGCAAGATTATTGATTTATACTCTGATAAATTCAAATTAGTTAGTCTTGGTTAATTAGTTTCAAATCCTGACAGTTTGCTGTTTGTGTTTGTGCCAGGTTTCAATGTGCTCCAAAGGATTCACATTTGTTTGCTGTTAAGAGAATCTTTAGATACCTCAAGGGCCAACCAAAATTGGGCCTATGGTATCCTAAGGACTCTCATCTTGAAATAACAGCTTATTCTGACAGTGACTATGGAGGTTGCAACATAGACAGAAAATCCACAACTGGTGGATGTCAATATCTAGGAGCAAGACTGGTCTCTTGGCAGTGCAAAAAACAGACCACTGTTTCCTCTTCATCTACTGACGCAGAATATGTTGCAGCTGCCAGCTGCTGTTCCCAAGTGATGTGGATTCAGGAACCAACTGAGAGACTATGGTATGAACTTCCTATCTACTCCTATTTACATTGACAATTCCAGTGCAATAAGCATCGTACAAAATCTAGTGAAATTTCCCAAAACCAAGCACATAGACATTAGATTTCATTTTATAAGGGACTGTAATGAGAAGAAATTAATCCAAGTTACCAAAATTCATACAGATGATCAGTTGCTGATCTATTTACAAAACCATTTGATGTAGGGAGATTCACCTTTCTAGTATCAAATATTGGTATGGTAAAAATGGATTAATTTGTTCTTCATTATTCTTCCTTATTTCATGAAGAAAATACATATTAAATGTGCTTAGTTAAGGGGGAGACACTGTTTCATTAGAAAATGCTTAATTTTCAACTAACAGCTTGAGACTATTCTCAAGCTGCTAGTTCATTTTCTCGAACTGTTAGTTGTTTCACTTGGTCTGTCAAGTGTGCAGGGTAATTCAGTCATTCTCCATAAGATTGTGCGCGGGACTAGATATTTTTAAAACCCAAAACCTTTAAAGTCCCAGTTTCGTTCAATTGTAACTACCAGTTGCAAAAATATCTTCCACAATCTATTCATCTTCTCTCTCTGAGCGATTCTCACACAGTCGTTCCAAACCCTAAATCCCCGTCTTGATCACATATGGAGTTTGTCAAAGAACATAACTGCCTACCCTACTCTCTCAAACATGCTGAACTACAACCATTCCATGACATGATGGATTTTCTTCGTGGTTCCCATATCCATTATGCTCTAACTGTCAATCCCACCATATACGTCTCACACATAGAGCAGTTCTGGAAATTCTCCACTGTCAATACTATTAATGGAGTCACTTCTTTTGCATCAATCATCGATGGTAACCCCATTACCATCACTGAGGAGACAATACGCCAACATCTGCATCTTCAAGATACCACTGGTAAATCTGATCTCTCTCTTACTGCTTTACATGAAGGTCTTTTTGCTATTGGGTATAGGGGCCAAACTGATTCTTTTACCTTCTACAAAGCATTTCAGCAGTGTATAAGCCCTAAAAGAACTGGTTGGCCTGAATTTTCTTCAAATATTGCCACTGCCATAGTGTGCTTATCAACAGGCCAACAATTCAATTTTTCAAACATGATTTTTCAGGGGATGTTAAGGCACCATGCCTTAAAGAATGGGAAATTTTTTATGTATCCACGTTTTTTGGCAGAAATAATTGCAAAGTCTTGCAATAATTTTAAAGTACATAAAAGGATACATGTTTCTCATAGGCACTCTTTACCTACTATTAAAAGGCTTTTGAAACCAAGTGCCAATTTTCATAGTGTGGATGTCTCATTGCCTTCTACAATGCTGGATATCAATCCAGAAAACAGAGGGGAGGGTCCTGAGCAGGCTCAGCCATCTATTACTGCTTCACCCCCAGGACCCCAACCCACTCCTCATGATACATATCCTTCCTCTGTTCCTTCCACTATACATACCTCCCCAGCCCCATCACTTAAAATGTATAAACGACAAAGGGTTGTTGGAGCTCCTTCCTCCTCAATCCAATTCCCAGAGCCAAATAGCCCTGTGCAGGGGGACACTCCTGCACAGAATATCAAAAGGGAACCCACTGAGGATACTCCCACCCTCAATTTGGAGGTGGACATCCCATCAGAGGATGTTCATATGGGATTTGTGGCTGGTACTACTGATGTTTCTACACAAGAGGCACAGGACAGTATCAACATATCTAAGACCACACCCATGGCAAGAGAGGGTGTGCAAGCACCTTCTGGAAGTCCCCAGTACCAAGAACAAAGGGGCCCAGATGTTTCTACTTCTGGAATTCATGCCAGTGATGGATCTCAAATCCCACTATCATTTGAAGATCTTGAGGCTAGTCTACAACTAATGGCTTTGACGGATCAACCGTTGAAACCTGTTGTAGCTATTTTGGAACATTACAAGTCCATCATTGCTGCACAGGGATCTCAAATCACAGCCCTACAACAACTCACAGCAGCTCAACAACAGCGCCTTGATCAGTTTCATCTTGGCTTCACTCTGTGTGGCAACAAGATTATCCAGCTTGAGAAGATGGTTCGATGCCTGCTTGCAAAGGTTTTTGGTCCTCCTGGACAAACCAATGCATCCAAAAAGGGGGAGAATCAGGAGATCCCTCATCCAGTCAAAATAGCTTCAACTTCTCCACAAACAGCTTCAGTTTCTAGGCTAACAGTCCCATCAGTTTCTCAAGCTGTTAGTCTAGAAGCTCAAGTTGTTCCTATAAAATCAAGTGGAGTGGTTATCAAAGAAGGTTCTCAAGCTCCTGCCCCAGCAGTCCAATCCACAGTATCAGCTTCCAAAGACAAGGGAAAGGGTATTTTAATTGAGCCTCCAAAGATCAAAATCATTTCTAAAGAAGCCTAAGTTGCCCATGATGCTGAACTGGCAAGAAAATCAGGAGAAGAACAAGATGAGATTCTAGGCCAGCAAATCCATGAACCAATGGGAGATGATGAAACCTTAGGAGATTACCTAAGAGGGTTTGTGGTCAAGGATAACCAGAAGAAGAGAAAAAGGCCAACAGGGCCTTCAAAGGCAGAACATAGAAGGTTTTTGATAAATTTCTCTGCAACAGCTGGGATATCAAAGGTGATTGCTCAATCATGGTCAACTGAAAAGCTTCAGGCTTTATATGACAAAGAAAAGGAGAAGGAAAAAGCATCCACAGCCTCCCAACAATTCCAAGGTCCACAAGAACCAGTTCAAACTATTTCTAATGATCCTCATTCTGAAACCATTCAACAAGCAAAGTTTGATCAGGTAAAGAGAGTGCTGTTTGATCAACAGCTGCAAAAGGCGATAGAAATTGAAAAGGTCCTGGATCAGCATGACTTCTCTAAACCTCCTATTACCTATTGGTATGCTAAGTCAATGGATGACATTGATTTAGTATATCACTTTGTAATCAAAAGAGAAGTTGGTCCTGAGGAAGAATACAAGAGCCTAATCCAACTGGTTCAAAGACTGACTAGAGATGAGCTGACACAAATGCATCATATTGGAACTGCCAGTCATTCTAGGTCTCAAATTGTTTGGGTTCAACAAAATTTGAAAGATCTCAGAAGCATTTTTGATCCAGAGTCTACCAGAGTAGATATAGAAGCTGCCAAGGAAATGAAGATTGTACAGGTTGATTTATATGCCAAATCAATGACATATAGACTCAAGCTTGCAGACAGATCCAACAGGTTCTACAATTTTGAATTTCTCAATTTGCCAAAAGGCATGACTACTTCAAATGAGCTCTATGAAGATTAATTGTGATAAAGTGGAGTTGAAGAGAGAATTCATAAAAGCTATAAGGCAGAAACTTTCACAGTTGTAAGTTTTTGGATGCCTTAGTTTGTATATAACAGTTTTACTTTGTTTTATTTCCTTATTTGTATAGAAACTTAAAGTCTTGTGTAAAGAATTTAAGTTAGGGGGAGATTGTTGGGAAATATTCTAAGTATGTCAAGCTGTTAGTTAGATTTCTCAAACTGTTAGTAGTATTTCTGTGTAATTACAAAGTTCAAGTTGCTAGTTCAACAAGTTCAAGCTGCTAGTTCAAAAGTTCAAGATGCCAGAGTTAAACGTTCAAGCTGCTCAACAAATTAACAACAGAAAGTGCTGAAATTCAGGAAGTGATATATATTTCAAGATTTGAATATCTTCCAAGCATATCTACTACCAGAGAAATCAGAGTTCATCAAGGAAACAAATCAGAAGGCTATATATATCATTTGACTAGGTCTTTCTATTGTAAGTCTGTACGTGCAAATTCTGTAATTGTGTGCTTCATCGTAACTGCTTTCTAATAAAGTTTCTTAAGCCTCTAAGGTTGTAAAACCCTAAGAACAGTCTGTGTTCTTCGTCTAATAAAACATATTAGAGGTGATTGTAATCACTGGTTTTGGCAATATAAAGGATTTGATTTTGATTATATTTATCTGTTATTTATTCTGAAAGTTTTCTTAAAACAATTAAGTGTTATTCCGCAAAATTCTTAATTGGACTTTGATTCCAAACAAGGTTATTGGTTTACACTCTGATTTATTAAAAGCAGTTAATCTTAGGTGATTTTGATCTTGATAAACTTCATACGAAGTTATACAAAATTTAACAAAATAATTTAACTTATACATATAATATGTCAAATCTATATATTTTTTTAAGTTTAACAACCTTTAAACATATGCCTTTATATGCATATAAAATTTTTAGTTTAAAAAATTATATATTTCATGAAAACGTTATATATATACATATATATATATATATATATATATATATATATATATATATATATATATATATATATATATATATATATATATATATATAGGGAGGTTCAATGGAAAATCATCATGCACCTGCAAACTTGTGAAAACCGCACTGCACCACCACAAATGCATCAAATTCCTCGCGTGATGCATCAAAATCCAGCGTGATGCATCAAATTTCCTGCGTGATGCATCAAAATCCCACGTGATGCATCACCTTATTTACGATCATGCCACCGCTTTTTTCATGAAATGCACCAAATCGCACGGTGTGCGTAGGTTTCCATAGTTTTCACGTGCATAGTGGTTTTCCATTGAACCCACCCCTATATATAT
This sequence comes from Centrapalus pauciflorus, assembly GCA_020465985.1. NCBI lineage: Eukaryota > Viridiplantae > Streptophyta > Magnoliopsida > Asterales > Asteraceae > Centrapalus > Centrapalus pauciflorus. Next base: position 303,037 of record JAANYP010002800.1, on the reverse strand, counting down.
ATATATATATATATATATATATATATATATATATATATATATATATATATATATATATATATATATATATATATATATATATATATATATATATATATATATATATATATATTTTCTAAAATAAATCAAAACATATTCACTTAACAAAATAAATACATTTAGAATAGTTACAAGTTTTATAAATGAAAAGTAATAAACAAAATAAATACATTTAGAAAAAAATAAATATATAAGAAGTTCAATATATATCTAAATCAATATATATGAACGATAATTATAGTATTAATAACAATAATTAACAAAAATACAACATATTAAATTAAATCATATACAAGTTATTTTCATTTATTACTACTTAGTTACTTGCTTAGTCATGTAAATACTTAAATCATAATAAAATAATAATACTAATACTAGTAATAATAATATCAAATAAATAAATACAACATATTGAATACCGTATACTTCAATTAAATTTTAATAATAATAATTAGATAAATAGTAAATATATTAAATAAATAGTAAGAAAATAAACAAATACCCTTTTAAAAAATAAATATATAGATAGTTCAGTATATATTTAAAATTTATATGCAAGAACAATAATATTAATATTAATAACAATAATTAACAACAATACAATAAATTAAATTTAGTCACATACAAGTTATTTTCAATTACTACTACTTATTCATGTAAATACTTAAACTATAACAAAATAATAGTAATAGTGTCAAATAAATAATGAAAATAAAACATATTAAATATTTTATTACTTCCGTTGAAATTTTAATAGTAATAATAAGATAATATATTATATAAATAATAAAAGATTAATAAATCATTAAGAAAATGAAATGTAAATGAAATATTTTGATTAGGGACCAAGAATGAAATAAAATGTAAGGGTAAAATCGTCATTTTTAAAGAATTATTGGAGAAAAGGACCAAAAGCAAAACAAATTTCTAACCATAAGTACTGTAATTGTAATTTTACCGTGAAAAGGACGATAACCATAATTTTGATATAACCACAGGGACGAAATTGTAATTTACCATAATTATTATTTTTGTATGTTTTTATTTTTACTCATATACATTTTATATAAATAAAATTAAAAATATTCACGCAATACGTGGGTTATAAACTAGTTCTCATTGAAGAAAATGAAAAAATAAAGTGAGAGAAAGAGAAAAATGCAGATTTTTTCTTTCTATAATACCATTCGCACATCTTTTCAAGATTCTCCACTATCTAAAGTCTAAATAATTACAATAATGTCATTGCCTATTTTCAGTCATAGATGTTTTTAATTTAAGAGCTCTAATGGGTTTTTAGGTTCTCATAAGAGTTAAGGTTCTCAATAGATACCAACCACACACACACACACACACACACAAGTACCTAAGTAATCGACACTATCGAATGCATTTGTAACACTCCAATAATTAAAAGGGTAATTAACTTTGTGAAACAATTATGATTGTGATCTTAAGTGTTGTATTATGAGTTAATTACCAAATATTAGTGATGACTGCAATTATTGGGACTTGAACGATTAAAGAAGAATAAAATGTTGGGTTGTACGGAATTGACAAAAATAGGTAATGTACTTTGACAATTAGATAATAATTAACTATGACATAAAAATGGTTTAATGTAGTGTTTGAATCCATTTAATATAACTATGTCAAAACTACTTAGTTGGGTATTGAATTATCTAATTATTGCATCTAGTAGCATTGTAGTTTCTATATGCAAATTAAAAGATGATTTGTGGAGGGGGTGTGTTGTAAATGAGTAAGAGTAGGAGGGTTGGGGTGGCCAAAGGCCAAACCCCCCCCCCCCCCCCCCTTTCATCAAAACCGTCCACCACCATCACACACCTTCACATTTCATATTTTGTTTCATATGATAAATTATGATCCAAACATGTTATTTATAGCAATGGAATTAAATGGAAGCTTGTAGGAACTCATTTGGAGTTTTGAAGGCTTAGTTTGGGTTTTGGTCATTTGGAACCCGTTTGGAATTTGTATGAACTCCATGAAGCGATAAAATGTTATGTTATAGTATAATGTGTTTGGAAAGTGTTCAATTGTGTTATTAAAGTGTTTTCATGAGTTGGGAAACATAAAATATGTGCAAGAACTTAAAATGGTGTTTTAAGGCTAAACCGCACGCCAAATGTTCGGTGAAATGCCTCAACGAGTTCATAAACATTTTGGGATTGGGTTTTAATGCTTAGATGTAACTTTAATGTCTAAACATGGACCAACTATGTTTAATATGGCTATGTGATTGATTAGAACTGAATTCAAGCTCAATTGGAGCTCCGTGTGGTCGGTTGGAGTTTTCGGTCATTTTCGGACTCGTTCGGAGTCCGTATGAACTCCACGGGATCATGGAATGTTATGAAATGGTTCTAGTATGTTTAGAGGTGTTTAAGGAACCTTAATATGCTAATCATGCGGTTGGTAAAGTCCATTTCAATTGTTAGAAGCATTTATGAGAGTTTTGGAGTAGTTTGGTGCATTTTTGGGCATTTAAGGTGCAGTCTGGGGGGCAGGGGGTTGGTAGCGGCGCTACCACCCTTACGGTCATGCCATGACCACCTTGCTTTCCCGGAATTTCGTTTTGCAAGGTTGGGGGTCGATGCTCGGGTCTTATGTGTCCAATACACTTCTAAAATGAGTGTTTAAAGGGTTTGAGGTCCTTTGATCCATTACGGAACTTGTAGGGCCCCATATGGACTTAGTACTTTCGGTTTGATGTCCCAACACTCTTAGGCCACTCTTAGGGGCTTATATTGTGCTCGGGGGCTTACGGGTGCGCATTATGAATGCTTTTAGGTGAACCGAGTCGAAAGGAGCTTGATTGGAAGTTTTAGCCTTTCTCGGGGCTAATGTGACTTCGTTGGAAGGCTTTGGAATCCTATAAACTGATCACTATGAGTTCTAGCATTAGCGTTACATAATGTTCCTTGTATATTATTGTTTTGCCTCGTCGAACATGTTGTTGAGCTAATTGTCGATATCTTCATAGTAGTAGCCTATTTGCTCTCAGTTCTTACATGTTCATTCATTGGGCATATGTGAGGCACCTTGGACCTCACCACACTTGATATGCTTTCATTTGATCTCATCTAGAGTTGAGTTAATTGTTGATATTATGATAGAAGAAGCATATGTACCCTCAATTCTCACATGTATGATTATTTGGGCATATGTGAGGCACGTTGGACCTCACCATGCTTGCTATGCTTTGTAGAACCATACCTCACTGGACACTCTGTGGAGATATTTGTTAATATACTGATAGTTGTTGTGTAATTGCTTTCATTTCTTCTATGAATGCTTTATTTGGGCATATGTGAGGCACCTTAGACCTCACCATACTCGATATGCTTTCATTTGATTTCGTCTGGAGTTGAGCTAACTGTTGATGTTTTGATGGTAGATGCATACGTATCCTCAACTCTCACATGTATGATTATTTGGGCTTACGTGAGGCACGTTGGACCTCACCATACTTGATATGCTTTGTGGAGCTATACTTCGTTGAACACTTTGTGGAGCTATTTGTTGACATATTGATAGTTGTGTGTAATTGGTTTCACTTCTTCTATGAATGATTTGATTGGGCTTATGCGAGGCATGTTGGACCTCATCATACTTGGTATGCTTTCAATTGACCTCACCTGGATATCCATGGAATATGTTGGACTAGCTCTAAGTCTAAATTGAGCAATATGTTGGACTAACTCTAGTCTAAATTGAGAAAGACGTTGGACTAGCTCTAAGTCTAAATTGAGCAAGACGTTGGGCTAGCTCTAAGGCTAAATTGAGCAATATGTTGGGCTAGCTCTAAGCCTAAATTGAGCAATATGTTGGGTTAGCTCTAAACCTAAATTGAGTAAGACGTTGGGCTAGCTCTAAGTCTAAATTGAGCAATATGTTGGGCTAGCTCTAAGCCTAAATTGAGCCATAATGTTGGGCCAGCTCTAAGCCTAAATTGAGCACTCGATCATATTGGTTATTGAACATACTCGTTGCTTGTCATTGCATGCATGTATATTATTTATCCTTCTAATCTAGCAACTCACTCAACTTTGTTGACCCCCTTTTAGTTGCTAAATCCTTTCAGGTAAAGGAAAGCATCACACCTGACCATCTTGGTAGTGGATTGGACCTTGACTAGCGGCTCCATTGTGTTCGCATATCTTTGATAAAGCTTTGGGGTGGAGATTTAGTGTACTCCTGTTTTGGCATATGCTCGAGTATGGACTTAGCTTTTATGCATGATTAGATAATTTGAATGTTTAAAATCTGTAACCCCATCTACTTCGATCCATGATACCCCACACTTTGCTCATTATTAGGTGACAAAGTGGGAAGTATCATTTTGATGGCTTTTGAATATTGAATATTTAAATTTGACCACATTTCCACAAGTATATTCTGATATTTATTGTTAATTGTTCGTGAAACATCTATTTTAGTTGGAAGGGTGTTTCAATTTGGTATCAGAGCCTGTGTTCAATGACTGAGTATAGTCGACGATACTCAACACTGAACGCGGCTTCAGATGCTGGTATTGACCCACCTAGGCAACACTAGTAAAACAATCTTAAGATTGAATTCGGCCTAGGATGGGAATGTAATGGGTAGACCGTAAGTCCATAAAGTGGTATATAAGTACTCATGTACATCTTTAATCCTCGTAATGTAGCTAATATGGATAATGATGAATTGTGATAAAAATTATGATATTTAATGGAAGAAACTCGTATTGTCCCTACTATTTGGCTTTCTTAATTGTGAAATCTTTTCATGTAAGATAATGATAAGAAAGCATAAAAGTCGATAACTTAATAATCAATATGAATTATGTGAGATTTTGGCATTCTCATATTAGTGGCAAACCCCATCATTGGTGGGTTGATCATGATAAGCTCAAGTGTATCAATTACACAACAATATGGAAATGTCGGATAGAAGTGTAATGACACTTATATTTGAGCTACGAAATAGCTGGTGATGTATGTTGTGGATGAACATACGTGGATAAAATCATGTTCATAGAGATAATATTTGGCATGTTGCTGCTAATTCTGAACATTTGGACTATTAGTTGAGCATTTTAATGGCATCTCTATTGCTTGTATATGTATGCTTTGTTTGCATTGACATGTTTTAACATGAACTATATGAACCACTGGGTATACTAATGTGATTTCAGCATGCATGATTTACGAACTGAACATTGATTGGAATAGGCTACCGTTGCATCTGTTAATGGATTGATATAATTGTCGCATTTTAGTTGAGGTTGATCATATTTGTTGACATATGATCCTTGAATATGAGATGAATGCATGCTAAATTATCACCCTATGAAGAAATGGTCAGTTAGTTAATGATGGTAAATGCTTACATTCTAACTATGTTGATTGGGTAACAGTTGGTTTTGTTTTGATAATGTACGAGGGAAGTAAGTACATTATGAGCACTAAATATTAATAGGTTTCATTAATTGGTTACTGGTGATACTTCACATAGGAGAGAATTGGTCATGGGACGACCTATGATGTGGGATGATATTTCTCTCACACCTTATTTCGAAAAATGTTGAAAATTAAATCTTGTTAAGTTATAATTCCCCAAAGGTAGTTGTACCTTACATGTATGAAGATGGATTGACCTTAATACATAACATGAGTGTAATAGAGTAAGGTCATTGTTGAAAGTACAACGTACAACTGAGGTCAAGCGAATTATTAATTGTGGTTATGCAAACCTTAAGGGATAAGAGGCTAATTGATACATGTAGCATTAGAAACGAATTATATCCCTTAGACACTCACATGTTGCATTTTTATGATTCTTGGGCATCGTTCCAAGGTGCATATATTCGGTAAACTTGACTTGAAACTTAATGTGGATTATATCATATGTGATGACCTTATTGGTTAAATGGTTAAGTACATTTTGGATGATTTCTTTATGGTCATTTTATGTGTCTTAGCTAATGATGTGGTTTGGTCTTGTCTTATGTGACAAGACAGTTAATTATGTAGTATGGTCACCACCTTGGATAATGACTCAAGATTATGAGAAATTTTATGGTCTTAATGTTGAGTAGGTAAAAGTGTTTGCTTTTGAAAATGGCACGATGAGGAGTCACTGGCCTATGCACATATGTTAGAGTCTTTTATGCATATACTGTAGAGGGAACTGGCGTATTTTGATATTTCGAGGTAATGAGTACTATCTATAGATTGCCGACCATGTTATGTAATGGGTTTTGGTTGGTGGAAGTGACCAAGATAGTTGACCGAGCCACCATGGGTGCTCATTTTAGTTGGTGAAAGATTACCAACCCTGCGAACTTGTTAAAATCCTATGAGTTTTATTAGTAAAACTTGTCTATTGAAAGTCATAGTGACGTTAAAATGGGATATGCTAAAATTTAACATAAACAGGTAAGGTGTAATTGGATTATCTGAATTATGTTATCATAAAATGAGTAGTACCATGATTGGCATGAGAAACATATAGCAGTTAGTGGATGAATATGTCTCTATATTGAAAACTTGAAATAGAATAACGCGAAATATTAAGTTGAGAATATGTTATAACATCGTAGAAAGTTAAAAACATATCAAAATAGCCATACTTGTAAAATCACACACGTTAAATTAAATCTGAAATTTTTTGTAGTTAGTAATGGATACTAATGTATGTAGTTCCCCATAATTGACTTTGGGAATTAACAGTTTGAAAATCTATGCATTGATGTCTCGGTACACGACCGAGTATTGAATTGAAAGGTCGCTAAGTTGAGAAATAAAGGGGTTGAGATAGGGTTGATTCATTGGAATTTGGAAACATCCTCGTAGGTCTTTAATGACTTGTGAAACAAAATCCAAGATGGAGGCCAAATACCCGGCATTGTTGAGCCGAGTTGATTCCGTGGGCGGAATCCTTTTAAGTGGGGAGGAATTGTAACACCCCAATAATTAAAAGGGTAATTAACTTTGTGAAACAATTATGATTGTGATCTTAAGTGTTGTATTATGAGTTAATTACCAAGTATTAGTGATGACTGTAATTATTGGGACTTGAACGATTAAAGAAAAATAAAATGTTGGGTTGTACGGAATTGACAATGTACTTTGACAATTAGATAATAATTAACTATGACATAAAAATGGTTTAATGTAGTGTTTGAATCCATTTAATATAATTATGTCAAAACCACTTAGTTGGGTATTGAATTATCTAATTATTGCATCTAGTAGCATTGTAGTTTCTATTTGCAAATTAAAAGATGATTTGTGGAGGGGGTGTGTTGGTAAATGAGTAAGAGTAGGAGGGTTGGGGTGGCCAAAGGCCAACCCCCCCCCCCCCCCATCTCATCAAAACCGTCCACCACCATCACACACCTTCACATTTCATATTTTGTTTCAAAAAGAAAGAAGAGAGAAAGAAGAAGGGAGCTAGGGTTTTGGGGGTTTTGATGAGCAAATTTGAAGATTGAAGCTCAAAATCTTGATATTAGAAGCATCTTAAAGGTATAAAACATCCTCCCTCTATTCTTTCTCCATTCTCTTCTTCTTCCCCATTTCTCCATTGATGGAGAATGGAACCCTAGATGGGTTTTGTTGGGTTGAGTTAGTAAATGACTCAAGAATCATGTATAGGTTAATGTTTATGGTTTATAAACTTATTTGAGCCATAAATTCGTGATTGAGTGGGTTGGATAGGTGATTTGAGTAAAAACCCGAGTTGGAGCTCCATTTGAGCTTCAATGGTGGATGAGATGGGTTTATAGTGTTTTGCATATTTCATATGATAAATTATGATCCAAACATGTTATTTATGATAATGGAATTAAATGGAAGCTTGTAGGAACTCATTTGGAGTTTTTAAGGCTTAGTTTGGGTTTTGGTCATTTGGAACCCATTTGGAGTTTGTATGAACTCCATGAAGAGATAGAATGCTATGTTATAGTATAATGTGTTTGGAAAGCGTTCAATTGTGTTATTAAAGTGTTTTAATGAGTTGGGAAACATAAAATATGTGCAAGAACTCAAAATGGTGTTTTAAGGCTAAACCGCACGCCAAGTGTTCGGTGAAATGCCTCAACGAGTTTATAAACATTTTGGGATTGGGTTTTAATTCTTAGATGTAATTGGAATGTCTAAACATGGCCCAAATATGTTTAATATGTCTATGGGATTGATTAGACTTGAATTCAAGCTCAATTGGAGCTCGGTGTCGTCGGTTGGAGTTTTCGGTCATTTTCAGACTTGTTCGGAGTCCGTTTGAACTCCACAGGATCATGGAATGTTATGAAAATGGTTCTAGTATGTTTAGAGGTGTTTAAGGGACCTTAATATGCTAATCATGCGGTTGGTAAAGTCCATTTCAATTGTTAGAAGCATTTATGAGAGTTTTGGAGCGTTTTGGTGCATTTTTGGGAATTTAAGGTGCAGTCTGAGGGGGCAGGGGGTTGGTAGCGGCGCTACCACCCTTACGGTCGCGCTATGACCACCTTGCTTTCCCAGAATTTCGTTTTCCAAGGTTGGGGGTCGATGTTCGGGTCTTATGCGTCCAATACACTTCTAAAATGAGTGTTTAAAGGGTTTGAGGGCCTTTGATCCATTCCGGAACTTGTAGGGCCCCATATGGACTTAGTACTTTCGGTTTGATGTCCCAATACTCTTAGGCCACTCTTAGGGGCTTATATTGTGTTCGGGGGCTTACGGGTGCGCGTTATGAATGCTTTTAAGTGAACCGAGTCGAAAGGAGCTTGATTGCAAGCTTTAGCCCTTCTCGGGGCTAATGTGACTTCGTTGGAAGGATTTGGAATCCTATAAACCGATCACTGTGATTTCTAGCATTAGTGTTACATAATGTTTCTGTATATTATTGTTTTGCCTCATCGAACATGTTGTTGAGCTAATTGTCGATATCTTGATAGTAGTAGCCTATTTGCTCTCAATTCTTACATGTTGATTCATTGGGCATATGTGAGGCACCTTGGACCTCACCACACTTGATATGCTTTCATTTGATCTCATCAAGAGTTGAGTTAATTGTTGATATTATGATAGAAGAAGCATATGTACCCTCAATTCTCACATGTATGATTATTTAGGCATATGTGAGGCACGATGGACCTCACCATGCTTGATATGCTTTGTAGAACTATACCTCACTGGACACTCTGTGGAGATATTTGTTAATATACTGATAGTTGTTGCGTAATTGCTTTCATTTCTTCTATGAATGCTTTATTTGGGCATATGTGAGGCACATTGGACCTCACCATATATACTCGATATGCTTTCATTTGATTTCGCCTGGAGTTGAGCTAACTGTTGATGTTTTGATGGTAGATGCATACGTATCCTCAACTCTCACATGTATGATTATTTGGGCTTACGTGAGGCACGTTGGACCTCACCATACTTGATATGCTTTGTGGAGATATTTGTTGACATATTGATAGTTGTGTGTAATTGTTTTCACTTCTTCTATGAATGATTTGATTGGGCTTATGCGAGGCATGTTGGACCTCATCATACTTGGTATGCTTTCAATTGACCTCACCTGGATATCCATGGAATATGTTGGACGAGCTCTAAGTCTAAATTGAGCAATATGTTGGACCAGCTCTAAGTCTAAATTGAGCAATATGTTGGACCAGCTCTAAGTCTAAATTGAGCAATATGTTGGACTAGCTCTAAGTCTAAATTGAGCAAGACCTTGGGCTAGCTTTAAGTCTAAATTGAGCAATATGTTGGGAGCTCTAAGCCTAAATTGAGCAATATGTTGGGCTAGCTCTAAGCCTAAATTGAGCAAGACGTTGGGCTAGCTCTAAGTTTAAATTGAGCAAGACGTTGGACTAGCTCTAAGTCTAAATTGAGTAATATGTTGGGCTAGCTCTAAACCTAAATTGAGCCATAATGATGGGCCAAATCTAAGCCTAAATTGAGCACTCGATCATATTGGTTATTGAACATACTCGTTGCTTGTCATTGCATGCATGTATACTATGTATCCTTCTAATCTAGCAACTCACTCAACTTTGTTAACCCCCTTTTAGTTGTTAAATCCTTTCAGGTAAAGGAAAGCATTACACCTGACCATCTTGGTAGTGGATTGGACCTTGACTAGCGGCTCCATTGTGTTCGCATATCTTTGATAAAGCTTTGGGGTGGGGATTTAGTGGACTCCCGTTTTGGCATATGCTCGAGGATGAACTTAGCTTTTATGCATGGTTAGATAATTTGCATGTTTAAAATATGTAACCCCATCTACTTCGATCCATGATACCCCACACTTTTCTCATCATTAGGTGACAAAGTGGGAAGTATCATTTTGATGACTTTTGAATATTGAAAATTTAAATTTGACCACATTTCCGCAAGTATATTCTGATAATTATTGTTAATTGTTCGTGAAACATCTATTTTAGTTGGAAGGGTGTTTCAGCATCCCCATGTGAATGATCATTCACATTTATTTTTTACATAAACATGTGTAAACTAGGGGTGTTCAAAAAATTCCGAAACCGAAAAACCGATACGAAAAACTGTTCCGATTTTGAGGTTAGCCGAATCGAGTTTTTTAATTATTTTCGGTTTGGTTAACCGAACCGAAAAAAACCTTGGGTTTCGGTTTCGGTTAGGGTTCACGATTTTGGTGACGGACGGTTAACCGGAAAACCGAAAAAAATTTAATTTTATATATTTTAAATTTTAGGTTTATAAATATTAACATTTATCCCAACAATAATTTAAACTTTTAACTTATTTATTAGTTTACATTAATTGTTAAACTCAAAACTACAAAAAAAAACTATACTAGAACAATTAATTTATAAAGATTATAAACTAGTTTTCTTGTTTCTATTAGATTTTTAAAGATAATATTTAATCTTTTAAAGATTATATATGGATAATTTATAGTTTTATTCATCTCTATTATTATCTTTGGCATTTGAAAATTTTAGAAATTATTTGTTGGAATTTTTTAATATGAAATTTAATTTATTAATTAAAAATTGGTTAATTGGTTAATTGGCCGGTTTTTTCGTTTTAGGTTTAGGTTCACGAATTCCCCGAACCAGTATCTCCCCGGTTAACAATCCGAAATGCAATTTCGGTTCGGTTAACCATCCATGAACACCCCTAGTGTAAATTATGATTATAAGACTTTTTTATCAAATTAATCACACATTTATACATTATGATTCGAAAAATAAATCTTGTAAATGCTTGAATAAAATCATATGAATGATCATTCACAATAATCATTCACTTGGATAATTATTCACGTAAATATATATGACTATTTACAAAAAATTTTAAGGACGTACAATTTGTGAATCTTTACATATAATGTGTGTAACATTAATTTATACATTATTGTGAAAAAAATTAAATTTTTTTTAAAAGTTGATACCTTCAGGTGGACACAACTTTGAGTAGTACGTTTTTGAATCTAAGTACATGCACACATGTATACACATACACATACATTCAGACATGCATATATTTGATATGATGACAGTTATGATTCTTTAGTTTCTAGATTATTGTAAAGCATTTGTTTATAATTATTTTTTAACCATTTTTTAGTATATTATGAAATCTTTTTAAACCATTTTATAACTATCTTTGGATTTTAAGTGGTAAAAGAAGAACGATGAAAATTTAAATAAAAAAGTAGTTCACAAGCACCACATTAATATTGAAAATAGCAAACAAGTAGACATAAACACCACATGTATAAATGACATAGTACAATTTTACATTAAACAATAAAAATTGAAAGTCTGAACTTGTTATCTTAGCTTAGAATAGTTGACTTAAAAAATAAAAGTTATAAAATAACGATAAGAGTCATCATTATTTTACATTTAATCATTTTGTCATACTTTTCTTTACATGTAAATAAAATAAAATATATTCATGAAAAATAAGCTTTTGAAGTAAAGTCAGAAAATAGTCGATGAATAGATCAAACACATGAATACGCGAAAGTCATATAAACCAAATGTAATCAACGTAAACGAGTTAGGTTGATGCGACTAATTTGTAAAACACCTTTATGTTTGTTTAAAATGATTAGAAGACATTTAAGGAGGCACTAAAGATTTGGATACATTTTAGACGACTTCCAAGATACATTTTGAATTTATCCTTCTAAAAGTTCTAAACCCTCAAAATAAATATACATTAAATCAATTTATATACCTATGAACATGTTACTGCTAACCACATCAGAGTCATTTAAAAGCTAGAAAAAAGTACAAATAAAGAAGCATTTGGTTAAGAGGGGAACATATGCAAATATTTAGTTCCTAAGAGGTGTTTAGTTAATTGGTTTGGGTTTCTATGGTTGAAATCAAACCCACATTGTAAAGAGTTCTTTAAACCCACAAAAGATGTTGGTTTATAAAATTTATGCTACCCTATTATCAGACTCATACTCATACTGCTTACGTAAGATAGACTAAACTCCACCACAATGCGTACAAGAGAACCGAAGTTATAACTTCAAAAAAGTAGACATCAAATCATAAGGTTCTTTTTCTTTAGAACTTCTTGAGCTAAGTAAACTTGTGCATAACGTATTGAAATTTGAACTTTTGAATGGTCTTAAGATTAGGATCTTCGAGAAGTTTATAGCACTAAGGTCACATGTATTTCACACATCTCTCAAACCAACACAAAAACAAGATATAGTGACAAGTATGTGGAAGTCCCCCTAAATCGGATATCAACATTCTTCTGTTGGGATTTTGCAAAATGATCATGATAGTTCTAAGCATGTGAAAACCCTTTTTATTCACCAAAGAAACAAGAACAATAAGTTGCCTACTTTTCACAAATAACTAGCTACAAAGATCGCTAAACGATAATAGATCAGAAAATCTATGAATACACAAATGTGCCCACAAAGAAGTCCAAACAAATAACTATAATCATGAAATCTACAAGGGATGATGAATCAAGGAGATCACAATGCAGGAGAAACAACAATATATGAGTCCAATTAAGTTGATATCCTTCCAAACAAGAAACCTGTAGAATGGAAGGGACGATGAGATTAAAAAGAAGATAGGGGGATTGTGTAAGTACAGCCCCATGATCTTTAGAAAAGGAAATCCATATGTTAACAACACTTAGATATCAAAACCAAAAACTGTAAGGCAAAAGTAATGCATGTATAATCTCAGCACATATGTTGTACAACTTGTACACAACACAATCTACCGGCAGCCTTTCAACAGGTAGGCAGATGGGCTCGAAAAACTTATGCCAGATGCAGGTCGTGCACTCTGCTCCCCTTTCCTTGGGCTCCCACAATCACTGAAGTCCAACACCCGTCTTTCAGTCTGCAAAGTTTCCAAAATATAAGCATGCGAACAAGTAATGTAAACTTTAGGAAATTGTATGCAAGAAAAGTTTTTTTTTAACAAGTCAAAAGGAACTCTTTCAAAACTTATGTTCAAATAGTGCTTTCTAAATTCTAACCCATGATTACATTTATCACTTCGATCAATTCGCGACGAGCGAGCGAATGGACTACCATAACAAATTCTTATTCTCTATTCTTTTACTTATTCTCTATTTTTTATGTTTGTTTGATATTTATTGTTTTATGGTATAAAATTGAAGGAAGAAAGCACATGGGATGTGTCTAAGTCTAAAATCAGTTTGATACTATGTTCTAAAGCCTTTAACAAACAAGTTCTTGAGTCGGAATATTTTCAAAGTTGGTTCTTGGTCCCGAACGAAATTCATTGCTATGTAAACCTTTTATTTCTCAAAACTGAAACATCGTTTTCATATATTCTTTTTCTTTCAAATTACCAGGGCTACATGCCCGAGGCTTTTCTTTCGAATTATAAAACTCCCAAGTTTGGTTCTAACCAAAGCTGGACCTGTACCGAACTGGTTTAGGTCGCACAGTTCCTTTATTTAAAACTTTTTGATTCCCTTGACAGGGTCAAAACGGAGCTATTCCAATATTTTGCCGAACGAAAAGAATCCAACAGCATTCACCACAAAAACAGAAAAGTGATCGTACCAGTACATTAGATTCTTGCCGACTCCATTCCCCTCTTTCAGAGAGTTTCTTTTTTAGTATTGAATCAGGAGTTTCATCACCCAAAATCTCACGAGCATTGGCATACGCTGAAGCAGTATGTTCACTTAACTGTTTCATTAACCCTAAAGCATCGTAGCTTCTTGCACCAGGACTCGAAAAGTAACCGATATCCTACAAAGGATACAACATATTAAAAGAAAGACAGTGATAGAAATTAAACGAATCAGATCTACACAAACATCTTATTACCTCAATTGTTATATCCGTATCAACTCTTGGACCAGGCACAAATGAGAACCAAGGGGACTTCCATGCAGAAGGTGATTCAAAACTTTTCTTAAATGGAGTTTCCCCAAATCTACAAAAAAAATAAAACATCGTTAAAGGCCTCGTATCTAACTAGTAAAACATCTAACCATCAATTAAAATAACGCGTTAAGGTCACTGTATATAATAGTAATACACTTATCCAAATGTTGTCATTGTAGTTTTTTAATTCATGTGGTCATTGAACTTACAAATCAATTTTGGAAAAACATTCTTTTAATTAAAATAATAGCCTAACAAAGTAGAGAAGAACCAACTAGGGATTGTTCTTTGAACATGTTACATTATAGGATAAGCTTTTGCAAACTATATGTAAGGCTATTATGATGATTTTTAGAAATAATTTAGGGGGTATTATAGTTATTATCTTTTCAAAAGATACCAAAATAGAACACGGATTGCAAGTTTAGTGACTAGGTATGTAAAAACAAGTACAGTGAGCTTGGTGGAACATTTGGAAAAGTAGTTCCATGCCAACCCTTATGATCATTAAACATCTTACATGCCCGAGTTTTCAACTAAGACATCATTTGCAGGAATTTCAGCGGTAATTTCAAGAGGTACTGATGAAGAATCAGCATGTACGGATTTGACAAACCGACTTCCAGATTTATTTCTCTTCCCTGAAGTATGCGGACTGACAAGAGACTGACATGGATTCTCGCATGATGCAGCTATGACAGTGGCTTGATCTGATATTGCTTCAGGAATTATCGAGCTCATTTTTCTGGGAGTTATAGCATGTGGGCCCTTAGGTGTATCTAATTTGGTTGCAGTTTTATTGCGAGAAAAGAACAGATCATCTGAATTCTGTTCCATAAGGACTCCAGGTGACCGTTGCACCTAACAAGAAGAAAAACACAATCTGTTAGCACAGCTGACGCCTTTCTGAGTGCAAGGCCTGAAGATACCTACAAATAATATATCTGCAAAAGAGCGTCTCAAATTTCAGAGGTATTGAAGTATATCACTACTAAAAGGGTGATGATAAATTTGGAGTTTCCTGTAGATTGTAGTAAACTGCCATACTTCATGCTCATTTCTGTTTTAGACCTCACACGTTCAGAAACAACATACAAGGAACCATCCATTATTTCCCGTTTCTATTTAAGGCTAAACCAGCCGGCAGCCACTTGTTACAACTTATTTAGGCACAAACTAGGCACTAAACTTTCTATTGAGGCACTATATTTTCTTTCAAAAACCAGAAAAAAAAGGTGGTTTTTTGTTTTCTATTTAGACGTTACTATTTACCAGCTAACAGTGAAACCAGCAACATGGTCCCTCAAACAGAAACAAGAAATATTGTATAACTCCTTGTTTGTGGTTTATGAAAGTATGCTTAAAACATGTGTGTGTGTGTGTGTATAGTCTCAAGTTCAATGGAGAAGCAAAATAGACTCAAGAACCTAAGAACCAATGTTATTAAAGGCGAAAGTCGCACTCGAGGCGACATGCCTTGATTGGGGACTAAGTCGAGAGGCGCAAAAAAGCGAGGGACCGAGTGAAGTGAAGCAATAAAAAGTTAGAAGAAATTTTACATGACATTGTTAGCACACAAACATAAAATTAAAGCATAATGTATAGAATTATCGATAATAATATCAAATATACTACCTTAAACCACAACTCCTATGCAAAATAGTAGTAGTCAGTGAAGTAAAATGTTAAATAGAACCAATCTATAGAGAGATAGAGATGAGAGTTGATAAAGAACTTCTGATTTCCTAATCTTGATCGTGGATTGATAGAGAATAGAGACTAGAGAGAATATATACTGATAGAGTAATAAACACCAATTGCAATTGCAATGTCAATCGGGAATCCTAATAATATATTTCATAGCAATCTATTGATACTATTCCAAAAATAATTCCTAATATTTCTCAATCTCCCCAACAAATAATTGATATTGTTTATAATTTTAAAAAAAACCAGCACAAATTAATCAATTTATTGCGATTGGACAAAAGTCCATCGCCTCATCGCCCAGGGACTTTGCGACTTTATAGAAAGTCCAGCGCCTGGTTGAATCGCATCGCCTAGACTACTACCAGGCGACTTGGCTGAAATCGCCTCGACTTGGGGACTAGTCCCTCGACTTTTGCGCCTTTAATAACACTGCTAAGAACCAAGACAATTTGAACCATATGCATAATTTGTCTTGGTTCTCCGGTTCTCCGGTTCTCCGGTCTAATTTGGTTCTCCATTGAACTCAACCCTTTACATATATATACATACATACATACATACGTACATATATCTATGTATGTATATATATATGTATATGTATATGTGTATATATGTATATGTATATGTGTGTGTGTGTGTGTGTGTGTGTGTGTGTGTGTGTGTATATATATATATATATATATATATATATATATATATATATAGAGAGAGAGAGAGAGAGAGAGAGATGGAATCAAATAAGAACCTTCAAACATATCCTTAAATTAAGAACTTTTTAGAACCAAGCATAAAAATTAAATTTGTTTGATTGATATATTTATATGTATATTTTGGTCTTATATATGATACATAAGAAATTAATCTACGTTTGATAAAAAACTCCTTTTTTGAACTTTTGTTTTCGTTTTTAGTAACCTTTTTTTGAATCCATCAATTCAAAGTTTTTGAATCAATAAAAAGAAGATACAATTGAGATAACTATTAACTAAATTCAATCAGTGGTTTAGATATCTTGAATCGCATATGTAAGAACCATAAAAAAATTTATAAAAGTAGATTCAATATTTTCAATCTGTTGATTCAAATAATACATTTGAAGGCATCTTAGCCATCATTTGTTACTTTAACATTGACTTAGATAGTTAGAGTCGTCATTTTTTAACATTGACTCAACGGTTTTGCTTGTGTGTCATCTTTTTAATGGTTCTATTTACTGAAGGTTCTAAGGGGATCCCACCCCTATATAATATATATATAAAGTATGTTAGGGGGCGTTGGTTTGTTGATGAATTTAGAAATGGGTATGGGTATATCAAAAAACCAATATAAACGGTTCGGTTTCGGTTCCCGTTCTGGTCCGGTTTTGCATTTTTCATTGAAAAAGTGGAAAAAATCAGGACCGGGCCGAACCTGAACCGGTACACTTCGGTCCGGTTCTCGGTTTTAAATTTTCAAATTTTTGGTTTGGTCCGGTTTTGGACCGCTGCACACCCCTAGGTATAGGTATAGATTTGAAAGAAACGGGAGAAAGAAAAGGAAGAGAGAAAACCCATGAATGTGGATGGTTCAGACAAAGAACATCTATGAAACCCAAACTCATTCCGTATCTTTAAAACCTACCAAACAAACACACCCTTATTTTTTATTGTAATTAACTCTTATCCGGTATGTAGTATAGATATAAGTAGTTCAAAGTAATCTTAGCTTCTGATTCACACTTACTTTTACTGTTGTGCTATTGACACCTTCGCTTTGAAGTATATCATCAGCAGGGTTCAAATTTTCTTTATCTTCAATAAATGGTCCACAATCTCCAGTTTGGCTTGACGATGGTAATTGCTGGTTCTTATTCTCATCAAACATAGTGTTTCCTTGAGAGAAATCTTTAGTGGAGTTGAGGAATGAGACACGTTCTAGCTTCTTTCCACAGGTTTTCTCAGACAAAGGTGACAGCAGATCGCGATTTCTCTTCTTTAAAATTGATGGTGTGCCTGTAAAAGCCTTGGCGGCACTTTTTAGCACAGCCTCTGGGCTATCAAGTAAAGGCGAGTCCCATAATCTGCATGGACTAAAACAGTTCATAGATGTCATCATCAGCTGCCGAATACCAAGTGGACTGAATTCGTGCTGTAAATCACCACTAGACTGTATTAGATCACAGCTGAGGAAAGGGACGTCTAAGCTCGGGAAACGAGGAGGGTCATAAGACAGAAGCCCTGGCTCCTCCTTTTGAGTTTGTAAATCAAGATTTTCGTCAACTGATGGATGAACGCTAAAAGTATCCGCAGATATTTGCTCGAAAGGATCTGTAACGTCATTGGCTTCAACTTGTGCCCCTACAATATCCTGATTATTGTAGACATGAAAATTACTAGAATCATTGCTGTAGATAAGTCCTTCATGAGCCAGTTCAGGGAATTCTTGGTTTCCAACAGAAAGGCCATTAAACTGATTCGATACAGCATCAAATGTACATGAGGGACCTTGTGAAGGCATGCATATAGGCTGATAATATGATTGCAAGTTTGAAGGGTCTGTAGGTGGGATTTGGCAGTTCGATTCTTGATAAAATAAAGAATCTGATGATCCATCAGCTGGTTGTATAACTTTTGAACAGTTTTCAGATGTCAACATTGGTGCCTCCATATGAAAACCAAGATCATTGCTCACTGAGTTAGAAACAGGATGACCAACAGAAAATTGTATTTGATTTGTTACTGCTTCCAGGTTCTGATCATCAGGTGGTTGTGTCACTTTTGAACAGTTGTCTTCAGATGTCAACATTTGTGCCTCCATATCAAAACCAACTTCGTTCCCTACTGAGTTAGAAACAGTAAAACAGACAGAATTTTGCATTTGATTTTTTACTGTTTCCTGGTTCTGATCATCTACACAGTGCATGAATTCTGATTCACCCCTCAAATCGCACTGTAGACTTGAATTTGGAGAACAGCCAGGATTGTTCTCATGATTCAAATTTTCAGCTGATTGTGTATTATTGCCAACATCTACAATGATTGCTTTTGCCATGTCATCCAGTTGACCTTCATCTCCCTCGTTTACAGCCATTGTTTTCGCTATGTCATTGTTGGACTGTGAACATCTCACCAAAGTCGACCCTTGGCTGCATTCTGAGATTTCCTCTATTTCTGCAACATCTTTGTGAATGCTATTATCTCCACTACATTGTTGTGTCCTTGATGAAGTAGGAGTCGATTGATTTGTATGGCTGACACAAGGCAAGCCTTGGAACTGGTCAAGCAAGCCTGATGCCAAGTAGGCGTCCAATTTCTTTTTAACTGAACTGTTCCAATGATTTTTGATAGCATTGTCCGTCCTAAGAGCCAAATTAGCAATGAATTTGGAGCACATAAGAATAAATATGACAATATGCACATAAAGTGTAAGTAAAATTGGATGAAAAACAATTGTGATAGTATTGTCCGTCCTGTGAGCCAAATTAGCAATAAATTTCGATCACACATAAGAATAAAAAAGACAATATGCACATGAAGGGTAAGTAAAATTGGAAGAAAAACGATTGGGAATGTTTTGAAGTGTATATAATGATTACAAAAATCTGCAGGCTTGTTAATTGACAAGAAATATCTAAGCCCATTTTCATACCTTGAAATAAAACTTTGAAGTGCTATGTAGCATAAAAGATAGGGGTGTGCAAAAAAACCAAAATCCAAACCCAAGCCGAAACCGAAGAAAACCGAAACCGAAAATCCAAACCATTTGGTTTGGACTTTGGTTTGGATGATGGATTTTCATAAACCGGAAATTGTGGTTCGGTTTTGGTTTCATCATATACAAAAACCGAAAAACTCCAAACCGAACCGAAAGTTATATAAATATTAAAATTTTTATTTTATTTTTCTCTTTTAATAACGATTTCATTTGTTTTGTGTTATTTTTTTTAGCATAGAACTTATTTTTATTGAATATAAGCAATAATTAAATTTTTATTGTTAAACTTACAAATATACAATAGGTTTCATGAACGAAGAATAAAAATTTTGGAAATATAAAAAGATTAATTAAAAAACCGAAAAACCAAAGTCCAAACCGAAAAACCAAAAACCTAAACCGAAAAAAACCAAATGGTTTGGTTTCTAAAATCCAAAAACCGAAAGTTATGGTTTGGACTTTGGTTTTTAAGGAAAATCGATCCAAACCGCCTTTTGCTCACCCCTAATAAAAGATATATAAAAATTGTTATTGTAATGAGTCACCTAAAAAAGCATTTGTTATACTAGCAGAAAACCTGGTTGAAAATCCTACACCAGCCACTCATAAGCTTTAGTAGTAATAGCATACCTCCCAGGCAAGAATTTTGTGAGCTCCGCCCATTTATTTCCATAAACTTTATGAGCCTGAATCAACATCAGCTCCTCTTCCTGAGTCCAAGCCTCCTTGCTGATGGCAGGATTGAGATGGTTGTGCCACCTGATAGATGCAAACAGGACATCAGGACAACACGAAGATAGAAAGTTCAGAACAGGGGACACAGCGCTGAAAATGCTGGTTATATATACTTTTCAGTACTAGGTAAAGCCTTTCACATTTTTGACATTTTCTTAAACAAAGATTCACCTTTTGACATTGGCAAGCGAAAAAAAATAGTGTTCCTACATCCATTAAGATTACTTTGATATTGTCAATGTTGTATCTGCAATGACTTTTGTTTTCTTCGATTCTGTCAACACTCAACATCATCCAAATGATCCCACTATTTAAAATCCTTTTAGGCCTGGGTGACCACCCAGTATGTCAAGGCTTGACATTTGAACAATCATATAATGTTTCTTTCATTTATTGTGAACTTCAGTATTTATTTTGTCCCGTACTGAGAATGTAGCCTTTCTTGTCCTATATATCAGCAAAGATCATTGCACCTATGAATTAATTAGAGAATTGCCATTTGAGAATATACTTCTTTCTTAACTGATATGATGCCATATTTCTCTCTTATGAATACAAGATTTAGGTGTGATTCCTCATAATCCTAGTTTCTTTCTTAAAAAAATGCATACAGTCACAGTAAATCAATACACTTGTCAAATGGTGAATGACAGTATCATAGTAAGAAAAAGGCTATCCAATGAGTTGTCCAGGTCCTATTACTACTCAAAAATCTATTAACCCAATTAAAAAAAAAAACATGATGATCTAAGGCTCTTTGGTTTAGCAACCAGGGGTGTCTAGAACTCGGGAGTCGGAACTAGACCAAAAACCCGACAAACCGTACCGAAACAGAACCCAACCAAACTAAAACCGTACCATTCTGCTCGGTTTAGGTCTGGTTTTGTGTTTTTCCATCGTAAAAGTAGGAAAAAACTGAGACCATACTGAAACCGGACCGCATAGTACTATTCAGTTTGGTTCCAATATTTTCCCTTTTTGGTTCGGTCCAGTCAGGCCTAGTTTTGGACCATTGCACACTCTTATTAGCAACCTTGGAATTGAAATGTTTGTACGCACCATTTCCCTTGCAACTATTGCTTTGTGGCTTGAGCTTGTGGCCTTCTAGTCAAGTAATCGCCTCAGGTTCGCCCATATTTCATTTATTATAAAGAAAACTAAAAATGGGATCTAGTATTCTGGACTATAGAAGACATCAGGGTAGACATTATAGTATGATATAGAAATTTGAGGGGAAGAGGAGAGGAAAATGGATTCTATGGGTCAAAAATCTGTGTATTCTTCATACTTAAATGGTCCAAACAATACGCTAGTTGTTTTAAGTTTTAACAGTGAACGTCAACTCTAGTAAGTTTAAGTATCATATAGTTATATACTAAACCAGCTATTGATAAAGAAAATTCACATTTGTCATAGAAAA
The DNA here is from genome assembly GCA_020465985.1 of Centrapalus pauciflorus. Taxonomy (NCBI): domain Eukaryota; kingdom Viridiplantae; phylum Streptophyta; class Magnoliopsida; order Asterales; family Asteraceae; genus Centrapalus; species Centrapalus pauciflorus. The sequence continues at coordinate 281,037 of JAANYP010002800.1, read as the reverse complement.
TTCACATGCATAGGATGGAGTAAATCTTACCTCTCACGACATTGCTTACCAATGCGCCCAGTTAAACGTTGTGCGATGGTTGACCATTTCTTGGGTCCAAGTTGCTCTACTAGTCGAACTAGTTCTTCATCTTCCTGAGTATATGATGAAAAGATGCATACGAGATAATTCTTAAGAATATATTATATTAGTAAAACATGGAACCACATGTCCATGGAAAACAGTAAAGATCATACTCACTTCTTTTGTCCAAGGACCTTTTACAAGTTCAGGATTTAAAACTTTCTGCCACCGATGTAAGCATTGAACATCAGTTCGGTCCTTGAAGCATTCAGCTGAACAAACCATAATATTAGGTGTTAAAATAAGTTTGTGCATTCTTATAGTAAGAATCATTTACAGCAATTGAGAAGTAAAGGAGAAGTGATGGTATGAAGAAACAGAGACAGGTAGCTAAATTACGAAGGAATTTGATATGACCCAAACACATGTAATCTATGTTATTAACGAAAAGGAGTACGAATGTACAAGGTAGCCTGACATTTGAGACTCGGGAAATCTTCTAACAACCCTAAAAGGTTCTGGTATATTCTTTTCTGCCCTAATCAACCAGCCTCCCTCACTACTTCTAGACTTCTCAAACTTGATAAATAAGGAAAGGAACATAAATAAAGAAAGTACTAAACAAAAAAAAAAAAAAGAGTTATCTCGTATTTTGTCGATCGCCTTTTGTTGAAAATAACTTGAGAATTAGAGAGAGAAATTTAGGCAGAAATCTTGGAAGAGTAAACTGAAATCTTGAATTGAACGTACTTGAAACTGCATTACACATACCCTATTTATAGACTGATATAGGACTATAGGAGAGTGGTTACCAACTAACTATTTTAGGGATTAAAGCACAACTAACATAGCACCACCTTGACTGTAATCCTAGTAAAACAGAAACTTCTATTTCCAACCATCAATGTTTAGAAGGTCTAGACAGTGCCTAAACATGTTTAAGGAATCGGCTTTAGTTAGTGCATCAGCTGGGTTGTTTTCAGTTTTCACTTTCTTCACCTTTGTTCTTCTTTCCGAATGAATGAAGTGGTAATGCACATCTATGTGCTTTATCCTCTCATGATGCACTTGATCTTATACAAGACAAATGGCACTCATGTTGTCACAAAAAACCACAACATGATATTGATGAAAACCAAGATCTCCGAGTAGACCTTTATACCTTCTTTGGCAGCCTCCGTAGGTGCAATATATTTGGCTTCTGCTGTGGATAATGCAACCGATGGGTGTAAAGTTGCTTTCCAGCTGACTACGGCATCTCCAACCGTAAAAAGATGGCCCGTTAATGACCTCCGCAAGTCAAGGTCAACTGCGTAATCTAATCTGAATATCCCGCCACAAGAAAACTCTTTTTCCACCGTAAATGAGACCCACATCAGCGGTACCTTTGGGTGGGATAATGAAAGATACGTTTCATCACAACCCAATGTTCCTTTCCCGGACAAGGCATATATCATGAAACAACGTTGATTGCATGAACTATGTTAGATCTAGTGCAAACCATGACATACATCAGACTTCTCACGGCACTAGACTAAGTAACTTCACTGAAAGACTTTGCCAAAGCCATACCAATGTAACTTTTCTATGACAAGAAAGTTGTGAGAAAGAACTTTCTGGATGTAACTCTTCTATGACAAGAAAAGTTTGCCTCTAGAGTCTAGATCTGTCTCGTAAAATTTCAATGCCGATAAACTGTTGAGCAGCCCCAAATCCTTCATATCAACCTCAGAATTAAGGAGTTGTCACAACTTCTTAATTTCAGTCATATCACGTGCTGCTAATAACATATTGTCCACATAAAGCGGCAAATATATACGTGATCCATCAGCAACTTTCTTACGATACATGCAACAATCATAAGGGCTTCAATTAAAACCATGATTCACCATAAATCTGTCAAATCGCTTATATAATGCCTGACAATTGCTTCCTGGGCAGTTAATAGCGGCGCTATAGCGGTGCTACAGCGGTTAGCGGACCTTCACCAAATAGCGTTGACAAATAGCGGTGGGAAATAGCGGTCCCGCTATTAGCGGTGCTATTTACCGCTATATGAATGCAATTTTGGATAAAATAGCGGTAATAGCGGTCAAAATAGCGCTATGGAACCTTAGTTGGCCATTTGATGACTTTAATTATACTTTTTACATAACGTTTTATGATATTAATTTTATATATGTATTATGTTATGTATTTATATAACCTTTTATGATTTAATTATATATATGTATTATGTTATGCACGTCTGCACTACAGCTGTAAATCCAAATATGTTACTACTGATGTTCATGGCTGTACTTCTTGTTATAGATTTCATATATGCATTATATTATGTTTTTTAAATTATATATATATATATATATATATATATATATATATATATATATATATATATATATATATATATATATATATATATCGCTATATCACCGCTTAATACCGCGATAACTGCTATAGCAAATAGCGGTCTTGACCGCTATTCGACCGCGAGAGCTATTAACTGCATAGATTGCTTCTACCCATAAAGTGAGTTCTTGAGCTTACAAACATAGTCCTCTTTTCCTTGAGCAACAACATGTAAATCTCCTCGTCAAGCTCTCAATGCAAGAAGACCGTTTTGACATCCAATTGCTCCAAATCCAAATTTTGTTGTGCTATTAGTGCTAACAGCACTCAAATAGATGTATGATGCACCACCAAAGAGAAAATTTCATTATAACCAACCTTGTGCTCTTGACTACCTCTAACCACCAAACAGGCCTCGTATCTCTCACTTTCAGTTCCTGGCAGCCCTGTTCTGCGCTTAAAGATCCACTTACAGGTTACAGATCCTCTGCCTTGGCCCTTGAGGTAATTTACCAACTCCAAAGTTATATTTTTGGTGAAGGTACTCCATTTTCTGATTCGTCAACTTGTCAATACGAAGATGAAGGAGGGTGATTCGGTTATATTACCAAGTATAGTTCAATATTATCCCGAGTGGTCTGTTGATATTAAATTTGATGAAGTTCTAGATTGCTAGTGTTATCTTTGTTACCCAAAAGCTGGTCTGCTGGTCTGCTATTGTTACAGCTCAATAAAATGTCGTGTTTTATGCACCAACAAAAAAAATTTCTAAAAATTGCAATAAACGTGTATATTTATTAATTTATTGATGAAAGAATAAAATTATAAATTGGTCCTAGTTCCCCAAGAGAGTTAGGTTCTCATTTGAACCTCTCCTTCTCTCTCTCTCTCTCTCTCTCTCTCTCTCTCTCTCTCTCTATATATATATATATATATATATATATATATATATATATATCTGTGTGTGTGTGTGTGCACGTATATGTGTGTATATACACACACATATATATGTATATACACACACATATATGTATATATACATATGTGTGTGTATACATATGAGAGGGTTCAAAGGAGAACCATAATGCATCGAGAAACCGGAAAACCACTTTATAGTCATTGGATTACGTTATGCATCACGCATGAATCATGATGCATCTGTGGTTCTCCCTTGGTTTTTGGGATTATGGTTCTTCCATAAACCTCACTTTATATATATACTTGATATATATATATATATATATATATATATATATATATATATATATATATATATATATATATATATATACACACACACATATATATATGTATATATATGTATGTATATGGAGAGAGAGAGAGAGAGAGAGAGAGAAAGATGGGATCATTGCAGAACCTAAATTTGGTGTACAACTATAAAACCAACTTTTCAAAAAATAAATAATATAAGAATTATTGACTTTTATAACAAAACAATTATACCATGAAAACCATAACTTTATCTACATTTTCTTAAAAAAAAATTTGAATATACAATGTTGAATATTCACCACTGAATATCGACATTGAATCTTATATATTCAACATTGAATTCAATGTTAAAAAATTTGATATTCAACTTCAAATATTGTTTCTATGTGTGTGTGTGTAAAACATACATACACACAATGTTATACGAGAACTAATTACATCTCTATGTTGTATTGAGCCTAACCCTAATTGTATTACCATATATACAAACGTTACCGTATCTGCTTTTACACTACTATCATCACTCATTTGATGACACATCCTCGATCACATCTTAAGTAAGTCCAGAATAATTAGAAATTGAAATGAACAAGAAGTTGGCAGTGTGAGATAGTAAGGAGCTAAAAATGAAGATTTGGGATTGGTTCTGATAAAGATCCACTAAAGGTGCACTCAAGGAAAAAGTATCGGTTCACAGATTCCAATACGGGGCAATTGAATTCTATTTTTGGGAAATGGCTGAATCCATTAGGCCAAATCAAATAAAGGGCAGCTGGCTGATTTGATCAAATCAAGGGTGGTTAACGAAAGGAATTGGGGAGCAATTACCATACTTAATTCTAGCAGTTACCATAGTTAGTTATAAGCATAGAATAGTATAAAATAACAGGCTTGCTTATCATTAGAATTATCTCAGTTTACTCATATTTACTTTTCCTTGTAATCGGAGACCTTGCCCCTCTCAAATCGGGCCACTATCAAATAAAAGTCAGCCTATTCTTATTCTTGTTGATTCAGTATTTATCATTTGGTTCCATTGCCGGGAAACTCGAAATGGTGCAAACCCGGAATATTGACAGCAACACCCCGCTCGATACCATTGCCACCCAATTGGCTGCCATATCGGCAAAATTAGAATCAATTGAACGATGAAGGAAGATATAGCAGCTCTAAAGAAACGAGAGCAATCCAGTGGTGGTAAGAATGACGAAGGAGAAAGCAGTTGGAAGGGTCGCATGCCATATAAACCTTTCAAAAAAATTGATTTTTCGACTTTTAGCGGCGGGGACCCTCGTGGGTGGCTGCTGAAAGCTGAAAAATATTTTAGGTATTACCAGATAGCGGATGAAGAAAAGGTGGAGATAGCTTCAATGCACCTAAAAGGAGATGCCTTGGACCTCTATTCATGGCTTCCAGATGATCACCCGCTCACTTTCTGGGAAGAATTGGTCCAAGTATTCACTAGAAATTTTGGCCCAGCTGAGTTTCAAAATTCAGATGAGTTCCTTTGTAGCATCAACAGACTGGTACGATACAAGAATATCGGCAGGAGTTTGCTAAGAGATCCTCTCGGGTTTCAAAGTGGCCCGATCATTGTCTTTTAGGGGTATTCCTAAACGGCCTAAAAGATGAGTTAGAATCAGATGTACGAATCCACAAACCACAAACCCCGAACAGTATACAGTGCCATGACTCTTGCTTTGGAATTTGAATCTAAACTCACCTCTCACCGGAAAAAACGCTTCTTGGGCCCCAATTTCCATCTTTCACCCCTACCCAAACATCAACCCAACCAAAAACCATGTCCCGAAACCGATTCCTAAAAGGGGAATGTTTCAAATGCGGCGATAAATATGGACCGGGTCATCGTTACAAAACCAGTACTTTCAAAGTTCTAGAAGCTGACGAGGATGTTGAAGAATCACCTACAGAAGATCTAGCAATCCTTGACTCTGACAAGGAAGAGACTGCTGAATCGGTTTACACCTAAGTCACATAGATCGCTCAGGTGGCCACGATCTGCGATCTGGATCGCAGGTACCGAAACGCGGTACAATCGCGTTCCAAACGCCACATGGATCGCGTTCCAGTGTCCTATATTTTGCGAACCAAATCGAAAGGCGGACCTAGGCGGGAATCAGGAGAGAGCGGCGGCCGGACGGGGAAAGAGCGGGATGAGAAAGAGATATAAACCTTACAATAATGTTCAGAGGGAGAGCAACGAGGCGGCGGCCGGCCAGTGAGAGAGCGGCGGCCGAGAAGGAAGGAGAAGGGAGAGCGGTAGAGAAGATGAAGAGCGTCACAATTTTTTAAAAAACCTAAAAAAGATCATTTATTATGTTTAGAAAGTAGTGAAGACTGGAGCGTCATTTCTAAAAAGGAGGAGCAAATTTAGTTTAGAAAGGAGCTGTCATTGTACTAATAATTATTTATTTTATCATAATAAATCAATTAATAAAAAAACCTTTAATATTCAATTTGAGAGTTTGAGACTTTGAGGCAGTGAGCTTTTTTTATTTATGTTTCATTTAAGTATGTTTACAAGATATTTATTTGAGATTTTGAAAGTATTAATATTAATGTATTATGAAGTTTGGTAATTTGGTTGATACCTGATACTTGTAGATTTATATAAAAGATATAAGAAATTAATACTAATATAGATTGGGTGCATCGTACCAAGTTATATGGTACATCGTACCGAAGCGATCCGGAATGAGACTACCCCCCTCCGTACCGAATTTTAGAAATTAGCGAACCGCGTTCCCGATCCCCGTTCCCGTACCAGAGCGTTCCCCGATCTATGTGACTTTGGTTTACACGCTATTCTGGGAAAGCCGCATCCTACCACAGTGAAAATCCATGGTATGCTTCATTCTACTAAAGTTTTGATTTTAGTTTATGGTGGCTCTACACACAACTTTATTTCAGAGATCTTGGTGAATGAACTTAAGTTGGCTTCTCATCCGGTAGCACCTTTTAGTGTTCAAATCGGTAACGCAGATATAATTCGATGTGGGGAAATATGCAAAAATCTTTCGATGGACTTTATTGTGGGTTTACCTCCATCAAGTCGTTTCGATACTAACTTAGTCGTGGTGGATCGCCTAAGCAAATACGCTCACTTCCTTTGTTTGTCTCATCCATTCACAGCCAAAGGGGTAGCAGCAGTATTTTGCAGAGAGATTATCAGATTACATGGGTTTCCGAGTTTTATCGTTTCTGACCGAGATGTTGTCTTTCTTAGTAACTTTTGGCAAGAATTGTTCAGATTATGTCAAGACTGAAATTGAGTACAAGTTACCATCCTCAAACGGACGGACGGTCAAACGGAAGTTCTAAATCGTTGCCTAGAAGCTTACTTTGCTAGTGAGCAACCAACATAATGGAGTAATTTCTTACCATGGGCTGAATATTCATATAACACCGGGTACCATACATCGACTGGTACAACCCCATTCACGGTTGTTTATGGCAGGGAACCTCCCTCTCTGTTTCCTTGTGTTGTGTTGCAGGGGAAACAAAAAATGCAGCGCTGGAACAACCACTTGATAGGGATGATATGTTGAAGCTCTTGCGACAAAATCTCCAAAAGGCCCAAGATCGAATGAAAAACCAAGCAGCTTCGAAGCGACGGGAACTCACGTTTCAAGTTGGTGACTATGTCTTCCTAAAGATACAACCTTATCGTCAAAAGAGCTTGGCTAAGCGTCGGTACGAGAAGTTGTCCCCAAGGTTTTGGTCCATATCATTTAAACGAAAGGTAGGTCCAGTGGCTTATGAGTTGGAACTACCACCCAAAGTTAGAATTCATCCGGTCTTTCATGTCTCGATGCTTAAACCTGCCCATGGATCTTATCCTGAAGTACCAGCTGCACCATTACCCGTCACCAAAGACTGGGAAGTGGACTGCCAACCAAGTTCTGTCATCGCTCATCGTTGGGTTCATGAATCGTCCTTGATCTCTTGGTGTGATTATCCAATTGAAGAGGCTACATGGGAAGCTTACGATCTGGTAGCTGAGCAATTTCCTGCTTTCCGCCCTAAAGACAAGGCGTTTCACCGAGAGGGAAGCAATGATACAGATCCACTAAAGGTGTACTCAAGGAAAAAGTATCGGTTCACAGATTTCAATACGGGGCAATTGAATTCTATTTTTGAGAAATGGCTGAATCCATTAGGCCAAATCAAATAAAAGGCAGCCGGCTGATTTGATCAAATCAAGGGTGGTTAACAAAGGAATTAGGGAGCAATTACCATACTTAATTCTATCAGTTACCATATTTTGTTATAAGCATAGAATAGTATAAAAAACAGGCTTGCTTATCATTATAATCATCTCAGTTTACTCATATTTACTTTTCCTTGTAATCAGAGACCTTGCCCCTCTCGAATCGGGCCACTATCAAATAAAAATCAGCCTATCCTTATTCTTGTTGATTCAGTATTTATCAGGTTCCATCTCTCGTCACGAAGGACCTTCAAGTATAACTATAAAAGAATCTCAACCATGTTTCGTGGTCCAATTTGCGATGAAATGTAACTGAATACGTGTTGTGTCTCAAAAGTGCATAGTCGATTTGGCAACACTCTCGGATTATTATAGTCCTACTAACTCTTGATAATATATGAGAATCAATATTGATAGATTTCGTTGAGGGTCTTCCTAATTTAGGTGGGTATAGCATTATTTTGGAATTTTGATTGTGGTTTATTGGTTGAGCAACTATGGCCACTTCATAGCTATAATTGTTCCTAAATAACATCTAAAAGATGCATGGTTTCCCCAACTCCATTGTATCTGACAAAGATGAAGTTTTCATCAGCACCTTTAGAGGGAACTATCAATCATACAAAACATTCAACGGTAAGTTCTGCTGTTTGGAATGATAATTGAGGTACATGTGCTTAATCAAAGCAAAAGATTGGCATATGTGGCTTCCGTTGGCAGAATTATAGTATCACTATCATAAGACCATTCATAGTATTGAACTCCCTATTGGGTTTGTTTAGTTGGACCTATATGAATGACAAATGTATGTAATAATAATGGACGGCGTATTGGAATCAATTATTACCATTACATTGTCATGTTTGGTTATATTATTGGAATGCCAAGTAAATAAAATTTGTTGTTTGGTAGGTAGGAATGGCAGTAGAAATGAAATGAACTTAATGAATGATGACAAAATTATCAATGTTATATGCAAAATGCATAGTACTTGACTACTTGTAAACTTAGCATTATCTTGTAAAAACCATATTTTTCAATTAATAAAAGTAAATATCAACGTATTTAATCGTTTAAGACACTTTTTTATGATTTCTGTAAAATATCTTCACATTACCATAAATAAATATCAATGTTATTGGCATAAAACGTTTTAAATAGATTTTAGACATCATCAAGATTCAAGCATGAATTTTACCCAAACAAATTCCAAAAATAATCATGTTATATCATATATTCATAATATTCATTACTTAGAGACCAACAAAACATATCTAGTTTCTTACATTATCATTATTCAAAGGTGTTTTTATCATTTCTTCATCGGAATGTCATAAGTCAAAATAAATTTAATAAAGATACACTAATACTTCTATTTACATATTTTATAAGAGTGATAGTAATTGTTCTAATTTTTAAATTTAACGTTTATTTTAATTAATGTATATCATTATGTTCATAACAAAACACCACTAAAAATTGATTGAAATCACAAATTTTCTATGGTCCCATAGCAATTGAGAATGAAAATCACATTTAGGTAGATGACTAGTTGAATTTTTGTATTGATACAAAAACTGATTCAAATAATGAAATGAGGACATTATGGTCAAGTTTTATTGGCAGCAAATGGAATCAAGAAAGACATGTTTTGATGGAATAACATTCCACCAGTAATTTTCATCCCCTCTAGCTAAACAAACAACATTTATCAGGAGAAAATGCTGTTTATCATTCCTTCCTACCAAACACAACATACGAGGATTGACATTGTTTATGGCCAACCACCCCCTTTACACTTGCCATACGGGCCCATACCTACCTACCTAGTGAAAGCAAAGTGGATTCAGTGGACGGAAGTCCTACTGCTCGAGAAAATACAATTGAAGATTTGAAGTGCTGCAAGCTCAAAGTAGGATGAAACAGTTGGCTGATGCGCACAGGTCAGATAGATCCTTTGATGTATGTGATTAGGATCAGTTGGCTTGTACTGTAGAATACCTCCCAATGCTGCAATTCACTCAACATTTTATGTTTACTGTCTTAAAAAACATTATGGTCCTCTCCCTGTCGCAACTGACTCTGTATCTCCTGCTGCTGAAAACTCCACCATTATTCCACTTCAACTCCCTGGAACCTGGATGGTCAAGCGCCTAAATCGTGCTCAAATGGAACTTGAGAGGATGCTACATAGGAATCAACTGAGATAGTTATGAAGACGTTTCCTGATTTTGATCCTTGGGAATAAGGATCATCTGGAGGAGGGGGTATTGATGCAAGTTCTGTGGATCCTAGACTTATGCACTTAAAAAGAGAGCATGAGGGGTGACTACAATAAGAATGATGGACAGCAGAAAACTGCATGTGTCAGTATATCCAACTGTGAGATGACAGGGTAGAGTACTAGTATACGTGAGTATCTAAAATAGATTTAGAAGCTTATATCACTCTCAGTATCATCATTTCCGAGGAATAGGATCATGAATGAAAACCAATTCCCTCTCTCTCTCTCTCTCTCTCTCTCTCTCTCTCTCTCTCTCTCTCAACATTATTCTTATCAAATCTTCTATATTAGCTACTTCTGATTCTTTCAGATGTTTACAAAATTGGTTAACCATTAAGAATGTCTCAATAGTATCAATTGGAGCTGTAACACAGTTGATTAGGATATTGTTTTTGTTAATCTTGTATAGTGAAGCTGCTACGAGACACATATGAGGACACTATAGTAGGAGCCTTTGAAAAGGAAGAACCAAAAACAACACTGGAGTCAGGGAAAGAACTTAAAAATAGGTTCAACAAAACTACAAAGCAGTATGATAAGCTTCCCCACTACAAGAAAGGTTCTTGTTGCCAAAACAAATAAACAACATATAAGTAACAAACACACTGAACGTCAAAACAACTGATGAGAAAAGAAATACTGATATATCTGCAAAATCCTAGCAACCTAGATACATATAGACATACAAATCCACAAAATGAAGGAAGACAAAAGTGGATAAGCAAAGAAAATAGAGATGTGCAATGACATCTCTAATTATAATAATGTAGTAGTGGAGTCAAAACCCTGGCAACCTAGATGCATATAGACATAGAAATCCACAAAATGAAGGAAGACAAAAGTGGATAAGCAAAGCAAATAGAGATGTGCAATGACATCTCTAATTATAATAATTTAGTAGTGGAGTCTTATATTGTCTAACATTGTAACTTTTGATTGCCATGATGCTTGCAAGAATTCGAGGATGCAAGTGCCTCAACAATGATCTTACAGCCCATGTCAAGGGGTCCTAGACAAATTTTTTTATTAGATAGGAAATGATGGTGCTTCTTGGACTTTGAAAAAAAAAATTATCCTTCATAAACACATACACACACATTATATTTATATATGTGTGTGTATACACATATGTATGTAAACCCAGAGACAAAATCATAAGAATGACTAGTGATCATGGATGTACTTAAATATTGATTGAACCACATAAATCTTTGTCTATGATTAGATCATGCTTTGTTAGTTTTATTCACTTTTATAATTTGTGTGATTGCTAGAGTGACATTCATTTGTACATGTCCAAAAAATATAATATTTTGTCAATGAGCTGCAAGTAAACATAAACAGTGTTCATGAAGATAAATACCTATTTTTTTCCAGTTTTTGCCTTTGAACCGTTCGACAGCTTTACACAATGTCTCATCCTAGAACACAAGAATAATTCATCAATTTAAGAATTCATTAAAAGAAACATAAGAACATAGATTTGCCCACCTGTTAAAGATTTACACCTACATTACATGCAGTAGAGAGAGAGAGAGAGTGTGTGTGTGTGTGTGTGTGAAAGAGAGAGGGGGAGTACTGCCATTCAAAATCCAATTTGGCAGACTTCAATCTTGAGGCAAATAGCATAAAGTTGTTTTGCAACATGAAGTCACAAGAGAAACAACAAAAGATACCCACATAACAAGCTTTAAAAGTTGATAGCACAAAGTAAACATTCTTCATCATCATTGGCACAAGAAAATTTATTTCAAACTAGACAGAAGTCATGTGAAAGACTTTAGCTAGGTAATCCTAGGTAAACAGACTTAAACGTAATATGTTGTGACGATATCAACAAGAGTCCAATATTTCACAAGGTATACTACATGTTCTCTTGATCACATTTATTACCTCTTCTGCAGTCCATTGTCCCTTTGTTGAACGCCTAGTAGGGCCAGTAGTCCTCCTATAAACAGTAAAAGAAGTTATTACTTGTACACTAATCGGATTACATGGCAACAGTAATAAACAAACATATAGAGATAAGTAATAAATTATATAACCTCTGTATTCTACATACCCATGCAAATCTCGCATTCTGTGAATTCCCTGACTGATCCCATCAGAAGAAGAAATTGTGTTCGTCGGATCACTTTCCATCGCTGATGGTATCATCGTAAACGTCAAATTCTTCTTGCTTGTAACTCTCTCTAATCCGTTTCCCACAAATCATTTCAGTTTCCTATCTACGATTTTAAAGGAGTTACTCACACAATAGAATCTGGAAGAGGGGAAAAACAAAAACAAATAAAACCCTAATTAGCAGTTCAACACTGTCCAAAAGACAGAAATGAAACCAGAAGCAACAATAAATCCATTGCATCACAACAGACTCAAAATTACAAAGTGTGCAGTAAATAAAAAAAAACGCCCAAATCTTTCCTCAAACTCAAACCTTCACCAAATCCTTGATCGTGATCAAAATTGTTCAAAAAAATTAAATATTGAATCAATCACCTGACACAAAATTCATCAATCGAAAATTTAGAATTTCCTGAGCAGCCCAAAACCTAAAGAACAGAAATTGGGTAAAAACAACAATTTTCTAAATAAAAAAAAGAGCGTAACCTCAAATAAATCAAGCTTCTTGAGGAAATTTGCCACTAAATACACTAATCTGACACCCAAATTCCAAAACGAAACAAATGATTCAAGAATTTACGAAAAGAAAACACACCAAATTTTACAAAAACAAAAAACTTACATGCTCATTCGATTATTCTGATTACAACAGTGGATGTAGCAAGAACTCACTCATCCGATTGATTTGCGATCAAGTACACCCGAGATGAGGACAGAGCAAACGGTCTACTAGAATTTCAAATAATGAAAGGGAGGCAACCCTATATGTGTAATGTGTTAAAGGGGGTCGGCCATCTCTCATTTGTTCATATATTTTAGTTGAATTTTTTTTAGGGAAATGGGAATTGAAGTCCAACGGCCAGCTTTCTAATAGGAAGAGTTTACGACAAATTTGCAAAAAGATCCTTTTAGTTTTATTATTTACATATTGGTCCATTGTTTATGTTTGTTGATTTTGTTCCAAGTATTTTTCTCCACATGTTACTTTCTGTGGTTTGCATAAAACTTTGAATTCAGTCACTGTGGTTTCAATTTTGCATAAACGGTCCTTATTTACATTGTTTACTTGCATAAATGGTCCCTCTGTGTAACACCTCGACTCCCGAGCAGGTACGTGTAATTACCCCATTGACTATTTATTTTATTGAGTATTGCTTTGGTCCAATTATGTCCCTATAGTGGATTATACGTGTTGGGACGGGTATTACGTGGCTTCGGGAGATAATCTTAGTGGAAAAATTATAATTGTGGATTCACGGGATTAAATGAGATTTAATGATATAAATTATGTAATTTTGATAACGGGGCCGGGTATCGGTATCAAAACCGCGTTATAAAGGGATACGTATATCATACGTGCGTGCATTTCATTCCTTCACTTTGCCAAAATATCTAAAAGTGTTGTGTGTGTGTGTGTATTGTGGCTGCTGGAAATCAGAATCAGAGGGAAGAATCAAGGATTGAAGGTAGGAATTCATCATCTAGGCTCCAAGTTGTGTTCTTCTTTAAACCAAGGTGAGAATCCTTTGATTGAATCTGATTTTATTGTGTTAATTGTGTGATATGCTGGGAATTGTTGTGCAACAATATTAGAGGAGTTTTTTATATCATTTGTATGAGTTTATACCGCTGAGAATCGGTTTGGGAAGATTAAACTCCCCTGGGCAGAACTGTGAAGAAGAACAGGAGACCTGCAACCCGTCGTGGTCGCGGTCGCGATGGGTTGAGCACGGCCGCGATCAGCGGCGCGAGGGCGGGCGCGAGCTAGGGCTTTGGGCACGGTTCGCGATAGGGGCAGCGCGGCCGCGATCCGGCTGAGTTGGGTTGGGTTCAGTTTTGGGCCATAGGGTCTGTTTGAGGTCATATTTGGGGTCTGTCAGCTATGTTAATGATTATGGGATATATGTGGTTTATCTGGGAATCTGGGGAGATTTATTATGTGTTCAGGGACTGATAGGGATCGGTGCGAGTCAGATTCGGGTTAGCAGGCTAGAGTTAGTGTACGGGGTGATCTAGGTGAGTACGCGAGTTCTTTTCAAAGGGCCTACTTTTATCGAGTCAATGTATGTGTATATATTGTTATGATTGTATTGTGGGCACTGCGAGTTACCCCTCAGGTATGGTCCTTCCTTTCCTTATATGTGATATATATGTATGAGATCCCTTGTGTTGTGATCACGATGAGTGATCACAGGAGCTGTGTAGCTCTGTCTAACCCTGTGTAGGGTTCCCATATATATATATATATATATATATATATATATATATATATATATATATATATATATATATATATATATATATATATATATATATATATATATATATATATATATATATATATATATATATGTATATATATATATGTATATATATATATATGTATATATATGTATATATATGTTTATATATGTATATATATGTATATATATATATATATGTGTGTGGTTATCTTTATTGTTAGGTCGCTCCTGAACTTACTATTCCTACTAGCCTCCACGGGCGTGGCTTGGCCGCAGGGGGGAGGGGTTTTCCCCAATTGAGATGAGTACCTCATTATGTATTGGATCTCAAGTACCTCTGGGCAGAGGCTAGGGTGGCATGGGTTATGCCAGATAGTGTAGAGATACAGTATTGTCATGTGTATGTGCGTTATGTGATTATGTGTTTAAGTGCAGCGGTTAACCCTTGTGTACTCACGAGTTGCGAAACTTACGTATTCGAGTCTGAATGTGTTTATCAGGAGTAAAGGGAGTTGGTAGCATTCCCCTGGCTTTCCATTTCCAAGAAGTCTGGGATAAACTAGGGAGTCAGAAAATAGGCCGCCAGCTCCTGAGCGGAAGTAGGAGCTTAAGGATTGTCGCCGAGGGTCCTGCGTCTTGCTGACTGTACGTGTATGCATCTGTTGGGAAACTTTTGGGTATCTGTGTCGAGTCTGAATGTGGATATTTGGATCGGGGTTTGGTTTTGTATGTTGGATTAACTTCCAAATAGGGTTGTTTATGTTGTATAAAACGTTTTAAATTATCAGTGTTTGTGTGTAAACCTTGACATATGTAATGGATTCTATATGCGATATTGTCACCTTTGTATTGTAAATGACGTGACTTTTGTGCGGGTTTGGAGAGTGTTACACTCTGTCTCATTTATATTCCTAAATAACAAGTATACCATTTTCTTTAATAACAATATTGGTTCCTTCTTTTTCATTACTTTTGTTTTTGTTTTTACTTTTTAAATCTTAATTTAATAAATGATGATTTTATTATTATTATTATTATTATTATTATTATTATTATTATTATTATTATTATTATTATTATTATTTAATATGTATTTATTTTTTATTAAAGTTATATTTTTACCTATTTCAATTAATTTGTTTTACGTCTCTATTACGTATTTAATTTATTTATTAAAATTTTATTTTTATTAGATTTCATTATTATAATATTTATATGTATTTATATTTTGTATGTTTTCATCTATTTATTTCATTACGTTAACTATACCTTTTAAGTTTTAAAAAAATATGTATAAACTTAGGATTTAATTCATTTGGATTTAGATATTTGTTACACTACTACAAAATGAGTCTATTGCAACATTTTGAAAGCAACTTTTGTATAATTAGTTGCATTTGATTCTAAAGCAACTTAAAAAAAATAAAGGTTGCATTAGAAGATCTAATGCAACATTTAACTTAAAAGGTTACAAATTTAATTGAAGATGGTAACATTTATAAGAAATGTTGCATTTGTTATAGGTTAAAAGTAACTTTTATTTTAAAATGTTGCATACTTCTAAAGTCAATGTAATTTTTTTTTTAATGTGATTGTAATTTTTTTATTTTTCTCTAAAAAAATATATAATTATTTTACATTGTCTATTATTTGTTGCTAATCTATTTAATCTAAATATTAATATAAATAATTTCATCATTAAAAATATCATAATTATTTTATTTATATATAAGTGTCATTCAAAAAAAATTTAAATTTAATTTAGTAACCTATTGCATTTTGTAATTTCATCAAGAACAATTTAAAAAAGTTTAGAAACTTTTTAAATTTTTAAAAAAGATGAAAAGTAAAAAGACTATATGAAACGCCCCGTTCTAATAACGCGACGCTTTTACTATAATTCTGCAACATAAACCTCAAAATTTAATATAACAAAAGTTATCTAAGTTCAAACCTCAAATTCAGTGCATAAATAAACTTAACCATAACATTCAGAGTGCGCTAAAATTTAAATGTAGTTATTACAACCAAATCGAAGTCTAGGGATCTCCCATCTCGAGTACAAAATATAAATCAGAGTGCGGAAGTCTTTCTGATACCATAAATCCTCAAACTCTGGATCCTGAAGCTGGTGCCTTTCCCTTGTCAGCTAAACCTGAAAAGTTGTCCCCACAACCGAGGTAAGTCGTCGCCTAGCGAGTAACAGATTTAAAAGCACAGACAAACATATATAACATGATCAACACAAATATCGGCTCAAATTCAACATGTGTAGCATTACGACTCGCTCGGTTTAACATACACGAATAGGGTGTTGTTATCGGCTCGCCCGATAACAAGTACACGACGTACGACTCGCTCGGTTAGCACGTGTACAAAGCATGCGGCTCGCCCGACATGCAACTCGGAAGCACAAAGCAACCTCACTTAATCCACATATTACACATTATGCATACTGGGGAAAGGGTTCTCAAATATCTGCTCATGGCAACGAATTTAATATCAACATTGAAGGCTAAGCATAGTAATTAAAGAATAGTCATGACAATAGAAACGAAAGAGATATCTTAGTGCAAACATATCATTTATGATCATATGCGAAACTAAATCAATTACTGACAGTGCCTGCAATCTGTACTCGTCAAGCGCCTAACCGAAAAAAATCTGCTGAAAGCACTACCGAGAGTCACACGTCTCGATCAAATCACTAAAGTCCTGATATCAAAAGTACATTGCCTAATTATCAATATTCTTAACTCGATAAATTTCTAAGTCCTCCATCTATTTAGTTAAAACTCAGGGGCTAGTTCGAATTTATCAATTTATTGTAGATTTAGCGAAATCTTATTTATCTTTAATTCATAAGTCCTTAAGTAATAAAGTTTGGGGTTGCGGGGTTTGTCAAGTCCAATTATATTTATATTTCAATGTCTTGATTTAATAATAATTTAAATCGTTATAAACTCATTGTATCTTTTTCTATAAAGCTGGTTTCCTTCAAAATAAATTTATTAATGCCTCTGATTTATTTTACCCATTAATAAAGAAGTTAACAACCCAAATAAATATCCCAACTTAAATTTAATTATAACCCATCAACTAACTTAGGCCCAAAAGAAATAATAATTAAAAAAACAACATCTAAAGTAGAACCTATAACCACTTTTATATACCAAAATTTATTTGCATATAACAACCCAAACGAAATTTACAGAAGCCCGTTTTAATTTAATCATCAACCCAATAGAATTTAAATCTCAAAAACCCACTTTTAATCTTTAATATAACTAACAACCCAATTTCAATTATATTTGAGAAAACCCAACAAAATAATAAAGAGATAATAGTCCAAATTAAATCCTAAATCAAAGAGCCCATCTAAATACTTCCAGCCCACTTCCTCAATCTGTTTTTTTTATTTCTCGGTGAGGTCAAAAAGAAAGGAACAAACCCAACATTATTTTAACCTAATATTTCAATTAGTCAACACTTTGACCCATTTAGCAATTACCCTTCCCTTCCCTCTTCTCTCTATCGGCTGGACATCCAAGAAAAAGGAAGAGAAGGCAGC
This sequence comes from Centrapalus pauciflorus, assembly GCA_020465985.1. Lineage (NCBI taxonomy): Eukaryota > Viridiplantae > Streptophyta > Magnoliopsida > Asterales > Asteraceae > Centrapalus > Centrapalus pauciflorus. The sequence goes on along the minus strand of JAANYP010002800.1, from coordinate 262,939 downwards.
CGCCGGCCAAGGGGTAGAAATCGACGGCCATGGCAGTTCGCGGCGCCGACGAGTCCACCACCCACGCACACCCAATTTCTCTCGTTTGGTGAAGCTGGAAACGAACAGGGAGTAGGCAAGGCAGGCGCAACCATAACTGCTGCTTCGCCCTCGACAGTCGTCGTCGCCGCCGCAAGCCTCTCCGGCCGGTTCCCACGCAACTCTCAATACCCTACTCTCTCCTCTCCCTCTCGATGGAACCCAGAAAAAAATAAGGCAGACAGAGGCAGCGGTTGGCAGAACAGAGGGAAGGCCCGTCGCCGCCGATGGCCGCCACCGTCGCCGTCGTTACCGCCAAACAGCATCCATAACAGAGTTTAAGCATCTAAAACATTCTATGCTGATTTCTAATCACGTTTCTATCAATGTTGTGCCTATTTTCGGATTAAATCACAAAACCCATTTAAACCACCATTTTTGTTCTTTTGAAGCTTTTTAAATCAAGAATGATGAAGGTGATGGTAATAAACATTGTTTGGTGATTCATTTTCAGCCTAGTATTCAATATTTAAACTCATATTTATGAATTCAAACATAAACCAAAACTACATACAGAAATTTGAGTTTAGGTTGAATTTATTGTTTACCTCAAGCTTAAGAGTGTTGATTTGATGATAATGATGATGATGATTGTTGATCCAACTTTAAATTCCAGCCCAAGTTTCTTTAATATTTTCAGAATGTGTGTGTTCTTGATATGAATGTGAGATTTGATGGTGAAATGGTAATGGGTTTCATATACATATATATAGAGAAATGTATGTAAAAGAGGTTGGATGATGATGATGATGATGATTAGGCATGCATGCATAACCATTTTTATTTTATATATATTTTAATTTATGCTTAAAAACATCACTACATCAACCTTAAAACTAATTAAATAAATGATGGAGTTTGCGTGTAATTACCTCGAAATCAAATAATTGGTTTACACGATTCAAAATAAAAAAAATTACTTTAAGAATTTGCGGGTGTTACACTATAAGAATTTGAGATATTATAAAAAATAAAATCAGACTTATACACTACTGCGAAAAAGCATAATGGACCCCCCATATTCACCCCGGTTGATAGAAAAACGAGTTAATATCGAAAAAACCCCATAAACTTTACTTATTTTTGTGATTAAGTCCCTAAACTTTTTTTCTTATTGTTTAAGTCCTTTTACTATTTTTGTCTTATTCAAAAAGCCCACTATATTTACATGTTTTAGCGATTAAGTCCCTAAACCTTGTATTTTATTGGTTGTGTTTTATATACTCATCCGGTAGCCAGTCAAAAATATATCCTTTTAAATAATACAAAAATAGTTTAGGGACTTAAATATAATCGGAAAAAAAGTTTAGGGACTTAATCGTGAAAATGAAAAAAGTTTATGGGTTTTTTTCAATATTAACCCTAGAAAAAATGCTGAAAAAATAGGGTTTTTTAATTCGCGAGTGTGTTAGCTAATACACTCTGGTTGTTTAACAAAGTGATTTGGGTCTCTTACTTTTTCTTTTTATACCCTGGTTGTTTTTAAACAACCGAGATACATAATTCAACATTTACCCACTTGTTTAACAAAGACCTTTACTTTTTTTCTTATATACCCAAATTGTTTTTAAACAGACTGGGTACAAAATCCACATTTTTTTTCTTATACCTAAAGCTTATACTTCAATATTCCCCAAAAGAATGGTTTCTCCATTACAACTTTTCTCTCGAATTTCGTTTCTCACTCCCGCTCACAATTGCCCCCTTCTCTTTTCTATTTCATTTCACCGTCCACTCTTTTTCTTCCCTGCTGCGCCGATCGACTCCTCACCATGCTGCTGTTGCGCCAATCGATCTCCCCCAATGGTGGTGCTGCTGCTATGGCACCGTCTCCCACCATTGTCGGAGATCATTCTTCTTCTCCTTTCTTCTCTCCTCTGTTTCTCCTTTCGTCGTCGCCGTCTCCCACGGCCGACCACATAATGCCGCACACACACATTCACGCACCTGCGCAGACTGCACACACACACTCACGCACCTGCACACTACACACACTCACACACACTGATATGTATATTTAAGTTTTGATACGTTTATGTACACTTTAGGGTTTAATTTGTAGGATTTATAAACTTTGTTGTGTTTATGTATAATTTTAGGGTATAATTTATAGATTTATAATTTTGTTGTTTTTATGTATTATCATCAATGATTATTCCATATGTTGATTTTGTGTTTCTTTAGGAATTTGCAAAGGAATTTCCCCATCTGATTCATCATAGACCAAAAAAATAAATAAAGACATGCCACTTTCACAGGTTGAAAAATTAGTTATATACACATTCCAACTAATTTGATATATGATCATTGTTGAGCTTTTATTGAAGTGTTTTGTAGCAATCTGCCATCAAAATGACTACCTGGGCTAAGTGGTAAGCACTCCATTCTGTCATCAAATTGAAATTTCTCACGTGAATTCCAATTCTTTGAAAATAGTACTACTTGACGAAGTTCAACTTCAATGCTTAGCTTTATTAGATTGGGTTCCATATGTATCCCTTTAGCTTAACACAACCTATTCTACTAGTTATAAGTGAAATAAGCATCACTATTAAATAATAATGTAATTACATTATTATTTTGGTTTAAATTTAATATACTATTTGTATTAATTTAAAATATTTTGTTACATTAATACATTTAAGTCAAAACAAAATGTTAGGTTTACATAGTTTTCTTGTAAATTATAACTAAACCAAAACATATTAATATAACAAAATATCTATTTCATAACATATGAAATATTATGTTCATATGTTTTATTTGAAAGTTATAACCTACTTAAAACGTAACCTAACAAAAAATTTAAACATTTTATCATAATAATATGTTACAGATAAGTTTTTATTTATCATACGTTTCATTTATTATTTTAAATATGATTATATTTGTAACACCCCTCCCGATTCACATAAATGCCACGTTAACACAATATTATAAGTGACATTAACGCAAGAAATCCAAGCAACACATTTCAATGGATTATACATATCACTGATAATAAAAAAACTTTACACAAAAAAGGTTAACAACATAATCGCAGTTTAGTACAGATCACCCTGGTTAAGCTAATACAATATTCATGACCATCAGATACACATGCTGATTACATAATCCCAAAAGAAGCTATCACATGCAGTTCTAGTCATTACACAGAAGCAGATACAAGTCTTCAAGTAAACCCCAACTTTATCTCGGCGGCTGCTGCTGCTGAACCCCCTTCTGATTCCCTGAACACGTTAGACTCGAAGACGTAAGCTGGATAACTCGTGAGTATGCGAGGGTTAGACTCTGCAAAATAATCACAAAGCACAAACACGTAACACATAGCACGCATAACAGTCCATGTCCTTGTCCCTGTCCCTGGCACCCAACACACATCTCAGGTATAATCACGAAAAAATGAGATCTGAAACCCAATGCGCAATCCCTGTGGGGACACTTCCCCGACTAACAAACCGCACGTAGTAGCATTTAGCAAAACCCTGTGGCTCAAGAGCGACCAGGCCACAGGCCCTTCCGTATATATACGCTCTAAAGACTGTTAGGGTAGTCAACCCTTGTGATCACCCATCACGAGTCATTGTCCGTATGGGACTCATTACAGACTCCCTGGAGTAGATCTCACATTATGCATACATAACACATGTAACAAGATAGAATCATACCTGAGGTTCACGTCCGTGTCTCATACACATTATATAATGAATACACAATAGCTACACAACTAACTCACAAAAGAGGCGCACATTTGGAAAAGAACTCGAGTACTCACTAGATTTCTCTAACTGAAAACCCCGTATATGATTCGGCTCGCTGCCTGCCCGTCCCTTTAATCACACGGATCCCAGACTGTTATTTAAGACCCAACTGATATACAAAACAAACCCATACATAACTTTATAACTAAACTAGACCCAACAAACAATCCTAACCGAACCCCAAAGCCCAATCACAACCCAACATAAGATCTCTACTGAATCCGACCCGAAACCCCCAAACCGACGGAGGCCTTGACAGCCGATCGCGGCCCGCGCTCAGCTCCCATCGCGATCGTGTCCGAGCCTCGCGCTCGACCGCGCTTGAAGGAACGGGACCGCACTCCTTGGCGCTGGTTCGTCCCTATTTTTCGTTCCAGGTCTGGCCAGGAGCTATTTCATCTCAATACACTCCGATTTCCAGCACCATAACGCACATAATCATTACATATAAATATCCTACAAACCCTTAGCCACTTTTCACCATTTCGGAAATAACCAACACGAATTTAAGCAACCAATTCAAGATTCCTTACCTCCAAACCTTAAGAACTCAAAGGAGATGAAGAGGATGAGGTTTAATTTGAATTTCAGCAACTGATTTCTTGGTTCCAGGAATGGTTTCTTGCTGTTGAAGGGTCACACACACACACAATTATTTTCCAGCTAGGAAAGGGAGGAAAAAGGAAAGGCACATATATACGCTTTCTATTTTTAGAAGCCCCGGACCCAATAATGTAACAACCTAATTTTTGATCTAGTCTTAAATTCAGTATTTGAACCGATAATGTAATATTATTACATTATTTGAATTATAATTTAATTAAGTTATGAAATATTTAATTAAATTATATAAACATTTAAATTATGATTTAATAAATTATTAAAGATAATTAAATAAAAGAGATATAATATACAAAAGTAATAGTGGGTTAAGTAGCAAACATAACTAGATGAAGTATATAAACATAATTTAGGGTTCATTAATCACTTTTACTCTCTCTCTCTAATATCTCACAAAGTTCATCAAAAATCACTCTAATTTGCAATCAAGTTGGAGTATAAATCAAGGAAGAATTACAGGAAGTGATAAACAACAACAATCTACAACGAATTTGAGGTAAAAATCAATTTCTTAAGTTTCCTTATTTTTCGGTTTTGAACAATAAATTCGAATTTATCATTTTTATGTAATTTAAAGCTATTTTGATTAAGTTTTTAACAAGATTTTGATAGATTATGTATAATATAATCGAAACTAGGCTTAATATTAACATATTCGTGATTTATGACTTAGAAATGTATGATTTAAAGATGTAAAATATGAACAAATTCGAGATGCCAAGAACAAATTCGAGATTTGCTAAATTCGATCCATATATTCGAATTTAATCATAAATTCGAGATGATGCCTTCGAATTTATTAATAGGATTCGAATTTATCTATTGCCTTTGAAGTTAGTATATGCTCAAATGAAAGGTTTGAATTTAATATAATATTGAATCTAATTTATCATCATGTTTGACTTTGACTACATGATTCGAATTTAGCATATATATATATATATATATATATATATATATATATATATATATATATATATATATATATATATATATATATATATATATATTCAAAAGGTATGCTTCGAATTTAATCCCCATGTTTGAATTTAGTCACATTAAGCCTTCGAATTTGGTACTAATTGTAACACCCACAATCCTCACACAAATGCCACGTCAATACAATACACAGGTGGCAATAACGCAAGTATCTCAAGTTACTCATGTCACAGGATTAGCGGAAAACACTGCTAATTAAAACTTTATCACGAAGTCATACATCGTCTCATAAACTGACACTGATACATAAACGTAACTGATTACTGTTAACATACATAAGTAGATCAGATACAACAGTTCCAAAACTAATATCAACGAGACAGTCAACGCACGCAACTCTAACTGTCCCAATCTCTATTTCGGCTGCTGCGGCTGTGGCTGTGACCCCACGGTATGACTGCCTGACACACAGAAGACTCGAAAACATAAGCTGGACAGCTCGTGAGTACGCGAGGGTTAGACTCTGCAGGTAAGCACATAAAACATACACAACACACATATCTCGTCACATATATGCAACTCGATGCATAACACGTATCTCTGCTCAAAAGGGGACCACGTTCCCCAGCTAACAGGCCGCACACAGCAGCGGTTAGCTACTCAATAGGCACAGGAGCGACCTGGCAATATCACTGCCGTATATATACAGCCTCATATCTCGTGACTGGTTAGGGACAGTCAGCCTGCGCGATCACATATCGCGGACACCTGCAATTCAAACACATATGGCACGTATAGGGTAGAACGGGTCATACCTGCGCACTAAGCTCGGTCTCGTACACAATATATCACAACACATATACACGACTCATAAAAGACTACGCGCGATTTGTAAAAGAACTCGAGTACTCACCGACTACCCGAAACTTGATTCGAAACTCGGAATTCTCAATGCGGCTCGGCACGCGATCGGTTAGCACCTGTACACATCACGGATCTCACATATCAATGCAAACTCGGTGATCACACAACTTAAGTCAAACGCATTTATCACAATCAAACTAAACCCGAAACATATCCCCGAACGGATAACCGATTCCCGAAACTCTTTTACGAGACCCCCAACGAGACTCAAAATCCCAAACAATTCAATTCGACAATATCCCGAAGGAAATCGACACACTAATCGCCCCAAACCTCCCCAAATGAATCAAACCGGATTTCCCCCAGCAGGCCGCGGCTCGCGCCGCTAAGCCCCTGCACCTCGCGCCGCGCCCAATTTCCTCTGCACGTCGCGCCGCGGCCCCCTGCGCGTCGCGCCGCGACTAGGTACCTGTTCCCAGACTTGCTCTTCGATAACCATGGCCGAACCAAGGGGTTTTAACCCCTCCACACATAATTTCAGCAGCAAAATTACACAAAACTCATACATAAACAACCCATATACTTACAGAAACCAATTTCACATATAATCCATACATATCTCAAGGGCTTAGCCATCAAAACCACAAAATTTTACCTTTGAAGTCTCAAGAACACAAGGAAGATGAACAAGAAGCAAAACACAGCTTGAATTCAACCCCTTGGCTTCACTTCTGGCTTTAAATCTCAATTGAAACTCCAGAAGATTACACACACACACTTTAGGGTAAGTTCTCAAAATGGATAAGGGGAAGAGAATGAAAGGGACTCAATATATGTACGTCTCTATCCTTAATCCGGTTCCGAACCCATTAAATCCGAACCCGATATCACTTTTTCACAAATTATATCAATAGGACCCAATTAAATCCACGATCTCAAAGAGATAATTAATCCGCTAATTAATAGCTCGGAGACACGTATCACTCAATCTTGACACGTTAAATCCACGAAACGGAATTTAATTGAAACACGCAATAATTATTAAAATAAAGAGCCAACAAATTAAATCCACGTGCCAGGCTCAAATCCGGGATGTTACATAATTCGAATATAGGTTCGAAATTGGTGATACATATTCGAATTTATGTATATAAATTCGAATCCCACTCTTTAAATTCGAATATATTGAATAAAATACATGGGCAACGCTGAAATTAACAAGATAATTAACAAAATGATTATATATATTTATATATATAATATATTGATCCTTTGAGAATTTAATATGAATGAAAGAAAGATTTATGAATGATTAGTTATCAGAATCAGATAAAATAAAAAATTGACAAAAGATGATATGATAATTCTGGACAGGTTCAGTGAAATAATGAACATTGATTAAAAGATTTAAAAGCGGGTCAAAGATTTGAATTGACAGAGAACAGATTGACAAAGATAAAATCCTGAGATAACTCAGGTGGCAGATTTTACATCTGTTTGATAAAGACCCATATCTGTGAGTTATAGATATTCAAATTTAACATGCTTGAATTTCCGGTTGAGACATATTGTTGATGATAGATTGATTTGACATTCATATTATCGGCTGGATTGTGACCTGTGCACACCATGGTTCGGTGTTGCCCAGTGGATCATGATAGCTATTTCATCATCATTTCATATGTTATTGCATTTACAGTTCATTCCTGATATTGCTTTGAGACTACTGCTATCATGACATTGATTACGTATGCTTCATCATTGCATATACTTGACATATTGATTCAGCTTGACTAGCCTTGTCGGTCTATTGTTCTAGACCTGGCTATTTCACCAGTTCTATTGAACTTGGTAACGACCTCCGATGTTCCGCCACGTTGATTTACTGGTAGCTAGCCCAGTATGTGGCTGATCCCCACGATTTAAGCGTGAGCGTGACTTGAGCATCATCCGAATCTATGACTTCTATGTCTCAATCATGAGGGCTGTAGCGGCAGCCAAGACATATCACGCTAGACTGATGATCCGCTTGACATTGCATGTTAATTTGAAAATCTATTTACTCACTAAGCATTGCTTACGGTTGCTACATTCACATTTTATAGGAAAAGACAAAGGAAAGTCACCTGCTGGACCTAGTTCTTAGGTCTTACAAAGATCAAGACAGAAGTTTCATAGACCTCTACTCAGCAAACCCCTTTTGGTACTAATTGGATGATGGTTATATGGTGGTCTGGTTAGATTTATCTTGAATATATGATGACTTGAATTAGATTAGACTTGTGCCCTTTATAAGTTTAATTTGAAAACCGTAAAACTGTATTAAACTTAATCCTAATATGCTTATAAAGGGCACAAGTCTAATCTAATTCAAGTCATCATATAATCAAGATAAATCTACCCAGATCACCATTTTATCATCATCCAATTAGTACCAAAGAGTTTGCTGAGTAGAGGTCTATGAAACTTCTGTCTTGATCTTTGTAAGACCTAAGAACTAGGTCCAGCAGGTGACTTCCCTTTATCTTTTCCTGTAAAATATGAATGTAGCAACCGTAAGCAATGCTTAGTGAGTAAATAGATTTTCAAATTAACATGCAATGTCAAGCGGATCATCAATCTAGCGTGATATGTCTTGGCTGCCGCTTCAGCCCTCATGATTGAGACATAGAAGTCATATTATGATAATCGACATAGATCTATCAGCTTTGCGGTTAACGATTGGGTGATGCTGAAAGTATCCCCAATGAAGAATGTGGTTCGATTCATAAAGCGAAATAAGCTAGCTCCGAGATTCATCGGTCCGTTCAAGATTGTTGAAAAGATAGGAAATGAATCTTATCGTCTTGAACTGCCAGCGGATTTATCTGGAATACATCCTGTATTCCATGTTAGTCATCTGAGAAAGAGCTTAGCAGACGAAAGAGAAGTTCAAATACCACACGTTAACTTGCAAGTTGATGAAAAGCTTCGAGTGGTTGAAGAGCCAAAACGTATTTTGGACTCGAATACCAAGAAGCTTAGAAATAAAGATATAGAGATGGTGCTCGTCCAGTGGAAACACCACAAAGGTTCGCATCAGTCTTGGGAATCTGAAGATGTTATGAAAGCTACTTATCCCAGTCTGTTCGAACATAGCTAACTTCGGGGACGAAGTTTGTGCGTGGTGGAGCCCGTTCTGTAACAACCTAACTTTTGACCCAGTCGTAAATTCAGTATTTTTGAACCAATAATGTAATAAAGTTACATTATTTGAACTATAATTTAATTAAGTTATGAAATATTTAATTAAATTATATAAAGTTTTAAAGTTATGATTTAATAATTATTAAAGATAATTAAATAAAAGAAATGTAAGATACAAAAGTAAAAATGGGTTAAATTTCAAATGTAACTGATTAAGTATATAAACGTAATTTAGATTATTAAACATTCATTTAGAAATCTGACTCTCTCTCTACTCTCTCTCTCTACACTCTCTCTCTGCTCTCTCTACCTTCTCTCTAAATTTTCTTCCAAACCGACCGGCCGATTATTGAGTTTTATACATCGTTGGAAAGATCTCGAAGAGTACAACGCAAATCTATCGTTGCATGTACGATTACATACGAAATTTGAGGTAAGAATTGATTTCTTAATTTTCCTTATTTTCGGTTTTGAAGAATAAATTCGAATTTACCATTTTCATTCGAATTTAAGTTATTTTAACTCGAGTTTTAAATAGATTTTTATAGATTATGTATAATAAATTGAAACTAGGCTTAATACTTATCATATTCGTGATTTATGACTTAGAAATTCATGTTTAAAAGTTGTAAATTATGAACAAATTCGAGTTGTCATGAACAAACTCGAAATATACGGAACAAACTCGATTTTTGTAGCTAAATTCGAATATATGTTCGAATTTGTCCATTAAATTCGAATGAAGGATTGAGTTTGATACTAAATTCGAAATAGATGATTCGAATTTATGTATGAATTCGAATTTAAGTCTATGTTGAAGCCATGGATTTCGATTTTAGTCATACATGTTCGAATTTAATCATCAAATTCGAATGGTGATTCGAATTTAATCATGGATTTCGAATTTAACCTATATTTTATCCTATGACCTTCGAATTTAGTGACTCATATTCGAATTTAAGTATATAAATTCGAACCCACACCTTAAATTCGAATATATTGAATAAAACACTTGGACGACGCATAAAATAACAAGATAATTAGCAAAAATGATTATATATTAATATATATAATATATTGATCCTTTGAAAATTTAATATGAACGAAAGAAGGATAGATGAATGATTAGTTATCAGAATCATATATAAAATAAAGATTTTAAAGACTAAAAGAAATGATATTGACATGATAATTCTGGACAGGTTCAGTGAAATTCTGAACATAGATACAAAGATTTAAAGATTTAAAGCGGGTCAAAGATTTGAATTGACAGAGAACAGATTGACAAAAATAAAATCCTGAGATAACTCAGGTGGCAGATTTTACATCTGTTTGATAAAGACCCCAGATCCGTGAGTTATAGATATTCAGATTTAACATGCTTGAATTTCCGGTTGAGACATATTGTTGATGATAGATTGATTTGACATTCATATTATCAGCTGGATTGTGACCTGTGCACACCATGGTTCGGTGTTGCCCAGTGGATCATGATAGCTATTTGCTCATCATTTCATATGTTATTGCATTTACAGTTCATTCTTGATATTACTTTGAGACTACTGCTATCATGACTTTGATTACGTATGCTTCATCATTGCATATACTTGACATATTGATTCAGCTTGACTAGCCTTGTCGGTCTATTGTTCTAGACCTGGCTATTTCACCAGTTCTATTGAACTTGGTAACGACCTCCGATGTTCCGCCACGTTGATTTACTCGTAGCTAGCCCAGTATGTGGCTGATCCCCACGATTTAAGTGTGAGCGTGGCTTGAGCATCATCCGACTCTATGACTTCTATGTCTCAATCATGAGGGCTGTAGCGGCAGCTAAGACATATCACGCTAGACTGATGATCCGCTTGACATTGCATGTTAATTTGAAAATCTATTTACTCACTAAGCATTGCTTACGGTTGCTACATTGACATTTTTACAGGAAAAGACAAAGGAAAGTCACTTGCTGGACCTAGTTCTTAGGTCTTATAAAGATCAAGACAGAAGTTTCATAGACCTCTACTCAACAAACCCCTTTTGGTACTAATTGGATGATGATAATATGATGGTCTGGGTAGATTTATCTTGAATATATGATGATATGAATTAGATTAGACTTGTGCCCTTTATAAGTTTAATTTAAAAATCGTAATCTGAATTAAACTTAATCCTAATATGCTTGTTCTGTAATTTATAATTCCGCAATTAACTACTCTATCTTAGTTATGATTGATATCGTGTTGCATGATGTGGGACCTAGACTCGTGAGAACTTCCCCGTAAGGAGTGGTTTTCACAGGATGGTATTAGAGCCCATAGTTTGAGTGAATTAAGTATTATGTAAGTAATACTTGGTCTCAAACTGAAGCAATACATATGTATCAATCATTTAGGTGGTTTGAACTGAGATAGGATGTACAGACTGTTAGGATGGGAAAAAGGGTACATAGATCTAAGTCTATAAACTGATAGTTGAATGATTTTAATTTTCAGTTAAGATGTCAGGATCAGGATCAGGTGACATACCAAACAACATGACTCCCCAACAGATGTTTGAAATGATGCAACAACTTTTAGCCCAACATTCTGAACAACAAAATAAGATTATGCAAGAACAGTTTCAGGCCAGAGATGAGGCCGAAGCTAAAAGACGTGAAGATAAAAAGAATAAGAGAAAAGAAAAGCAAGTCCAGAATAATGACTTTGATTCTGATAACTCGAACCCTGAAACCCAAGTTGCACAACCAAAAGGTTGTAAATTTAAAGATTTCAAAGCCAGCGGTGCCCTGAACTTTGAGGGTACAGTACATCCAATTCAGGCGATGGATTGGATCAGCCATACTGAAGAGATTTTCAGAATCTCTGACTGCTTAGAATCTAAGAAAGTAAGCTTTGCGTCTGCATTATTTGTTGGAGCTGCCCGTGCCTGGTGGAAAACCCAGAGAAGCATATACAGAGAAGAAGAGAAGAGGTAATACAGACTTTAGAGTGGGAACAGTTCTTAGACATGTTCAACGCGAAGTATTGCCCTATTGATCAACGAGACAAAATGGAAGTTCAACTGATGCAGCTGACTCAAGGAACTAAATCTGTTGACGAGTACGAGCATGAATTCTCACGGCTTTGCGGTTACTCCTCGTATCAAGTAGCTACTGAGGAACGTAAGATGAATAGATTCCGCGGAGGACTTAACCCAAGATACCGACACTCGATGAGCGCGATCAAGTATAATTCCTATCTGGAAATGGTTGAAGCGGCAAGACAGATCGAGAGAGGATATCTAGAGTACGGCGACCAACTCTATGCTCCATCAGCGAACCCGACGTGTCCATATCCCCCAAAGAAACAGAGATTTGACAGATTCTTCAGGCCAAACAAATCTCAGTCCCAGCAATCTCAGCAATCCCAACCGAAAGCTCAAGCTTACTCGCTTACGAATGAACCCCGATTTTGTAAAAGATGCAGAAAATCACACATGGGATTGTGCAATCCAGACGACGTCACATGCTTTGCTTGCAACAGAATTGGTCACAGTAGTGAAGAGTGCCCTCAGCGAGGACTTGGTTGTGCGAAATGCGGAAAGCGCGGACACTTCATGTATCAGTGTCGTAGTGGCCAACGAGGTCAGTCACAGTCGTCAGCTGGAGGGTCTACAATGAAAAGTTCAGCAACAACTCCGACTGCAAGGACTCGAGCATTTCAGATAACAGCCGAGGAAGCGTGAGAAACCCCTGACGTAGTTACCGGTACGTTCATGCTTAACTTAATTCCTGCTCGCGTATTATTTGATTCCGGCGCTAGTCGTTCCTTTATATCGACTTCTTTCGCACAAAGATTATTCAAATCTCCATCGAAGCTTCCCGTGATACTTGATATTGAGACAGCCAGTATCAACTATGTTATGGCTGATTCTGTATACCAAAATTGTACTCTGCTTGTTGATAATATCGTGTTCAACCTCGATCTTATCCCGATACCGCTGAAAGAGTTCGACGTCATCATCGGCATGGACTGGCTAATGAATAATGAGGCTACGATCGTCTGCAATCGTCGAATCATCAGGATCAAGTCTTCAGACGGCCGAGTGTTAGAGATAAAAGGCGAGAAACAAAAAGGTGCACATTGTTTCATATCAGTTGACAAAGCGCATAAATATATATATCTAAAGGTCATGAATCGTATCTATGCTATGTCTCATCTGAATCTAACTCTGAAGCCAGCAAGAAATCCATTTCCGATATTCCAATCGTCTGTGAGTTTCCAGATGTGTTTCCTGATGATATTTCTGGAGTGCCACCAGAACGTCAAGTCGAGTTCGGTATTGACTTGGTTCTTGGTGCGGCTCCAATTGCCAAAGCTCCCTACAGACTTGCACCTACAGAAATGCAGGAAATGTCAAAGCAATTGCAAGAGCTGTTAGAAAAGGGATTTATCCGACCGAGTTCATCTCCGTGGGGTGCACCTGTCTTATTTGTAAAGAAGAAAGACGGAACTCTCAGAATGTGCATCGATTACCGCGAGTTGAACAAAGTCACCATAAAGTATAAATATCCTCTGCCCAGCATTGAGGATTTATTCAATCAGTTACAAGGAGCCAACTACTTTTCTAAAATCGATCTTCGTTCTGGGTATCATCAGCTGAATGTTAAAGATGAGGATATTCCGAAGACAGCCTTCCGAACAAAATACGGTCATTATGAATTTCTCGTGATGCCGTTTGGATTAACAAATGCACCAGCAGCATTCATGGATCTCATGAATCGCGTGTGCAGACCGATGCTGGATAAGTCAGTTATCGTATTTATAGACGACATTCTGATTTACTCCAAAACGGAGGCTGATCATTCTAATCATCTGCGACAATTGCTAGAGTTACTGAGAAAAGAAAGACTCTACGCAAAATTCCCTAAGTGTGAATTCTGGCTCAGACAGGTACAAATTTATATTGTCTCGAGCTATTTTCTAAGCGTTCCTTGATTGAACGAAAACTTGAAATTTCACTCTGATTCCTTTCTAGATTCAATTCCTTGGCCATGTCATATCTGGCGAAGGCATCTCAGTTGATCCTTCTAAAGTCGAGGCTGTTCAGAAATGGCAAACACCTCGCAATGCCTCCGAAATAAGAAGTTTCCTTGGATTGGCCGGCTATTATCGGCGATTCATAAAGGACTTCTCGAAGATTGCTGTGCCACTCACGATGCTAACACGAAAGAATACACCTTTCGTATGGGCAGATAAACAGCAAGAGGCATTTGAAACTTTGAAACAGAAGTTAATTCAAGCGCCGATCCTAGCCTCACCAGAAGGTAACGATGATTTTGTCGTTTATAGCGACACATCTGGTACTGGCTTAGGATGTGTTCTAATGCAAAGGGGAAAAGTAATTGCCTACGCTTCAAGGCAATTAAAAGACTACGAGAAAAGTGCACCGACTCATGATCTTGAGTTGGCTGCCGTTACCTTTGCACTGAAGATCTGGCGTCATTATCCTTATGGGACTCGGTGTCAGCTTTACACCGATCATAAGAGTCTCAAACATCTCTTTACTCAAAAGGATCTGAACATGAAACAGCGTCGGTCCTTGGAACTTATCAAGGACTATGATTGCGAGATCCTATATCATCCCGGCAAAGCAAATGTTGTCGCGGATGCTTTGAGTAGGAAATTATACATGGAAAAGTGTTGCTATGCCCTGACTCCTGTTGTATTCTCTTCTGATCTTATTGAAGATATCAGATCTGCTCAAGCTGAAGCACTTAAAGAAGAGAATCTCTGCTCTGAAAATCTTAAAGGGCAACTTCAATTCTTATCTCTGAACCATTTGGGACTTCACTGTCTCCAGGGAAACCGAATCTGGATTCCTAAATATGGTTCTATTCACAACACTCTTCTATCTGAAGCTCATAAGTCCAAGTTATCTGTTCATCCTGACAGCTCAAAGATGTATTTTGATCTGAAAGCCGATTATTGGTGGCCAAGAATGAAGAAAGACATCGGTCTGTATGTTGAAAGCTGCAGAGTATGTCAAATGGTTAAGGCATAACATCAGAAGCCCTTCGGGGATATGCAACCACTGCCAGTTCCTGAGTGGAAGTGAGAGTATATAACCATGGATTTTGTCACGAAACTGCCAAAGACCAAGAGACAGCACGACTCCATCTGGGTAGTCATGGATCGATTAACGAAGTCAGCACATTTCATACCGATGAAAGAGACATACTCCCTTGATAGATTGGCACATATGTACATCACTGAAATCATTTCTCGACATGGTGTGCCAAAGTCTATCGTATCTGATCGTGATAGTCGTTTCACATCTAGATTCTGGCAAGCTCTACAAAGACGGGATGGGTACTCGGATCTTAATGAGTTCTGCTTATCATCCTAATGCAGATGGCCAGAGTGAGCGTACTATCCTTACTCTCGAAGATATGCTTCGTGCCTGCGTTCTTGATCTGGGTGGTAATTGGGATGACCACTTGCCTCTGGTCTAATTCTCATATAATAACAGTTATCATTCCACAAACAAGATGGCTTCTTTTGAAGCTTTGTACGGAAGAAAGTGCAGAACTCCCACCTGTTGGCGCGAAACAGGTGAATCGCCTATAGCAGGACCTGCCCTTCTACAGTTGACTCATGAGAAGATTCAATTTGTCAGAAGGAATATCTTAGAAGCTCAAAGCAGGCAGAAGTCATATTATGATAATCGACACAGATCAATTAGTTTTGCGGTTAACGATTGGGTGATGCTGAAAGTATCTCCAATGAAGAATGTGGTAAGATTTATAAAGAGAAACAAGCTAGCTCCGAGATTCATCGGGCCGTTCAAGATTGTCGAAAAGATAGGAAATCAATCTTATCGTCTTGAACTACCAGCGGACTTATCTGGAATACATCCTGTATTCCATGTCAGTCATCTGAGAAAGAGCTTAGCAGACGAAAGAGAAGTTCAAATACCACACGTTAACTTACAGATTGATGAGAAGCTTCGAGTGGTTGAAGAGCCAGAACGGATTCTGGACTCGAAGACCAAGAAGCTTAGAAATAAAGATATACAGATGGTGCTCGTCCAGTGGAAACACCACAAAGGTTCGCATCAGTCTTGGGAATCTGAAGATGTTATGAAAGCTTCTTATCCCAGTCTGTTCGAACATAGCTAACTTCGGGGACGAAGTTTGTGCGTGGTGGAGCCCATTCTGTAACAACCTAATTTTTGATCTAGTCTTAAATTCAGTATTTGAACCGATAATGTAATATTATTACATTATTTGAATTATAATTTAATTAAGTTATGAAATATTTTATATAAATATTTATATTATGATTTAATAAGTTATTAAAGATAATTAAATAAAAGAGATATAATATACAAAAATAATAGTGGGTTAAGTAGCAAATATAACTAGATGAAGTATATAAACATAATTTAGGATTCATTAATCACTTTTACTCTCTCTCTCTCTACTCTCTCTCTAAAATCTCACAAAGTTCATCAAAAATCACTCTAATTTGCAATCAAGTTGGAGTATAAATCAAGGACGAATTACAGGAAGTGATTAATAACAACAATCTACAACGAATTTGAGGTAAAAATCGATTTCTTAAGTTTCCTTATTTTTCGGTTTTGAACAATAAATTCGAATTTATCATTTTTATGTAATTTAAAGCTATTTTGATTAAGTTTTTAACAAGATTTTGATAGATTATGTATAATATAATCGAAACTAGGCTTAATATTTAACATATTCGTGATTTATGACTTAGAAATGTATGATTTAAAGATGTAAAATATGAACAAATTCGAGATGCCAAGAACAAATTCGAGATTTGCTAAATTCGATCCATATATTCGAATTTAATCATAAATTCGAGATGATGCCTTCGATGCCTTCGAATTTATTAATAGGATTCGAATTTATCTATTGCCTTTGAAGTTAGTATATGCTCAAATGAAAGGTTTGAATTTAATATAATATTGAATCTAATTTATCATCATGTTTGACTTTGACTACATGATTCGAATTTAGCATATATATATATTCAAAAGGTATGCTTCAAATTTAATCCCCATGTTTGAATTTAGTCACATTAAGCCTTCGAATTTGGTACTAATTCGAATATAGGTTCGAAATTGGTGATACATATTCGAATTTATGTATATAAATTTCCCACTCTTTAAATTCGAATATATTGAATAAAATACATGGGCAACGCTGAAATTAACAAGATAATTAACAAAATGATTATATATATTTATATATATAATATATTGATCCTTTGAGAATTTAATATGAATGAAAGAAAGATTTATGAATGATTAGTTATCAGAATCAGATAAAATAAAAAATTGACAAAAGATGATATGATAATTCTGGACAGGTTCAGTGAAATTATGAACATTGATTTAAAGATTTAAAAGCGGGTCAAAGATCTGAATTGACAGAGAACAGATTGACAAAGATAAAATCCTGAGATAACTCAGGTGGCAGATTTTACATCTGTTTGATAAAGACCCAGATCTGTGAGTTATAGATATTCAGATTTAACATGCTAGAATTTCCGGTTGATACATATTGTTGATGTTAGATTGATTTGACATTCATATTATCAGCTGGATTGTGACCTGTGCACACCATGGTTCGGTGTTGCTTAGTGGATCATGATAGCTATTTGATCATCATTTCATATGTTATTGCATTTACAGTTCATTTCTGATATTGCTTTGAGATTATTGCTATCATGACATTGATTACGTATGCTTCATCAATTGCATATACTTGACATATTGATTCAGCTTGATTAGCCTTGATTGGTCTATTGTACTAGACCTGGCTATTTCACCAGTTCTATTGAACTTGGTAATGACCTCCGATGTTCCGCCACGTTGATTTACTGGTAGCTAGCCCAGTATGTGGCTGATCCCCACGATTTAAGCGTGAGCGTGGCTTGAGCATCATCCGACTCTATGACTTGTATGTCTCAATCATGAGGGCTGAAGCGGCAACCAAGACATATCACGCTAGATTGATGATCCGCTTGACATTGCATGTTAATTTGAAAATCTATTTACTCACTAAGCATTGCTTACGGTTGCTACATTCACATTTTACAGGAAAAGATAAAGGAAAGTCACCTGCTGGACCTAGTTCTTAGGTCTTACAAAGATCAAGACAGAAGTTTCATAGACCTCTACTCAGCAAACTCTTTGGTACTAATTGGATGATGATAAAATGGTGATCTGGGTAGATTTATCTTGATTATATGATGACTTGAATTAGATTAGACTTGTGCCCTTTATAAGTTTAATTTGAAAACCATAAAACTGTATTAAACTTAATCCTAATATGCTTGTACTGTAATTTAATATTCCGCACTTAATTACTCTATCTTAGTTTGATTGATATCGTATTGCATGATGTGGGACCTAGACTCGTGACTACCGTCCCATAAGGCGAGGTCTTCACAAATAACCAGACCCGATATCATATTTTCACTATTAATACCCTTTCAACCCATTTAATCCCGTGATCCCAAATATATAATTAATCCACTAATATCATAACCCGGCGACACGTAATAGTAATCCCGACACGTATAAATCCACTATTCGGGATATAATTGGACCAACACAATATTATTCAAATATTAATCCACTAAAATAATTGCACGTACCAGGTCCAAAAGCAGGATGTTATCCTCCCCTCTTAAAGAGATTCTGTCCCGGAATCTAACTCGAGTTCTGTTACAGCTGAGGGTATCTCGATCTCATCTCAGACTCGGGCTCCCAGGTTGCGTTGGTACCTTTATGATGCCTCCATTGAACAAGTACCAAGACAATATCTTTATTCCTAAGCTTCTTCACTTTTCTATCAGTAATGGCCTCGTGCTGCTCCACATATCGCAGGTGGTCGTCGACTGTGATCTCTGATAGCAGCACATACTGATCATCCTTGGCCAGACACTTCCGTAGATGACCCACGTAGAAGGTATCGTGCACGCCGGCTAGCTCTGGAGGCAATCTCAGTCGATAGGCCTGATCCCGAACTCTGGCAACGATCTCGAATGGCCCTATATACCGCGTACTCAGCTTCCCACGGTGCCTGAATCGGATAATCCCTTTCCATGGTGACACCTTTAGCAGTACCCAATCCTCAACTCTGACTCGAGCTGAGCTCTGTCAGGCGGCGATCATCGTAGCTCTTCTGACGACTCTGGGCGACCCTCATATGCTCCCGAATCACTGTCACCTTATCACTGGTCTCTTGCAGTAGCTCCGGCCCACTAATAGGCCGCTCACCAACCTCACCCCAACACACAGGGGTTAGGAACTTACGCCCATACAGTGCCTCAAACGGAGCCATCTTGATGGTGGCATGATAGTTATTATTATACGCGAACTCGACTAATGGCATATGCACGTCCCAACTAATGTCGCCATATCTTCAACGGAGCCATCTTATGGTCCGTATACACAACAAACCGAGATCCATATAAATAATGTCGCCATATCTTCAACGCAAACACTATGGCGTCTAACTCCAAGTCGTGCACCATATGGTTTTCCTCATAGGCCTTCAGCTGGCGTGAACCATAAGCTTTCACTTTCCCTCTCTGCATCAAGACACAACCCAACCCAGACCCTGAAGCATCACAATAGACCACGAAATCATCTGTACCCTCAGGCAGTGCTAAAACCGGAGCCTGACATAACCGGGTCTTCAGCTCTCTGAATGCACGCTTCTGATCCTCGGACCACTCGAACGGTACGGACTACCATGTCAATCTCGTCAACGGCATGGCAATCCTTGAAAAGTCCCGGATAAAGCGTTTATAATACCCAGCAAGACCCAGAAAACTTCGAATATCTGAGATTGACTTCGGTGGCTCCCAACTCATCACTGCCTCGATCTTGGCTGGATCCACTTTTATACCTTCAGCGCTGACTACATGCCGCAGAAACTGCACCTCACGTAACCAGAATTCACACTTGGAGAACTTCGCATATAGCCTCTCCCTGCGCAGCACGGTCATAACCTCTCGTAGGTGCTGCTCGTGGTCATCAGCGCTCCTCGAATAGATCAAAATGTCATCGATGAACACTATCACGAATCTATCAAACATAGATCTACACACCCGGTTCATAAAGTCCATGAAAGTTGCGGGTGCGTTGGTCAATTCGAATGGCATTACAAGGAACTCGTAGTGTCCATAATGAGTCCGAAACGGTGTCTTCGGCACATCCTCGTCCCTGACCCTCAATGGATGATACCCAGATCGCAAGTCTATTTTGGAGAAGTAGCTCGATCCCTGAAGCTGATCAAATAAATCATCGATACGTGGAAGTGGATAACGATTCTTCACAGTGACTTTAGTTAACTCCCTGTAGTCTATACACATCCACATACTACCGTCCTTCTTCTTCACAAACAACATCGGTGCCCCCCACGGTGACGAGCTCGGACGGATAAATCCACGATCTAGTAGTTCCTGTAACTGAGACATTAGCTCTCTCATCTCTGTAGGTGCCAGCCTATAAGGCGTCTTAGCAATCGGCACCGCCCCAGGAATAAGATCTATACGAAACTCCACTTGGTGATCTGGCGATAACTCAGGCAACTCCTCTGGGAACACCTTTTCTCGCGTCAACAACATAAGCTAGAAAGGTCTCACATCCCTTAGACACATACCTCTGAGCCCTGGCCATAGATACAATCCCAATCTCTCCCTTACATCATTCCCCGTATACTATGACGCTCTCACTGTCATAAATGGGTAGGTATACGAATCATCTTTTTAGCACACAAGATATCAGCCCGTCTGGCAGTCAGCTAATCCATACCCACAATCACGTCAAAACTGCTGATCTCGATTGGCAACAAATCAATCAAAAACTGTTGGTAATCTATCTTTAACGCACAATCCTGATACACACGGCTCACTATCATAGTACTCCCATCAACCCTATCAACAACCAAAGGAATAGATAGGGGAGAAGAAGACACAATAAAATATGCACAGAATATCACAGACATGTATGAGCGATCTGCTCCAGAATCAAACAAAACACGTGCTCGAAGCCCGTTCAGAATATACGTACTAGAGACGACGTCGGTAGCATCCTGTGCCTCCTCAGCAGTCGCATGAAATACCCGTCCTCAACCCCTCGAAACTGTATCACGACGGCTGGAAGATGACGGCTCTGCCCTGGCCCCACTCGAACTGGGCCCCTAAACCGCCGGTCCTGGCTCCGGACAATCCCTCACTCTGTGCCCCAACCTCTCACAACGGAAACATAACGGCTCCAAAACAGTACACGTGGTGGCAGCATGCCCCCGCTAACCGCATCGATAACAACGGGGTAAATCTGAAAGACACTGCCCAGAATGACGCCGGTGACACTTCAGGCACTCCCGATCCCCATAAGAACTGTCAACTGGGCTACCGGACACTTGGAACCCCTGTCCCACACTGCTCTGGCTCTGGGCCCCTGATTCCTGACTCTACGTCTGTCTCCTCGACCTCCGGTCCCTACCCCTATCTCTGTCGCGTCTCTGCCTAGAACTCTGCCCCGAACCCTATCCTGAAAACTGCCATTGATCTGGTTACTGATCTCTGGGAGCATCCCCGGAGGACCTCCACACGCTCGAAGGCTGCTCTGACGTCCCAGTACGCTGTTGCTGGGAAGAGGGCTGCTCCCTCTGCTTAACTATCTCCCACTCCCTCATGCGGGCCATCTCCAAAGCTCTGCCAAAGGTGGGAGTCTCATGTAGACCAACAAACTCCCGGATGTCTGATCGTAACCCATTAATGAACATATCGACCTTCCACCCCTGGGTATCTATGTGCTGCGTAGCAAACTGGGAATACTCGTTAAATCGATCAACGTACTGCTGAACTGACATCTCACCCTGCTGTAAATGGAGGAACCGCTGCTCCATCTCTCATCTCTCGTCTCGGGGATTTACTGCAACTCAAAAACGGCTCTGAAGTGATCCCAAGTCATAGCATAAGCTGCAGATGATGTCATAGAAGACTCAATCGACTTCCACCACTGGGAATCCCCTCCTCTCAGCAAGTAGTTCGCATAACCGACCATATCCCTCGGGTCAACTTGAGCCACTCGAAAGGCAGCCTCAACCTCTCTTTCCCAAGCCATGGTCGCTCCTGGCTCAACATCGCCTCTGAACTGAGGTGGGGCTCCTATCATAAAGTCCTTAAAGGACCCACCTCTCTGTGTAGACGAAGAAGCACCAGTTTCCGACTCAGTCCCTGTCGGCTGAACAACCGGTCCCTGACCCAGACCAAAACCTTGCTGTCGATAGAAATCTGTCAGAATCTCTAGAAGATCAGACTTGCAGACGAACTCGTCGCCCGTCGGCTTACCCGCGCCGGATCCCTCGCCCTGATCTTCCATACTGATCTGCACAAACCGAATTAGTTAAATACAATAAGCTAGGCTGGTAACTCCACTAATATAAATCTCAAAATGATTCCCTACAGATTGGAACAAGGTTTAAGTCAAGCATCCACTAATGATACTCAGGCTTCAAACCGCAAGCTCTGATACCATTATGTAACACCCCTCCCGACTCACATAAATGTCACGTTAACATAATATCATAAGTGGCATTAACGCAAGAAATCCAAGCAACACATGTCAATGGATTATACATATCACTGATAGTTTAAAACTTTACACACAAAAGGTTAACAACATAATCGCAGTTTAGTATAGATCACCCTGGTTAAGCTAATACAATTTTCATGACCATCAGATACACATACTGATTACATAATCCCAAAAGAAGCTATCAGATGCAGTTCTAGTCATTACATAGAAGCAGACACAAGTCTTCAAGTAAATCCCAGCTCTATCTCGGCGGCTGCTGTTGCTGAACCCCCTTCTGATTCCCTGAACACGTTAGATCTCATAATATGCATACATAACACATGTAACAAGATAGAATCATACCTGAGGTTCACGTGCCTGTCTCATACACATCATATAATGAATACACAATAGCTACACAGCTAACTCTCAAAAGTGGCGCGCATTTGGAAAAGAACTCGAGTACTCACCTGATTGCTCTGACTGGTTCACTGAACTCCCAAACCCCTGATCTAATTCGGCTCACTGCCTGCCTGTCCCTGTAATCACACGGATCCTAGACTGCAAATTCAGACCCAACTGATATACAAAACAAACCTAGACATAACTCTATAACTGAACAAGACCTAACAAACAATCCCAACCGAACCCCAATGCCCAATCACAACCTGCCAAGTCCTCTATTGAACCCAACCCGAAACCCCCAAACCGACCCCGATCGCGGCCCGCACTCAGCCCCCATCGCGATCACGCCCGAGCCTCGCGTCCCGATCGCGCTCCCTGGCGCTGGTTCATCCCTGTTCTTCGTTCCAGGTCTGGCCAGGAGCTATTTCATCCCAATACACTTCGATTTCCAGCACCATAACTCACATAATCAGTACATATAAATTCCCTACAAACCCTTACCACTTTGCACCATTTCAGAAATAACCAACACGAATTTAAGCAACCAATTCAAGATTCCTTACCTCCAAACCTTACGAACTCAAAGGAGATGAAGAGGATGAGGTTTAATCCGAATTTCAGCAATTGATTTCTTGGTTCTGGAATGGTTTCTTGCTGTTGAAGGGTCACACACACACAATTATTTTCCAGCTTCTAGATTAGGAAAGGGAGGAAAAAGGAAAGGCACATATATACGCTTTCTATTTTTAGAAGCCCCGGACCCAATAACCATACCTGATATCATATTTTCACTATTAATACCCTTTCATCACATTTAATCCTGTGATCCCAAATATATAATTAATCCACTAATATTATAACTCGGCAACACGTAATCGCAATCTCGACACGTATAAATCCACTATTCGGGATATAATTGGATCCACACAATATAATTAAAATATTAATCCACTAAAGTAATTACACGTACCAGGTACAAAAGCAAGATGTTACAATATTGTTACATTAGTACGATTCGAATTAATCATAATTTTCAAGATGAAAAATATAAACTTAGCAATTGCTTTAATTTGATTTTAGATTTTTTGTTAGGTTAATACCTTTAAGTTGGCTATAACTGTAACACCCCTCCCGATCGCAGAAATGCCACGTCAACCCAATATCATAAGTGGCAATATCACAAACAATCTATGATACACATGTCATAGGATAATGCAGATCATGGATAATTTAAAACTTTAAACACAACAGTTAAACACAATTTAGTACATTCGCAATCCCGGATTAACTAAACATACATCCCTGATCATCAGATAATATACTAATACAATATCCCAACACCGTTATCACATGCAGGTTTAACGTTATACAAAAGCAAGCATCAAAGTCTTCAAGCCAACCCCGGACCTATTTCGGCTGCTGCTGAGATCCCTTCTGATTCCCTGAACATGTTAGACTCGAAGACGTGAGCTATAAAGCCCGTGAGCACGCGAGGGTTAGACACTGCACATAACACGTAGCACATAGCAGACAGTCCCTGTCCCTGTCCCTGTTGCCCAACACGCATCTCAGGTATGATAACACAAGTATGAGATCAGAGCACTAGCACTATCCCTGTAGGGACCCTTCCCCGGCTAACACACCGCACATAGCAGTGACTAGCAATAGCCCTGTAACACAGGAGCGACCCGGCTACAGGCCCTACCATATATATACGCCCCGAGGACTGTTAAGGACAGTCAACCCGCGCGACCCCTTATCGCGACTCACTGTCCGTATGGAACTCATCACGGACCCCTGGAATAGATCTCATATCTCATACATAACACGTATGAAGGATAGAAATATACCCGAGGTTCACGTCCCTGTCTCATATAGAACACGCACAATATAGCTACACAGCTAAAATCATAAAAGACGGCGCACGTTAGGAAAAGAACTCGAGTATTCACCTGACTGGTTCACGGAACTTTGGCCTCCCTGATCAAACCCGGCTCGTTTTCCGCTCGTCCCTGTAACACACGGAGTCTAACCGTTAATCACAATCCCAATTAACACGTATCACAGAATCATAACAACCCGTAACCGACTCGGACCCGAACGACCCCACGGAACCCGAAACTCAACCGAGCTCCGACCCGAAATCCCAACCGAATGCCAAAACCCAAATAAAACTCAACTCGACACAATCCCGAAGGAACCCAGCACAATTCAACCCAAAACCCATTCATTAGACTAAAACCGGAATTGTCCAACAGGACACTGCTCGTGCCGCGACAGTGCGGTGGTCTGCACCCCTGACCTGCGATTTCTATGGCTGTCCAGGAGGTTTCAATCCCTCCCAACTCGTTCTCAGCTCCAATTAAACACATAAATCACTACATAAGAGCCCCTTACAGCTTGGGAACTTCTTTATACAACTTCACAATGTAAATCACAAATTTAGAGACTCAAATCAAGCACTCCTACCTTCTTGAGCTCAAAAACACAAGTATGAAGAAGATGATGGAGTTTAACCCAAGCTTCAGCAATCAATCTAGCTTACACAAAAGTTTCTTGCTGCTGTAGACTTCCACAAACACACACACATCACTTTAGGGGTTTCTTTCAAATGGATAAGGAAGAGAGAAAGGGAAAACACATATATACGTTTTCTATTTTAGCCGGTCCGAACCCATTAACCCGGACCCGATATCACATTTTCACTATTAATACCCATTTAACCCATTTAATCCCGTGATCCCAAATATATAAATCATCCGCTAAAATTATAACCCGGTAACACGTAGCACAACCCCGACACGTGTCAATCCACTAGTCGGGACATAATTGGACCAACCCAATATAAATAGAATAATTATCCACTAAAATAATTCCACGTACCAGGTCCAAAAGACGGATGTTTCAAATCCTCCCCTCTTAAAGAGATTCCGTCCCGGAATCTAACTCGAGCTCTGAAACAACTGAGGATATCTCGATGTCATCTCTTACTCGGGCTCCCAGGTGGCGTTGGTACCCTTATGATGTCTCCACTGAAAGAGTTCCAAGGCAGTCTCTTTATTCCTCAGCTTCTTGATTTTCCTATCGGTAATGGCCTCGGGCTGCTCCACATATCGCAGCTGATCATCGACTGTAATCTCGGATAGCGGCACATACTGATCATATTTAGCCAGACACTTCCGGAGATGACTCACATAAAAGGTATCGTGCACGCCGACTAACTCTGGAGGCAATCTCAGTCAATAGGCCTGATCCCGGACCCTGTCAATGATCTCGAATGACCCGATATATCGCGGACTCAGTTTCCCACGATATCTGAACCTGATGACCCCTTTCCACGGTGACACTTTAAGCACAACTTGATCACCAACACTGAACTCCAGCTCTTTCAAACGACGGTCAGCATAGCTCTTCTGACGGCTCTGGGCGACCTTCATATGCTCCCGAATCACAGCCACCTTATCACTTGTCTCTTGCAGTAGCTCCGGTCCGCTAATAGGTCGCTCACCGACCTCGCCCCAACACACAGGGGTCAGGCACTTGCGCCCATACAGTGCCTCAAACGGAGCCATCTTGATCGTGGCGTGATAGCTGTAATTATACGCGAACTCGACCAACGGTAAATGCACGTCCCAACTGCCACTAAAGTCGATTGCACACTCTCGCAACATATCCTCGAGTGTCTGATTGGTGCGTTCGGTCTGCCCGTCAGTCTGTGGTCTGTACGCCGTGCTCAGCTGAACCCTGGTTCCCAATTCCCGCTGGAAGCTCTGCCAAAATCGAGACGTAAACCGCGTATCTCTGTCTGAAGTAATCGACATCGGAATCCCATGTCGTGATACCACCTCGTTAATGTATAGTCTCGCCAACTGATCCATGGTGATAGTGCCCCGAACGACTAAGAAATGCGCACTTTTCGTTAGCCGATCCATTATTACCCAGATCATGTCATTCCCGCGGACCGTGCGTGGAAGTCTCACAATGAAATCCATCGTAATGTGGTACCACTTCCACTCGGAGATCTCTAACGGTTGAAGATGACCATGCGACTTCTGATGTTCGGCATTGATCCTCAGACAGGTCATACACTGTTCAACATACCGGCCCACATCCCTTTTCATTCCCGGCCACCAGTAGAAGTCACGGAGATCACGATACATTTTGGTACTCCCTGGATGCACGGACAGCCTCGATTTGTGCGACTCATCAAGAATCAACTGCCGCAGATTTCCAACCCTCTGGACCCAAACTCTATCACGAAACAGATACAACCCCCGATCATCTCTGATCAATGTCTTGAGTTGTCGTGTCAGACTCTCCCGTTTCACATTATCACCCCGCAGGCCCTCTTGTTGCGCTAATCTCAGACTGTCTGTCAATGTCGAGGTAATCTCGAGCCTCGAGGCCCTGGAAATCACAGTCTGGTCGCATGCCCTACGGCTCAGCGCGTCAGCTACCACATTAGCTCGGCCCGGGTGGTACTGAATCTCGCAATCGTAGTCCTTAAGCAACTCCAGACTACACCGCTGTCGCATGTTCAATTCCTTCTGGCTGAACAGATACTAAAGACTCTTATGGCCGGTATACACAATAAACCGAGATCCATACAGATAATGCCGCCAAATCTTCAACGCGAACACTATGGCGTCTAACTCCAGATCGTGCACTGTATGATTCTCCTCATAGGTCTTCAGCTGGCACGAAGCATAAGCGATCACCTTTCCTCGCTGCATCAGAATACAACCCAAACCCGAACCTGAAGCGTCACAATAGACCACGAAGTCTTTGGTACCCTCCGGCAGAGCCAACACTGGAGCCTGATACAACCGGGTCTTCAGCTCTCTAAACGCACGCTCCTGATCCTCGGACCACTCAAACGGTACAGACTGCCGTGTCAATGTCGTCAACGGCAAGGCGATCCTCGAAAAGTCCTGGATAAAGCGTCGATAGTACCCGGCGAGACCCAAAAAATTGCGAATATCTGGCACTGACATCAGAGGCTCCCAACTCATCACTGCCTCAATCTTGGCCGGATCCACTTTAATACCCTCGGCACTGACCACATGTCCCAAAAATTGCACTTCTCGCAGCCAAAACTCACATTGAGAGAACTTCGCGTACAATTTTTCTCTGCGCAGCACAGTCAAAACCTCTCGGAGGTGCTGCTCGTGGTCTCTCGCGCTCCTCGAGTAGATCAGAATGTCATCGATGAAGACGATCACAAATCTATCGAACATAACTCTACACACCCTGTTCATCAGATCCATGAAAGCGGCGGGTGCGTTAGTCAAACCGAACGACATCACAAGGAACTCGTAGTGCCCATAACGAGTCCGGAATGTTGTCTTCGGCACATCCTTGTCTCTAATCCTCAACTGATGATACCTAGAACGCAGGTCTATCTTCGAGAAGAAGCTTGATCCCTGGAGCCGATCAAACTATTCATCGATACGTGGAAGCGGATAACGGTTCTTCACCGTCACTTTGTTCAACTCCTTGTAGTCGATACACATTCGCATACTGACGTCCTTCTTTTTCACAAACAACACTGGAGCTCCCCACGGTGACGAACTCGGACGGATGAATCCACAATTTAAAAACTCATGCAACTGAGACATCAACTCTCGCATTTCTGTTGGTGCCAGCCTATAGGGCGTCTTCGCAATCGGCACCGCCCCAGGAACGAGATCTATACGGAACTCCACTTGGCGATCTGGCGGTAACCCATGCAATTCCTCTGGGAATACCTCAGGGAACTCACGAATCACCGAAATATCCTCTAAGGTCTTCTTTTCCTTCCTCGCGTCAACCACATAAGCTAGGAAGGTCTCACATCCCTTAGACACATATCACTGAGCCCTGGCCATAGACACAATCCCAATCTCGCCCTTACGACGTTCCCCGTACACTGTGACACTTTCACTGTCAGAAATGGGTATGCATATCATCTTCTTAGCACATAAGATGTCAGCCCGTCTGGCAGTCAACCAGTCCATACCCACAATCACATCAAAGCTACTGATCTCAATCAGCATCAAATCTATCTGAAACTGATGGGAGTCTATCTCTAAATCACAATCCCGATATGCCCGACCCACTAACATGGTGCTCCCATCGACCCTCTCGACAATCAAAGGAACAGATAGAGGAGAAGAAGACATAGTAAAATATGCACAGAAGACAACAGACACATAGGAGCGATCTGCCCCATAATCAAACAAAATACGAGCTCGAAGTCCGTTCAGAATATACATACCCGAAACGACGTTTGTAGCATCCCGTGCCTCCTCTGCGGTCGCCTGATATACCCGTCCTCGGCCCCTCAGAACTGAATCCCAGTGACTAGATGACGACGGCTCTGCCCTGACCCTACTCGAACTGGCCCCCTGAACTGCTTGTCCCGGCTCCAGCCACTCCCTAACACGGTGCCCCGGCCTCCCACATCGGAAACACAATGGATCAGGGACTGTACACATGGACGCGGCATGCCCTCGCTGACAACATCTAAAATAACGAGGCTGATGTGATAAACACTGCCCCAAATGGCGCCTGTGACACTTCGGGCACTCCCGATCCCCGTACGAACTCTCAACGCGGCTGCCGGACGCTTGGGACCCTTGTCCCACACTACTCTGGCTCTGAGTCTAAGCCCCAGACCCCTGACTCTGGCCCTGTCTCCTCGACCTCCGATCTCTGCCCCTATCTCTATCGCGTCTCTGCCCAGAACCCTGGCTCGAAAACTGCCACTGATCTGGATGCTGATCACTGGGAGCGTCCCCCGAGGACCTCCACACACTAGTCGGCTGCTCGGATGTCCCAGTACGCTGTCGTGCAGTCCCACGAACTCACGAATATCCGACTGAAGACCATCAATGAACGCATCAGCCTTTCGGCTCTCGGTGTTGACATGCCGTGGCGCAAACTGTGAGTACTCATTAAATCGGTCGACATATTGCTGGACTGTCATGCTACCCTACTGCAAATGTAAGAACCGGCACTCCATCTCTCGGCGCTCAACCTGAGGAATATATTGTAGCTCAAAAACGGCTCGAAACTGTTCCTAAGTCATGACATACGCTGCAGACTGTGTCATCGACGACTCAATCGATATCCACCACTGAGACACTCCGCCTCGTAACTGATAAGCTGCGTATCCTACCATATCTCGAGGGTCCACATGGGCTACCCGAAAGGCAGCCTCGATCTCACGTTCCCAAGCAATAGCCGCCCCCGGCTCACCGTCACCCCTGAACTGCGGTGGGGCCCCCGTCATAAAGTCTTTGAAAGAACACCCCGCTGAAAAGACGAAGAAGCTCCACCCCCTGACAAAGTCCCAGTAGGATGGACAACCGGTCCCACACCCTGACCATGTTCTTGCTCGCGCTGCTGTCTGTAGAACTCGATCAATACCTCGAGTAACTCTGATTTGCGAATATACTCGTCACCCGGCTGCTTCCCCGCGCCGGAACCCTCTCCCTGATCTGCCATACTGATCTTCACAAAACAGATTGATTAAATACAAGGGATAATTCACCCAGCATCATACACTAAGCCAGGTCGATTAATCCATTAATATTAATTGCAAAACGATCCCCCATGGACCGGAACAAGGTTTAAGTCAAGCATCCACTAATGATACTCAAGCTTCAAACCGTAAGCTCTGATACCATCATGTAACACCCCTCCCGATCCCAGAAATGCCACGTCAACCCAATATCATAAGTGGCAATATCGCAGACAATCTATGATACACATGTCGTAGGATAATGCAGATCATGGATTATTTAAAACTTTAAACACAACGGCTAAACACAATTTAGTACATTCTGTGAATTCATATTTCATGCAATTCATACAACATAACACAATTCATATGAACAATTAACAATCCAACACAATCTATTGAATGATTAAGAGAGAAAATATTACATTGGAGGTTTCGGCTTTCTTGTAAAGCAATCCTTCTTTTCTCTCTACTTAGATCCGTATGTGTGTATGTGTATTTGTGTAATCTTCGATTCCTCTTATAACAGCACAGATACACTCCTATTTATACACAATACAAAGTATTGAGGATTTACAAAACAACCCCTGAACTTTTACAATAAAATTGATTACAACTCTATATAAATTTGTACCCAACAATCTCCCCCTTAGAGATGAAATCAATTTTCAAATTAAAGTACATTGCAGGGAACTTGAACATTCTTTCTTGAAACTTTTCTTGCACCTTCTCTTCGATCTCTGAATCTTCTTCTTTATTGTCTCACTCTAATCTTCACATCTCTTCTATTCTGATCTTCTCTTTTCTTGTAAGCACACTCCCCCTTGGATCATGAATAGCTTTTAAATCTCTTCCTTGATCAATTGTCTTGAGATGATGTAGTAATTGCCTTCAGTTGATTTCAAACTACTCAACAGTTGTTTCTGAAATTCAGCTTTTCTCCCCCTCATGATGATCATAAAAAATTATGAACATCATGCAAAAACTTCAGAAACATTAATTCAATGAAGTTACAGTAGAAGAAATACAACAACAATTACAACTCAGAAATTATTACAAATTGATTTTCTCCCCCTTAAACTGACATCTCTCCCCCTATACAAAACAGATTTATCTCACCCCCTCAAAAAGTTCACTCCCCCTCGAATTGATATTATATCTTTTTAGAACAAAACAAAGCTTTACAACTTTGGGGAAAATGAAACACATTCATTTTGTGAGAAAACAAGTCCAGGTCCACATAGGATTCCTGTTTGCACAATAGAAAAAATCTATGTGACCTACTTTCAGCGCTGGCGTGATGTTAACACTGGTAGGATTTCCAAATAGTCATCGTGAAATCCTTTATCATGAAAGAATCACTCTTATTTGTTCCGGCTTAGTCACTTTGGACTAGCAGTTTATAGTCACGCAGACTGTTAGACTCGATGTGTCCTAAAAGTGTATGTAATCAGCTCTAGACACAATGTGCATCAAATGAAATTGGAGACCGGAGCAACTGTCTTCCTTGTTTCAATATCAATAATATCCAAATGATATATCGATAGACATGTGTTATATCTCCGTGATTATTGAAACAGAAATCTTTTGAGAGATAACTGAGTAGTTGGTGGGATTAAGTGCATGCGTCACTGGGTCCATGACGTCTTTTTCAATATCAAGTCGCCTAGGGCTTGATAGATTATTTGGTTTACCCAGCAGACACATTGTAGGATAGGATTATCTTTTCTTCAAATCCTTTCTCAACTCTCAGCTCTCAGCATTTTTTTTTTTCAACCTAGCTCCCTCCGGCTCACTTTTCATAATTAAATTCAGTCAGTTTTAAACGAAAAGCATGATCTGATGCACCACCATCGCCTTTTAATATCCCTCTCATTTACATTTTACCTCTGCTCGACCCTGTCAGTATCCCGTGATAACTGACACTTCTCAACTAATAAACCTAAAGAACCCTCACCCACACAAACTATAGATGGTTTGCTCCTTGGGTAGGTCTTCCGGATCTGGTTAGACCATAGAAGCGAAATTTATGTCTATCACTCAGATTGGTGCATAATCGAAGTCAGCAGAAAGATTTTCAGCCTTGAAGCTCAAGAGATATCAGAGAGATTATTTTCAAATAATATGGGAGATATCAGAATGAAATAGAAAATCTGATAATGATATGAAAAGAACCAGACTTTCTTGAAAGAATTAGCATTTGGGAGATAACGGGAGAATCCAGTATAAATTGGAAGAGTTATAACAAAGAGAATCTCAGAAGAAATGAGATTATGAAAATCAAAGAGATTAGATCAATTAATCTCAATGATATATTCAGAGAATCAAACAAATATTTCTTTTCAGCTCAAAACTTCTTTTTATGTGTGAATCAAATATTTTCGTGAAAAATCACACAGTTTTTGAAAAAATGTCATCGTCAAAGAATGTCTGAAACTCCCCCTGTAAATAAGCAAACACAGGTAGTCAACTCATAGAAATGAAATCAGGAGCAAAAAATTATAAAAATAAAACTCCCTCTAAATTAATGCAGCTTCAGAGTTGAATTCAGGGCAGGAATTCCAGAAATATTTGTCTTTCAGACTCGGGTTCTAATCTGAAGTGATTAGAAGCCATTTGTCGCATAAGCTTGGGTTTCAGTCTGAAGTAACTGAAAACCATTGTCTCTGGTTCATTGAAGTCCGGGTTCTAGTCTGAATTTAACTAGAAACCAATTTTGAGTTGAAGCACGGGTCTTGACCTGAAGTAATCAAGAGCCTATTGAAATGAAGAACGGGTCCTTATCTGAAATGATAAGAAACCTATAACCTGCAAAATTTAAGATGTCTTTGGTATCCAAACAGATTTGGATCCAGACTTGTTAGCGCTCTTGGGTACCCATTTCAAAACGGTTTTGGTACCCACTTGTACTTGGGTTTAGGTACCCATTGCAAGTTATAACTATCAGCTTCTCTTTCAAAAGCAGAAAACAAATTTCTTTGAGTATGAGAAAATTGAATATCTGAATTTCTAAAGAAACTTGAATTTGAATGATCAGACTTTTGCGAACTCTTCTTTTTGAAAAACTGTCCGGTTCTTGCCTGTTTCTGATAATACTTGGTATTTTTCTGTGAAAATGTTTTCTGATTAGAATGACCAGTATTTTCAGAAACTTTAAGAAAATTTGACTTCGAAGATTCACCGGTGTAAATCTTGACCGGAAGTTGTTCAATAATTTTATCTTTGCCGCTGTGTATCTTTAACAGATACTTAAGTTTAAGATCTGAAGAAGAATCAAACTTAGCAGAGTTAGTTAGATTCACTTCACTTTCAGAAGACAAACCAGAGTGATTAATATTGGATTTTAAACACACTGAAGAAGGGGTCTTAACCTTTGACTCAGTTGATGAAGTAAACACATGTAATTGTTTTGTAAGATGAAGTATCTGATCTTCCAAACTTTTGATAATGACTAAATTTGAATTTCTGTCATGATCAACTGATTGGTAATCAGATTTAAAAGATTGTTCTTTGATTAAGAACATTTGTCTTTCATCTTCAAACAATTCAGATTTTAATTTAAAATCTTGTTCTTTAAGTAAGAACTCATGTCTTTCCTTCTCAATCAAATCTTTAGTTAAAGACAACTCTTGTTGAAGAGCAAAAATTTCTTCATTTTTGTTTAAAATACAATTCTGATCAGTTGGTTTTGTCTTACAAAGTGTATCTTCAAGATCCTGAACTTTCTTGTAAAGATCAGATCTTTCAGGCAAAAGATATTTCAGTTGAGTTGCATTCTGAAAATTTTCTTGTTTCAGCTCATCAAGTTCTTTAAGTAATTCAGATATTTTCAATTGATGAGCACAACTCTCAGAGTTTTGTTTTTCTTTTAAGTTTTGAATTTCTTCATTCAGTATTTGTACGTCACGTAACGCCAAATGTTTATCAGTATTTAACTGAATGAGAATGTCGTAATTGTTCTTACGAATCTTTTCAGATTCAGTAAGTTTGAAAATCAGCTCAGACTTTGACAATTGTTCAAATTCATTATGAATTACTGAAAAATGAACTTCCAAGATCTTTTATGGAAAAATGAGTGAATTCTGATAAAACTTTGAGAATTATATCTACAAATGATAACTTGTGAAAAATCAGCTCTGAAATGACTTTTTGACGTTGAAATTTTAGATTTTCTGTAGAAAAATGCCCGTAACTTTTTTCTGGAGTGGAATTGGGCCTCGAAAATTTACCGAACCGGCTACGCCGTTCTAGAAATGTAGATCTCTTTTCAAGCTTCGATTTGACGTATGGTAGGCCTTCTAACGATGTTCCAGTCAAAAGTTATGACCAATTTAAGCAGCTAAGGTCAAATAGTCAAAACTCGAATAATGAATTATGAAACTCGAATGATATGAGATGAAACTCGAATTATTAAGGTTGAAACTCGATCAAAGAAAGATGAAACTCGAACTATAAATGATCAAACTCGAATGATGAATTATCAAACTCGAATGATATGATATGCAACTCGAATGAAGTTATGTTAAACTCGAATGAAATGGAAATCAACTCGAATTACAAAGAAGTGAAACTCGGTCAATGCTTTATGAAACTCGGTCAATGAAGTATGAAACTCGAATAACTAAGGCTTAAAACTCGAATCATAAGGCATGAAACTCGATGAATGTATTATCAAACTCGAAATAAGCTTCATAAAACTCGAATAAATCTTTCATAAAACTCGAATAAAGCTTTAATAAAACTCGAATAAAGCTTTCATAAAACTCGAATAAAGCTTTAATAAAACTCGAATAAAGCTTTCATAAAACTCGAATGCCTTCTTTATAAAACTCGAATGACACTATGAATTTAGTTATGCCCGAGTTTTATCATTTTTCAACAAAAACAAGATCAGATTCAAACTTTTTCAATAAAAATCCATGAATTGACCTCAAATTGATTTCGAAGGTTCGTTTTAATAGCAGAAACAACTTTTGTGAAATCACTTTGGCTAATTCTTGATTAAAACCAAAAATCGACCAAAAACCTCAAGAACACACACTTTTTCAAAAAATCTGAAAATTCTCAATTAAATTCTGTGTGTTTGGAATAAAAATTTGATACTTATATCATTGAATTCGTCTTTAAAATTCGCACCTTCGATCCAAATATCAGATCATTTCATCCACAGAATCAAAATCCTCAATTGATTTTCGGATTTTCAAAAAAAAAATGAATATAACAGTGTTCTAAAAAAAACGATTTCAGATTCAAAATTCACTCAAATTCAGCCATATTAGGCTCTGATACCAATTGTGAATTCATATTTCTAGCAATTCATCAACATAACACAATTCATATGAACAATTATCAATCAAAACACAATCTATTGAATGATTAAAGAGAAAAATATTACATTAAGTTCTTGGCTATCTTGGACAGCAATCTTCTTCTCTCTCTAGATCTGTCCGATTTCTTTTCTATTCTGTCCGATCTGTATGTGTGTGTGTAATCTTCGATTCTTTCTATAACAGCACACATACACTCCTATTTATACACAATACAAAGTATTGAGGATTTACACAAACAACCCCTGAACTTTTACAATAAAATTGATTACAACTCTATATAAATTTGTACCCAACAATAATAATAATAATAATAATAATATATTTAATAATGAATTAAATAAGAGTTTATTAAACTAATATTTCAAGTTTAATACCAAAAATAAAAAATTAAGAAAATGACCAAAATTGAAATTACCAAAGTTATAATTGATAGGAGGGCAAAATCGTCATTTTTAAAAATTTTAAAAATCAATTCTACAAGTAAAAAGTGTTTTGAGGGACCGTCACTGCAACTTTGAAAGTTAAGGGACCGTTTTTCATAATTTTGAACAAACCACAAGGACCATTTCTGTAATTTACTCTTAGTTTTATAACATCATTTTAGAGTAAACTACATAAATGGTTTGTTTCAGCATATGGAATTTAATATTAATATTCATTTATTACATTAGTGGTTCCTACTTTTACTGTTTGCTTGCTTGATCGGTTCCTCCTCCGTCGACTTTAACACACCAGCTGCTAAATATGTAAATTTGATTTTTTTTTTTTTTGCCTTTTTTGTTATTTTGTCCCTTAATTTTTTAAATTTATTTCTGTTAATATTTAAGAACTTTACTTAATTAACTTTTGTAATGTATTGTTTACTTATTATTTTAAATGTATTATTATAATATTACTAATTAGTTTAATCATACTCT
This sequence comes from Centrapalus pauciflorus, assembly GCA_020465985.1. NCBI lineage: Eukaryota > Viridiplantae > Streptophyta > Magnoliopsida > Asterales > Asteraceae > Centrapalus > Centrapalus pauciflorus. Next base: position 225,726 of record JAANYP010002800.1, on the reverse strand, counting down.
AATTATTTGTTTAATTAATTATTAAAGACATTTATATTTTCTTTTATTTTTAGAATTATAATTGAAATTTTAACTAAATATATTTAAAATCAAATTGAATGAGGTTTGAATGTACTTAGTTCTTCATTCTGTTCTTGATGAATAACCACCACAAGCCACACATCGCCGAACACCACCACCTCCATCTCCGACCAGCAACCACCACCAACAACATGAAATCGAACATAAAAAAAAGATTCAAATCATAACTCTTCAAGAACATAATTAGAGTCACATTTGATATAAATCAATCATAGTCAAAATGAAGAAACAAAATCAAAATCAGATTTAAGGTATACATTCAAACGTATCTGAAAAACAATAAACCCTAATTGAAGAACCATATATGAAGAACATGTCGGTTCCATAGTGCTCTTACACATGTAATCTTGATGATACGACTATTCCGAAATGAACCTAATGGGCCGCATAATAAGAATGATGAGCTTACAATACTTTCCATCAATAGAATTTATGTTTCCATAAATAGATTTGTGGTTGACTAATTGGAAGTATAAATTATAAGTGTTATAGTTTATTATGAGCTATAAACAAAAGTTTCCATAAATAGATTTATGGTTATACTAATTCTAGAAAGTAAATTATAATCGTTATAATTTATTTGATGAGTTTCGATGCTACCCGGTCGTGATTTGGATCATGGACTCAAGAGGTAGGATATTAGAGTTTGGAAATGATAAGGGAGAACCTTTCATAATCAAATGGAAGGAATTTGGCCTAAGGATGATGTCTTAGCCGAATTCTTCATTCATTTCCCATGTGTTGCCCTAAGTTGGCTTTTAGTTGATGTAAGACATGTTTTCTTGTATTCTTGGAGGTGCAAAGGTTTGCATGATGAAATAAGAAGACACTTACCATATATTTGGAAGAGTAAGCACTAAGAAAAGCAAGGGTGGCCGGCCCTAAGGAGGCATCTCTCTTTTCTTTATGATGCTCTAACTTTCCATATAATGTAAATGTCTTGTTTCCTTATTTCAAGCCTAATCCTCCCCTATAAGTACAAGGCTCCTCCTCATTGTTTCAAGCATCAAAAACCACAAAATTATTAGCTCTAGAATAGTTCTCTTTACTTAGAATAGTGTAGTACCCGCGCAAAGCGGCGGCGGCGACAAATAGTCTCTATTCGATGACATGTTTTTTTTAATGATGTTATTTTCAATTTCAAAACACAAGTAAATTAAACACAAGATATAGAAATGACCAAAGTTACATTGAATTTATTCGATGATATGTTTTTATTCGTATGAATGCGTCGGCAGAAAGATTATATTCCCTCTTTATGATAAAAACCACACTCTTTCCCTTTTGATTTATCTTATTGTTTAAGAAAGCGAAAAGAAAGAAAAAATGCAACTATATATTGACTAATTAGTAATATCATTGAACTGGTATTTCCAAAACCATCGAGTATTTCACAAGGCTTTCCAATATATATTGATTCAAACAATAGCAAGACCAACAGATCAAACATCCAGAATACCTTGTTAAGTCATCTAAATGGAAAACATGAGGGAAAGAGGAAGCTTGTAAAAAAAAACTAAGACGTCCTACCGCTTGTAAAAAGATCTGAAATCTGCATATAGAAATCTGCATAGATCTGAAATCATTTTTATGGGTGCTAAATCATAAAAAATCAGCTGCAAATTGATGAACCGTAAAATTTCCTACAAAGATTAATGTAAAATATTAATAGATTCCAAAGTCCATAAGATCCTTTCAAATTTCTTCAAAATTATAACTCACCAATATGCACCATGACATTAGGCCACTCATTGCAAAAGCTTTCATTTGCTCCCGATGAATAAGATGCTTTACAAGAATGAGCTATATTAAAGAAAGAAATTTCACCCAATAGAACATTTACAAAACATGTATTTATACACATTAGGAATCCTTCTGAGTAGTTCTTCCATTTCAATTCTCACCGGCAACATCAACAAACCTGTTATACATTGCTAGGCCTCGGTGAAGTGTTAAAAATTGGGAAATACCAATTTAAAAGGTGATATTTTTAATGTAGTTATTGGAATGAGTAAAGTATATAGAATATGAGATACACTGAAATTGAAACTCAAATGTCAAAGAATGTTTTTTGAAGATTATAATCACAAATTTTTGATAAAATCTATTTTCACAAAATCTAAAAAAAATCTTTGAAATGAGATAAACAGAAAGAGAATGACGAACCTGAGAAGTATCATACAATCGCGTCGAGTAACGTGAGAGAAAAAGATGGACGAACCTAAACTGAGAAAGTCGGAATCAAGTGAGACGAGAAAGAGAACAATGACCTAAAAGTAGAGTCTGATAATACGGTGTGAGACCTACCGGATTGGTAGCGGCACCAACAGTGAGAAACCATGGGCTGAGACGTCGTGTATCAAACTGTAAGAGGGACCATGTACGTGATCTTAGTTCGGGTACCAAAAGTTTGTTTAAAATAACAATGAACTTTCATTTGATGTCAAATTTCAATGATTCTTTTTTGCAACACATCTAAAATCCTTTAAAAACATCAAACATTTATAAATATTTAATCATTAATTGCTATTTCTTGATTTGGTACATTAAAGTCTCATTTATTTATGATTTGACTTTTAAAAACCAAATTTGAAACTTTTGTTAATTTCATAAAATTTGACGATTTTATTTGCATATTTAAACAAAAATTTAACAACCAAGCCTAGACTTGAGCTAGCGAGAGCCACAAAGAGAGGTTTTATAACACATTCAAGTAAAGGCCCTAATTACACACATATTACATACTTTATTGTTGTTTTTATGGGACTAAAACACACAAATATAATATTATTGAATTACTGTTACAACTATTGTTTTTGACAGCATAAACTCACACACATGACTTGGATACTTGCTACGGATTCACATTAAATCCATGGCCCACTAATAATGTTTCTGGTTTTGAACAGCATACACACACTTGAATGTTGAGGCTGTTGTTTCTGATTTTTGATTCCCAGCATGAATACCCTGACATTTAATCTCGAGACTTAATCTCGGGGTCAAGGTCCTAACAGTACATACAGTTAGTGTATATATGTGTGCTTGTGTGTGAGTGTGATATTACTGTTGCTGTTTTGTTGCTAGCAACACCCACACTACAAATATACTTACATGTTAGTATGTTACACACACTTCTTAAACATACATACATATATACTATAATGTTGCTGATGTAATTTTTTAACACAGAACACAAGAAATGACTAATTCTAGACTCAAGAGTAATTCATAGTTGTCAAATTAGTTTTTCCTAAAATGTAAACTTTTAAAGGAGTGACTAAATGAAACGCATCCCTCAAGTATGTGTTAGATAAAATGATTTGCACCATACATAAGATAGCAATTATGCTGAAGAGTTTTCCCAGCTCCAAATCACAAAATACGTAAAAGAAGGTCTGAAGGTAGTAAGTACTAAATAGATGCTAACTTAAGTTTTTCTCAAATCAGTATTGAGAACTTAGAGATTACGTGGTATAAATGAAATGTTTTATCAAGTCGCTAACTAAAAAGCATGAAGAAAAACATTGACCAGCGAGGTGAGGCAAATAGTACAAAGAACAATTTCAGCTTCTAGAATCCATGTACAACATCAGGATGGTTAAAAAATTAAGGGCAAGTAAACTAAAGTTCTTTTACATGTTAATGAACAAAGCATATCACTAACAAAAAAATAAACGTTTTAATCTCAAGCGCAGTGGGTGGAGAGTGAATAACAAAGAGAAAACAACAACAAGCATCCTTTTTTCTAAAATTACAATGTGCTGAAATTGTTGATTTCTAGCATAAAATTGAGACACCCTGATATCAAATTGAGCAGCCATCTAAAGGTGTGTATGTCTCTACAACTACATATATTTTGTTCAATAAGCAAAGCACAATTTAGCTCTGCTATCCTGAGAGATTTTTAAACTGAACTACCCAGGCTAAATTAGCAAAACCTTAATTATAGAATACTTTTGTAACTTAACAGTTAACAATCATTTTTAAAGAAATAAGGTACCCGGATAATCCATCTTCAACAAAACAATGGCTGCAGTTATAAAAGTCTTAGATGAATGGGACAGCAGCAGAATTTGCATTTAAGAGCTAAAAATGACAAATTAATTTGGAGATTGAGAATGAGACAGCAGCAAAATTATCATATTATAAATGACTTTTTCATCCTTGGTCTAAAAGTAGTTAACTAACTTGAAGAGAATAGGATGGTACTTACATGTGCGGAGGTGGGAAACAATATATTAGTCTGTCAAGCTTGATGTAAATCGTATTGGGTCACCGTGTTACATAGCAAATCAGTGTGGATCACAGTGGATGAAATCGACTTCGGTGGACCTGTGATTGGTTTTACAGAACAAAAAATAAAGAAAAGATGTGCATGAAAGGCTACAAGTTCCTACATCAGTTGAGGCTACAAACATATGGATGGCCCTTATTCTTCTTCCAGATGTCATCCTTATAAGTTACTAATACTGATGTTTGTTAATTAACTAACAAAAATTCTTAGACAATTCTCTCATGTTTTGTGTTTTAAAAGGCCAAATAAATCCAAATAATTAGAAACTTTTAATCCTATAATGAACTCTATATACCTTTATACTATAAGAATGTTATTCACCTCAAGAAAACTATTAATAAACTACAAACTTATATCATGCGTGCATAATTTTTCGCACGATCCAGATTAATAATAAGAACATATTGTTGAAAATATATTATGTGTTAGACGATCAGATTGTTGAAAAATTTGCAATTTAATAAAAAGTTATCCAGAAATAAATTGAAAAACAAAGAAAAATAATAAACAGTAACAACCAATACCTGAAAATCATTCTCTTTAAAGTTTGTAATATCATCTCGCCGGAAAATGGGATCTTTATGCATTGGCGACCAATCAAGATGACCAAGAAGAACTTCCTGCTTGTACTTATCGAAAGAACTCAATTTCTTAATGTTATCTTTGAGCCCCTCTTAAAGATGATTAAAGCATCCAATAGGTCCTACAAGAATAAAAGAAATAATAAAGACAACATATTAGAACATAGAAAAGATGATTAATCAAGTCAAGAGAGATGCAACATATCTCCTTTTTAACATTGACTCGCCATGTAGACCTATTGGATGAAGATTGGGACCAATCATCACATATGAGCTTAAGCTATTAAATGAGTTGCGAGAGTTGACAAAATAAGAAACTTGACCTTCTTTTTATATCTCTTAATAAACAAAAAAAAAAAGCAGGCAAAAAAAGATAGTTTCAACGTGTAAGCCAGTATATAAAGCATTCAGACATAAACAAAAATATCTCAATATTGGGTTTCTTCTCAGATTTTGTGGCAATATAATTAATTTTTATTATTTTCATTTACAAGTGCATGAATCCTTTCTTGTTAAAGTAATTTATCACCTCTTCACTCCAGGCCTGTGCCTTCAAACTTTGAATAATTTGTGAAAGTCCAAGATCTACCATTTGAGCTCCAAAAGATCCTTGGAAAGCAAATTCTTGAAAGTCACCACTATCAACCTAACAACCTACAAACCATTGTTGATTAAAAATCCCAAAAGTTAGATCATCATGATGCAGAATTGAACTCATTTTATTATTAAAGAGGGAAAAAAACTTGAAACTGGAGTAGCAGGCATCTACATTTGGCAGATTGAACAAGAATTGACAAACAATTAAGAGAAAGTGTTTCAAATTAATTAAACAATATATAAAAGAATAAGGAAAAACCTTCTCTTTCATTGAACGTTTAAAAACCTCCAACAACCAAGGCAACACTCTAGATGTAGCCAAGTATTCAGTAGCGGATTCATAGTAAGATAAAATCCAAACACAGCAGCATGTTTTATAGAGATGTTGTTTAACGAAAACTGAAGTTGGTAATACTTAATAATTGTATTGAGGAAGAGACACAAATACAAGCAAGGAGGTCTCATAAATTTCAATCATGTCCATCCATCTTTAGTTATAGCTTTCTCGTCAACAATTACCTTGCCTAAAGCAAAAGCTTTTTTGCATGCAAACATACACAGGGACACAAAAGTCAGTTTTAAGGAACCAGCGCACTGAAAACAAAGAAAAAAAAAGATGAGTAACCTTGTAGGATCCGTGATTGAATGTAGTTTCGAATATACTTCTGAAACTTTTCAAGACATACTTCATCTAGTCTCTTCTTCCTATAAACATAAATTGAGAAACCACGTATGACTTAACAGATGGCATCCAATTTAATTTCAAAACAGAGAACTTTTTATTCAACACTTTAATAAAATGCACTTTGAACGAGCACATGGAACTATCATGTAGTGTTGAGTAGAAATTATTATCAAGAAAGAAATTTAGAAATCAATATGGCATGTATGGATCAATTCTACTGCCACCAGAAACTCCTTTAGGAAAGGATCAACCCGAGATTCCAGGACGATCAGAAAAATGTTCATATACACATACACATCCAGGTCATATACACATGCACATATACCTCAGTTCCTTCAAGAAAGAAACTTAGAAATCAGGATGACACTCATTCAGTTTTAGTTACACAACACACACAGACAGACACATCCAATGACACCAAATCAGTTTGGCCAAAAAAAAAGAATTGTACAAAAACATATAAAACGAAAAAATATAGATGGCTTCGCTGGCATGAGCAAATGACCTTTTAGACATACAGTACAAATGTCAAACTGATGTGTCCAACCATGAATCATACAGAATATTTATATACAGGAGGTTCCATAAGCTTGAGAGATAGAATTACTCACTTCTTTGCGGGTATAAGTTTTCCAGATTTTATAGTGGCATAGCTTCTTATCAAACAATTTTTGTGAGCCTTGGTCACTAAACAGTTTTCTTATCAAACAATTTTTGTGAGCCAAGCCTCAATGAAGTTATCGGTTTATATTCACTGCTGATATATATCTATTTCAAATACAATACCAACAATATCAGGAAAAAATGAAATCCATAAATGACCAAGAGACTTTTAAGACTTATTCGTGAAGCACATCCTAACTGCACAGTTCTAGAGAAACTTCCTGAAGGACCTGTTGGTGAAGTGGAATTAGATTCCACATTGTTTCTGCAAACTCCAAAAGGTGCCCCGGCCTGCAAAATCCCATAACAGAAAGAGTTACATTAAAAGCAAGAACTTTGTTATTAAAAAGGTCTATGTTAGCACAACATCAAGCATTAATTTGTTGAAAGACAAACCTAGCAAGCAGTGACTGAAACACATCCACATAGTGCTTGGCCATTCATTCTATCCAAAGACATGAGCTAGAAAGAGAGAGAGAGAGGATTTTCTGTAAATGACTCTTGACATGAGCTAATGTGTAATCTTTGACATCCATGAGCTCCAAAACTGATTTAGGTGTTGCCCTTAAAGAATTCGACCAAAAAATAACCATCAAAATGCAATCACTTTATATATGAGCTAGCTACCAAGTAAATAAATCTTGAAAACAACATAAGATCGAAATGTTGAATCAATTTTGGGTAACCCTTGTTTTTCTTTAATGGTTTCCATATAAACCTCCAAACATATGTATACAACCTTCTCACTGAGAAATATACGTTTTATTCCCATAAAAACCATAAATAAAAACTTAGAACCCTAATTTCTTATCCTAAAATTATTAAAAAAAAAAAAAAAGATAACATATCCAAATCCCTTATTAGGACGGTGACCATCATTAACTTGAAGAAAACCTAACAAAAAACTCATCAAAAGCAAACATATTAAGGTATGGGTCATCCCATTGATTCATCAACATAAAAAAAAAAACAAATGCAGATTATGAAATGAAGATAAAGTAAATTTGAAGAGGCACATCTACCATCGTCGGATATCGCAGCCACCGAGACCACCTCCACCTCCACCTCCACGATATCCACCACCGCCACCATACCTACCTCCACCACCGCCTCCACCACTGTTCTGAGTGCATTCCCTAGCCATATGTCCACTCTCCCCAAACTTAAAGCAAGCGACGAGTTGTTTGGCTGCTTCTGCTGGCAAGCAGAGCTCCGACAAAGAGCGACAGAGGAAGGCAAAGGGAGGGGAGGAGCCGCAGAGTCGGGAGGGCGAACTGATGAAAGGAGGGTCGACAGTGGTTCTGTGAGAGAGATAGCGACATAAAAAATGCTTTTTGCAGACACAGGGGGAGGAAGAGGAAGCGATGGGTTCTGATTTCAACTTCCATCATTGTTTACGTTTTCAAAAATTCATCGTTGTTTACGCTTGCAGAAGCGTGGGGAGAGTAACAACTTATGCATGAGTTATTTGTACATGATGCATTAGGAACTTGTAAGTCTTAATTTTCAAGATTGTGCATTATCTGATTGTACATTGTGCATTATATCTTGTAAAAAGCTAAATGCTTTATTAGTAGTATAGATTAGTCTTGCAAAGTTTCTTTTTAGAAACTTTGGGAAGAACTAGCATTCGATTGTGAGTAAAGATTCATTCGTGTGTGTGAAGTAACTATTAGAGATCTTCCTCTTTTGGAGATTTGGATGATGAAAGAATGCTTTCATCAATCGCACCCAAAGGTATGCTATTCATTTTAATCTTGTTCTTAATGTTCTCGAATGTTCATATCGTTCTTGCTTTCGTTCTTGACGTATAAACACGATCTTGCTTGGGTTTTGAATAAAGATTCGATCTTTATGTATTCCTTCTTCCGCAATCATGAATATGATTCATGAATATTCTATGAACATGATAAGAAAACCTAATATAACAAACCCTAAACCATATCTGAATATTAAAGAAACCAAATGAGATCTATAAATTAGGTATCCAAACAAATTAAAACAAAACATTAGAAGAAAAACCCAATCAAAATTAATTCCCAAATAAACGAAACTCTTACCAAGGAAAATGAAATCTTTACGTGGAGCGTCATTCAATATCCCATTCGAGATTAATGGCTCGAAATCAAGAACAATATTTTGAACCACTCATTCAAAATCAGATTTGGAGCATCGAATGGAAAATGAGAGACAGAGAGGGGATATAACGAGTAGATAGAGGTGGAGCGTTGAGAGATTGTCATCGTGGTGATGTCTAGTAATGTTGTGGGTGTCTTGGAGTCGTTGTCGTCACTAGTGTCATCTCCTATTGTTGGACAATTAGCGAAAGGATATGAGAGAAAGTGGATAGTTTTAAAATCTTTTTGTAGAAAGACTTAAATCTATACATAAAATAAGAAAAGGGTAAATAAAGTTATAATTTGTAAGGACCAATAATGTAATTTCAAAATGGTAATATAGTCATTTTGTTAAAACAAATGGTAGTGGTGTTAAATTTGACAGAGTAGAGACCAGTCATGTAATCAAACAGTAAAAGTAAAGACCAATTGTGTAATAAATGAAGATTAGAGACGAATTTCATAAGTTTGAGCAAACCAATGTAATTATTTATGTAATGTACTCTTAATTTTTTTTAAAAACAATTTCGTCCCAATAATTTGATGTTTATTTGGATTTAATCTCTCAACCTTAATTTTTTAAATTTCATTCCTCTTTTATTTAGTTTTCTGGGTTTTAGTCCATCGACAATTAAACTTAGCTAATCATCCGTTAAGTATTAAGAAAAAGATCAAATTTACCATTTGAATTATTCTGTTTTTAGTCCATCTGGTTTTAAATTAATACCATTAATGGTCCTTTTAGCAAATTTTAGATATTTATTTATTTAATTTTCTTTTTTATAAATTAAAAAATGGGTAAATTACAATTTTTCGTCCCTGTGGTTATACGCAAATTATGGATCACGTCATTTTCACATCGAAATTACAATTACAGTACTCATGGTTGTTTATTTTGTTGTGGTTTTGGTCCTTTGACCGATTATTTTTTTTAAAATGACCATTTTGCCCTTAAAAATATAGTAAAAATGAGTAATGAACTTATTTTTACGATAAAAGAATCCAAACTTCTTCTTTTATTTTAGAAATAATACAAAATCTTTAAAGAGAGTTTTGTTTCTCTATCCAAAAAACCCCATCTCTCTAGTCCTCTACATTTCTCCACCTCTCTCCACGTTGATAACCACCACCACCGGCCCACCGCCGTTACTGTAACATCCCGATTTTGAACCTGGTACGTGTATTTATTTTAATGGATTATTATTTTAATAATATTGTGTTGGTCCAATTATATCCCAATTAGTGGATCTATACGTGTCGGGATTGCGATATAAGTGTCACCGATCTATAAATTTAGTGGATGAATTATATATTTGAGATCACGAAATTGAATGGATTGAATTGGTATTAATATTGAAAATATGATATCGGGTTCGGATTATTGGGTAGTGGGTTACTAAAACTAAAAACGTTATACACACACACACACCTCCTTTGAAATCCTTTTCTTCCTTTCTTCATTTGGCAAGGCTGAGAACATATATGTGTGTGTGTCTGGCGCTGGAACATGAATAATTCAAAAGAAATCTTCAAGAATTGGGTGCTGAAATCTGTCCTAAATCTTCATATGGAGTTCTTGAGGTCACCAAGGTAAGAATTATTGATTTGGGTTTCTGAAATTCGAATTATATGTTGTGAATTCGTGGGAATTGTTACTGGACCTGTAAGGAGTTAATATGTATTGAGTATATGAGTTTGTTGTTGCTGGACATCGGATTTGTGGGGTAAAATGACCCCTGGACAACCATTAATGCGAACAGGGGAAGACCTGCTCGCCCAGGAGCGCGGTCACGATCCCTGAGCGCGGCCGCGATGAGTCCTGTGGCGGTGCGGGTTTGTGTTTTGGGCTTCGGGGGTCCGTTTGGGGATGCTTGTTGGGTCCAGTTCAGTGTGTAGGTCCGTTCTATATTTATTGAGTCAAAATTAACAGTTTGGGATCTGTGTATTGTTAAAGGGATGAGTAATCAGCGTTTCAGGCCGAAATAGTAATTCGAGGGTTAGTGATTGAGATAGGTGGTGTAATCGTCAGGTGAGTACTCGAGTTCTTTTCCAACCTGGGATCATTTTATGAGTTTTAACTGTGTAGCTACTGTTGTTATATGTGTTGTGTACGAGACATGGATGTGAACCTCAGGTATAATTCTATTTCTTATTCTATGTGTATATTGTGCATGAGATGAGATCCAAACCAGGGAGTCCGTGATGAGTCCCATACGGACGATGACTTGTGATGGGTGATCGCGCGGGCTGACTACCCTAACAATCTTCAGAGCGTGTATACACGGTAGGGCCTGTAGTCTGGTCGCTCCTGAGCTACAGGGTTTTGCTAACTACTGCTACGTGTGGTTTGTTAGCCGGGGAAGTGTTCCCACAGGGATTGTGCAGGGCTTCGGATCCCATGCCTTCTTGTGACTATACCTGAGAGATGTCTTTGATTGCCAGGGATAGGGATAGCGATTGCCATGCGTGTTATGTGCTATGTGTTTGTGTTATGTGTTTAATCTGCAGAGTCTAACCCTCGCGTACTCACGAGCTTTCCAGCTTACATCTTCGAGTCTATCATGTTCAGGGAATCAAAAAGGGGCTCAGCAGCAGCTGCTGCCGAATTAGAACTTGGGATCGCTTGAAGACTTTTGTATCTGCTTCTATGTAAAAATCATACTAGTACTGATGTGATAACCTCTTTTGGGATTATGTAAATCTGCATTTTATATATGTACTCCGTATGTATGTCTGATAGCCAATGATATTATGTTAGTTCGATCAGGGTTGTTAGTGGACTAAACTTGCAATTACACTGTAACCTTTTGTGTAAAAGTTTTATATTATCAGTGATTTGTATTATCCTCTGACATGTGTGTTATGAATTCTATGCGTTATTGCCACTTATGATATTGTGTTAACGTGGCATTTATTTGAATTGGTAGGGTGTTACAGTTACAACCACCACCTTCTTTCTCTGTACACCATTGCACAGACTCACACCACACCATAATCTCCAGATATAAGAAATGAAAACCACCACCGATAACCGCAGCCTTTTCTCTCTCACACACACAACTGAGAAGTAAAAACCACCGTAGTTACAACCACCACCCTCTTTGTCTCTGTCCCCTCACCGAAGGAAAACCCACCAGAGGAGAGCAGTGCCAATCGATTCAGATGAAGATTCAAGAACACCCATCTATTCAGATTTTGCTTCGATATTTATAAATCTGGTTTCAAAGAAACTCAATAAGTGGGGACCGGAGGAGAGCAACACTGATCAGAAAGGGGATGCAGAACAGTGGTGGAGGGGATAGCTTCCGTCAACGGTGAAGACGATGGTGGAACTGGAAAAGGTAGATCTCATCATCGATAACGGTGAAGACGTTCAGAAAGGTGATGTAGAGCAATGGTGGAAGGGATCGGAGGAGAGCAACACTGATCTCGAAAAGTGAGCTCTCATCATCATCCTCCTCAATATGTTCTGCCAACGTCGGGGGAGTGGTGGAGGGGATAGGAAGAATTTGATGGCAAGAGGAAACGTAAGAAAAAGGGCACAAAGCAACCCAGTCAATACGAAGAATTTGATGAAAATTTGGATTTTATTTTTGTTATGATAAACATAAACACTGATTTAAATAGATTTGATTTATTTCCTTTTGTTTTAATTCTCATAAAAAGTAAAATATTAAATATTAAAATTAAAAGTAATTAAATATACTTTTTAAATTTAAATTATTGAAAATGTAAAGTTTGTTGTCTTTTATTATTATTTCTTAAAGGGTAAAATGATTATTTTTTTAAAAAAAATGTAGCATCCCAATTTTGGGACGGATACGTGAAATTATTTGATTGGTTGATTATAATATTATATTCGAGCTGGGCGAATTATTGAGTTATACGTAGAACCGTCACGGTGATATAAATTGTATTTTTGAGGTCGGGATCGGATATTGGGTGTCGGACCGAGCTTAATCCAAAACGTATAAATATGGAAGCTTCTTGGGTGCTTGCTTCATAATTTTAATTTCCAGTTTTAGAGAATTGAGTGTGTATGTGTGTGTTTTGGACTCCAGAAGCTGCAGCAAGCAGAGATTTAGGTTCTGAATTGTGATTGAAGCTTCAAATTCGTCATCAACTTCCTTTCTTGTAAGTTTTGGTAAGTTGAACATTAAATTCGTGAAATTTCATGTTGTTAATTGTTCTGACACCATGAATTAAGCTATATGTGTGTTTTGAGTAAATTTGAGATGTTCTCTTGAGTTATTTCGGGCTGGTTTTGAGGATTGGGGAGATTTCCCATGGTCTGCGAGAAAACAGAGCTCACTGGTTCTGTTCGTCAGTGAGCGCGGCCGCGATGTTCTTGAGATGGATCGCTGGCGGTTCGGTTCGGGCGCGAGTCGCGATGTGAGCGCGGCCGGAATTGGGTCGGCGCGGCCGCGATCCGGCTAGGGTTAAGGATAGGGTTTTGGGGCTTTTGTGAGTCTCGTGTATGGGTTCTTGGGGTTGTGTGAGTTATCGGTGAGTCGTGTATGGAGTTATTGGGTTGAGGTTGTGATATTGAGTTATTGTGTTGTGATTTCAGGGTCTCGAGTTGATAGGGTTGGGGACGGGCAAGGAACCGAGACTGAGTAGTGAGACTTCACGGCCGGTGAGTTTGCATGTTTTTCTAAGATTCTTGTACGATTATTTATTAATACTTGCATGATCTTTACTGAGCTTTTTAAGAGATATTACGAGTTTTCTTACGAGCTTTATATTGAGATACTATCATGCATGTATTGTTGTGCTTTATTGAGAACTGTGTTTTATAATATGAGATTTGAGACACTTGAGCTATCGAGTTACTAAACCGTACGGCTGGGCAGGGGTCGGGTCACTCCCGATTCCCTTTTTGAGTCCTGGCGACTGCTTTGTGTGGTTCAGGGATTTGGGTACGTGGATTCGTCCACACCGGTTAAGTACCTATTTGAGCTACCTTATGGGATCTCATATACCTGTTCAGTATAGATCGTTGAGCCTTTTTCATAAGTGTTTATTATGAAAAAAATTAACATGTTTTCGTGTTTTTTGCGTTTTTGTCCCTTCATGTTATTTTTTTTCATAAAAGTTCTCAAGTAAATTTTTTGTTTTGAGTTTAGTGAAATTGGACATTAGAACCCGGTCTTTAAGTTTTAGTTTTTAAAAACCTGGTTCACAAATTATAACCGGGGTCTAATGTCCAAATTTCATTAAAATAAAAATAAAAAATTAAATTGAGGTTTTTTTTATGAAAAAAAGTAACATGGAGGGACAGAAATGCAAAAAACGTGAAACATGTTAGTTTTTTTCATAATAAACCCTTTAAAAAATGATAAATTATATAAATGTGAACTTTTTTGTTGTGTAATCATAAAAAATGTTTAAAAAATTTTGCTTTCACAAGCCATGAATATAAAACCACAAATAACTTGATTTTTGTTGTAATGTAATAATACATTAATATTTTTTTAAACACAAAGCAAAAAAAGAAAAAAAAGACCTCGAAGGAAAATCATATTGTTTTCGTTATATTAAAACTTCAAAATAAAAATTCTTATTCGTTAGATGCAACTTAAAGTTTGCTAGAATAAAAACTTTATTTATAAACTAATTATTTTTATAAAGAGAATAGTTTTACGAATAAATAAAATTATAATTAGATGAACAAAAATATAATATTTTACTTATAAAAAAGGTAAATAAATAAAAAAGGTAATTAAATTAACGCTACAAGATTAGTTTCATTTAGTGTCACACACTTTTAGTGACACAAAAAAAAGTGTCACTATATCTTACATTTAATGACACTTATGAAAAAGTGTAGGTATAGAGCAATCTTTTACCCACACTTTTTCTAAATTAGTGACACAAACACATACATTTTTAGTCGCTATATATATATATATCCACTCTATTTTTACCCACACTTTTTGTTGTGTAGGTAAAAGATTTTAATACCTATCGTGACACTTTTTTTTACAACAAAAAGTGTGGGTAAAAGTGGAGTGGGTATATGTATATAGTGACTAAAAATGTATGTGTTTGTGTCACTAATTTAGAAAAAGTGTGGGTAAAAGATTGCTCTATACCTACACTTTTTTATAAGTGTCACTAAAAGTAAGATATAGTGACACTTTTTTTGTGTCACTAAAAGCGTGTGTCACTAAAAATGGACTAAAAAGGGACATTAACTACAAAGATATAGTATTTTATTTATAAAAAGTAATTATAAAAAAGGTAATTAAGTTAACAAAAATATAATATTTGCTAAAAGGATTTAATGGAATTAATGTAAAACTAAAGGACTAGAAACAAAAAAAATACAAAGAGCAAATTAGTCTTTATTAATACTTAATGGATGGTCAATAAGTTTAACGACACAAGAAACAAAACCGGGTAAAATTAGCAACATAAGTACGACAAATAGAATTCAGATTGAGTGACTGAAATTGAATAAACATCAAACCACGAAGACAAAAAATGTCATTTACTTTTAATTTTAATTTTCATATATTTCAAGTATATAATAAATAAATGTCGATCTAAAATTAATGACTCACTATAACGTATGTTTAGTTGGATAAAATCTTATAACTTGGTTTGAAAAATAAATAACAAATGGGCTTTTGGGATTTTTACTGAAAGCAGAGGAAGCATTCGATGCATCATATAAAAAAAAAGTGCTTCGAATCCCTCTCCATCCGCGAGGTCATAAGTTCTCTCTTGCGTTATCTATAGATTTGAAAAATAAATAACATCTATCTTCCAACAAATCATTAAATTTCTAGTTTAGAAATATATTTATTATCATTTACCTTTTTTAACTTCCTAACAGTTTTAACTATAACACTAATTTTAGTTAAAAATGATATTCTTTGATGTCATTTAAGCTTATAAGTTTTACTGTTTCAGTCAAAACTATTTTTACCACACATATTTATAAAATTAAAGTTTCAGTGTTTTTTAAATATTATAACTCTCAAATATTCCAACTTACTGTTTCAGTTTAAAGCTGCAATTAGTTGTTCGGTTAATCATATTTAGATTGAGAGTTCACAACTTTACTTTAAGAAAAACCATTGTTCAATTTCTGTTTGACTAGAACAGACTGGTTATATTTATTTTAATTTTGAAATCAATTTTGAGATGAATTTGTGGTTCATCAATGATGAATGGTATTATATTTTTTGAATATATTTAAAGATAGAATTTCTTTTTAAATTTGCTGATTCGGCAACCATTGATTCACTTGCAAAAAGGGTTGTTGATAAAATGATATTTAAAAAAACTGATCTTCATTGTATTGGGATTCTGCAATCACCACTTTTAAATAACAAAAAGGATCTCAGACAAAATAAAAAATTATATTTTATTCTACCAATTTCCTGTCATTTATAAACAAACATGATTCAGATTTGGTATGTTTTATTCAGAGTTTTTTAAATGGTACGTTATTCTTCATGTGATAACAAGGGTGGTATTGAAAGAATCAAAATTTAAACTTAATTGAATTTGTTTTAGACCAAATTAAATATGAAATAATAGCTTATAATATATGTGTGTTTTCATGTTTGTTTCCATTTATGCATTGCATTTTTTTTTGTTTTCATTTGGTGGTTGATCTTTTCTTTTTGTTTTCATTTTATGGTTATACTTTATTTTTGTTTACATTAGGTAATTATATGTTTTTTTGGTTCTTGATAAATGTCTTGTTAACCTACAAATTGTATACGACTCATAAATATTTGTACACAACTATTTTATATTGATACTAGTTTATGGACCCACGTATTACGTGAATAACTTTTAATAAATAATTTATATACATAAAATGTATGTAAACTTAAAATTAAACCATATAAATATTAATTTTTAGAAAAAGAATACAAGAAATGTATAATTATTTGTCATAGATATTATTTATCTATGTTTTTAAATAGGCAATAGTAGTTACATTTTAACATTCTTTTAAATTTTATATATTTTTTAAAGATTATTTTAAAGTTAGATTTAGATTAGCTAAATTTAACATATGTCAAATAAATAATAACGGCGAATAATATTATTGGATAAAGTCAAATAATAGATTGAGTTAATTATTTATGAACGTGAATAACAATAAATATTTGATGATGATAAATGTAATAAATATTGAATAATGATAAATGTTGATTTCAATTAATAATTTATTAATATTAATAGCTTTTAAAAAGAATAAATTGTATTTATCTTTTTATTTTATATTTGCATTTATCTTTTATTTTATATTTATACTTGTGTTTGTATTTTATTTTATATTTGTATTTATATTTTCAGATAATATGTGGATGCGACATGTGTCATTTACACATTATTTTTTTTACTTAGACATGTTGATAAGTATATATAAGATGTAGTTTGGATGTATTTGTATTATATTTATAATAATAACAATGAATATTAAAAAATGCTCAATGTGATAAATATTGAATAACGATAAATGTTAGAGTGAGTCAATGATTTATTAATACTTATAGGATTTAAAAGTAATAAATTGTATTTATCTTTTAGTTTATGTTTGTATTTATCTTTTATTTTATATTTGTATGTGTATTTTATTTTTGTATTTATCTTTTCAAGTGAAACGTGGAGACGACACGTGTCAATAAAGTAATAAATTGTATTTATCTTTTAGTTTATGTTTGTTTTATTTATCTTTTATTTTATATTTGTATGTGTATGTATATTTTATTTTATATTTGTATTTATCTTTTCAAGTGAAACGTGGAGACGACACGTGTCAATATGTGTTCTCCTTTATTATATAGATGTAAAAATTAGGAGTGTGCAAATGTCAAGACTGCCTCAAAAAACTGATGAATGGTATTGAACTGGAATTGAGAATTGGACCAGGTGGTACGTGTTCCTGTTCGATACGCTTCGCCGATTTTTTGATCCAGTCTCAAGTTCTACACACCTTTAAATTTACAATATGAATTTACAATATGAATTTACAAAAGTTGCATAAACATTTACAACTGTATTGTAGGTTAACAAATTAATTATTGGAAACAAGAACAATATAATTACATAATGATAACAAAAATAAATTATAACCACCAAATGGAAGCAAAAATAAAGTACGACTACCAAGTTGAAACAAAAAGATACCAAAAGGAAACAAAAAAAAAAAACAATGCACAAATAGAAACAAAAATGAAAATCCACAACTATTGTATGTCAATTTTCTTCGGATCGAATTTTAAATTAGGTTTATACTTTGGATGAGTATAGGCCAAAGCGAACCAAATTATAATGGAATAATTTTTAATGTTTTTTAGTAAATATTACATGTTTATATGTGTGTGTGTGTCTGTGTGTGACACACACACACATATCGACAAAGAGAAAGAGATAAGAGTTTAATGAAGAACCATTGTGTATCGGAGAAAAACCAATGAGAGTCATTGGATTCGATTCGATGCACAACGGCTGATGTGCAGTGCATCAATTTGCAATATATTAATAAATGCAAAATGGTATTATAGTAAAATAATAATTTCGGTTAAATCAATTCTTATTTTATATTAATGATCCATCAATTACATATTAAATGTTAAATAGATTTATATAATATATATACTTTCAACCTAAACAAAATTTAACTGAAAAATAATTTAATTTATCTAAATTTAAACAAATTCAAATGAATCATATTCATCACCTGCACCAATAAAAAAATCATCCATATTTTGATGATTTATACCACCTAAACGACAACGTATGAGTAGTTTATCAACAAAAAACATCCACATTTGTTATTGCATTAGTTCATCAACCAAAACGATGATGATCACTTTTCATCAACTAAAAATGATTTGCATAGGTAGTTCATCATCATCTTCTTGAAAATGTGAAGACCCAGAAGACTTGTTTCTTCCTCGTCATCATTATGATGTGTAAACAAATTTGAAACTTTTTTTTACGAATGAAATCGATATCTTTTGATATTGTTGTGGTTTGGATGAGAATGTGAAGGATACATGGAGTGTTCAAAGCATAATGTACATCCATTAATTACCCAAGTACAATGTCACATCCTCTTTCGTTGTCACTTTCTTGGCAACATTTTTCGTACCGTTCAAGGTGACGATGGATTCACCAAGATTGATGATTCAGTTTACTTTTATTCGGCCAGCCGATGAGTGCATCTTCATTAGTTTCATCCTTGCTTAACCACTTGACCTAGATCAAGTGGCCAACGCCAAAGGTGGGAGAGTTTTCTCCTGGCCAATGTCTCGAGTTCGAGACTTGCTAAAAGAGTTTCTCCTTAGGTGGAGTTGTAGGGTTTGGTTCTCACCATTAAGGCGTCTAACAAAAGGTGCTAACCACTAATTATTAACATTAGTCGTACAAAAAAAAGTTTCATCCTTGCTAACTTCATCTTCTTTTATGGTTACTTCATCATCATGACTTGGTGCTAGGGGTGTGCAAAAAAACCAAAAACCAAACCGAAACAGAAAAAAACCAAAATACCAGAACCAAAAAACCAAACCGTTTGGACTTTGGATTGGTTTGGACTTTGAATTTTCAAAAACCAAAAATTTCGGTTTGGATGTAAAAAAAACCGAAAAAAACCAAACTGAACTGATGTTTTATAATTTTAAAATTTGTAAATACTTTTCCTTCTTTACACTTCTTCGTTTAAGTTTTTATTGAAAGTTTTAACTTTTTAATGTATAAATTTCATATGAGCCTAAAACTCACATTAAATATTATGATAATGATTACTATTGTTGTCATTATTAGTATTGCATTTGTATGTTGTCATGATTTTAAATGATAAAATGATTTATTGTCTAAATCTTATTTGTGAAATAATACATAAAGTAGTATATATTTTGATTTTATGTATCCATATATATGTTTATTCCTATATATATATATATATATATTTGTGTGTGTGTGTAGTTTTTGGTTTTGGAAAGAAATACTTGAAATTGAAAACCATGACAAAGAAAAACCGAAACCAAAATAAAAACCGAAAAACCAAACCGCTTAAAATCCAAACTGAACGGTTTTTGAATATAAAAACCGAAGTTTCGGTTTGGTTTTCGGTTTTTTTGCCAAAAACCAATCCAAATCGATCCATGCTCACCACTACTTGGTGCATATTCGTCTACGAATGGATCTTCATTAACATGATTTATTGCATCTTCAAATAGATCTAGAACTCCAACATCTTGACTCAATGTGTCTTTAAGATTTATGTTTTCAATAACAAATGTATCATCAGATGAAGAAGACATATTTGCTTATGAATGTAAAATCAATACAAACACCAATTCATGAACTGCATAAATCATTATTGACATCCTTTCAAAAAGGATAATTTGTATTAAATAATTATTACCTACCAAATAAAGATGATATGAAAGTTGATTTTAAAAAAAAAAAGCATTTTTAGGTGTTAAGATTTAAATTTTTTAACAAGGTTGATGAATATTTAGAGTGAAGATTTTTAAACCTTAACTATTATGACTTTCACAAAACTTAATGGTAAAAAAACGTTATTGTTTAATTTTTTCAAAAAATATAATTATATAATCATTCTATTATAATAAAGTATTTAGAAAAAAAAATTTTAATTTAAAAAATATGAAAATGTATTGTAAATGTTTAAAAAAATTATTTCTCACATTTCTCACAAAACTGATATTTCTCACATGAACGCAACTCTCACATTTATTAAATGGTCTTAATTAAATAGATCAAGTGTGGAATTAAATAATTAATATAAAAGATATTAACATTAGTAAATTTTTAGTTCATTGAAGGTCAAATTATCAAAAATTGGTATTAGCAAAAAAATATACAATTTATTTAAATTAAAATAACAATAATATAATTAACTTTTAGATCAAAAATTTATACCATAGAAACAAGAATTATATGCTCTTTAAAACGAGACTAGTCATGATATATATTGTTTTTAAAAATTCGTTTATTTGTAAAAAAAATTACTCAGAGGAACATTCAATATATCATATCGAGATTATTCGATATCGAAGTAACAATATAGATCATATGTTCAACATTGCATATTATATGTGATTACTATTGTATTTTATATATGTCATATATTCAACACTTCATAATATTCAATGTTTATATTTATATAAATCGGTCGGACCGGTTATAATAAATGTTTATCAAAAATTTTTTACACATTACATATTTTGAAAAAAGGTTACCTAGATGTAAATTCAGTATACGATAGTGAAATATTGAATGTCGAAATAACACTATAAACTGTATATTCAACACTATATATATGTTTAATGTTAAAAATTAAAAATAAAAACCACAGTCAAAAGTTGTGGTCAAACTTGGTTGGCTAGAAACTAAACTTAATTTAATGTTAATTGCATATTTATCATCTTATTCTTAATGTTAAATTGTAATCATAAGGTCTATACTGGTTCTATAGTTCTACATCAAATTATGGTTCTGCAATGATCTCAACCATATATATATATATATATATATATATATATATATATATATATATATATATATATATATATATATATATATATATATATATATATATATATATATATATATATATATATATATATATATATAAGCAGAGCTACCAGCTATAGGGGATTTACTTCACCTTGAATAACTATCGAAAAATGGCTTTCTATATATATATATATATATATATATATATATATATATATATATATATATATATATATATATATATATATATATATATATATATATGTAACAACCTAAATATTTGTGAGAACCTAAGAACCATTTGGAACCATTAAATCAAGAAGATCTATGACTCAAATTGTCAAATGACATTTTTGTAATTATTTAAAACTTTGATAGTGGGGAATCCTGAAAATGTGTGCAAAAGGTATTTTTGGTAGAAAAAAATCTGTTTTTTTCTTTCTCTCTCTTACTTTTTTTCATTTTCATTTTCTTTTTCTTTCATGAGAATTGATTTTTATAGTAAAAAAAACATTTTATATATAAAAATATTTTTTTCTATATAGAATATTATTTAATTGCTAAAAAATTAACGTATTCTATACAGAAATATTATGTGTCTATATACAATGTTATATAGTTCTATATCTTTTTATGTAGATTAACATTACTATTCATAATCTATGTAGAATGATATGTTTCTTATATATTTCATATATTTTTATGTTTCTTATACATTTATATATCTTTTTATGTAGATTAACATTACTATTCATAATCTATGTAAAATGTTACATAGAATGATATGTAAGAACATAGTTTTAACAAATCTATACTATATAAAATAAGAAAACCACTTGGAGTTTCTGGACCATTGGATGGAAAAAAATCAATGGTCCAGATTAATGACAACTCATAATTATTAATGAAATGTCTCTTATACCCTTAATTAAAATCAATAATTATACTTATGCCATATTTTAAATTCATTTTTCAAATTTACTACTTTAACTTAATTACATTACATTTAATTTTGATTTTAATTTTTTCATTAATGAATTAACATTAGCTAAAATAACTATGTGTCATTATTATCCTTAATGATCATAGTTAAATTCAAATGTAAAAATTTAGATTTAAATGTAGAAGTGTAATAAATAAAGTTAAAATTTTTTGTTAATTATTTTGCTAACAAGATTTAAAATTTAATTGATAAAACTTCAATTGTGAATATGATAAATTTTGATTGTTGATTTTCAGATATTCCATTTTTATATTTTATCATTTTCAAAATATATACGCATTCATATAATTGAAGTTTTTTGTTTCTTACATACATATATTTCATATTTCATATTTGAAGTTAATAAAAATTAAAAGAAACATTTTTTGCAAACACATATTGTCTGTTTTTAATAATACAATATAATAATATTTTTTATTTAATATCAAACAACTAAGTATTTTTTTATCTTTAATTTAACTAGCTTTAATTTTTTTTTATTTTAATCATATATAAATGTTATAATAATTTATTAAAATACAAAAAAAATATGTATTTTCTAAATCAACCCATGTAATACATGGGTTGATTAACCTATATATTATAATAAAACAAAATAATTAATGTCATATGTCACTTCTACAATACAAGAGAATTTTATTTTTCCACCTCTTTTTTCAAATTTAACACCTTAACTTAATTGCATAAAATTTTGACATTATTTTTTTCATTAATTAATTAGTAATAAATTAGATTTTGTAACATTTAAAATTAATGTTTACCTAAAATAAATATCTATCATTATTATCCATAATAATCATAATTAGATCCAAATGTAAAAATTTGAATTAGTTGTGGAAATTATTATTATTATTATGTATAATAAAGAAAAACATCAAATGTTGCGTGTCGCCTCTACGTTCACCAAAAAGATAATTACAACTTATAAAAAATAAAAGATAAATGCAATTTAATATTTTTAAAAAAGAAAAATATACTCTATTTTTAAATCTGTAAATAATAAAAAATAAAACACAGTTATTATTTCAGTATGTTTTTATTTTTACTCATATACATTTTATATAAATAAAATTAATTAAAAATATCCACGTAGTACGTGGGTTATAAACTAGTTACTATTCATAATGTATGTAGATTAGTATTACTATTCATAATCTATGTAGATGGTTACATAGAATGATATGTAAGAACACAGTTTTAACAAATTACTATTCATAATCTATGTAGATTAACATTACTATTCATAATCTATGTAGTTAGTTACATAAAATGATATGTAAGAACACAATTTTAACAAATTACTATTCATATTTTATGTAGATTAACATTACTATTCATAACCTATATAGAGTATCGCGTATTCTATGTAAAATACATTAAAAACACAGTTTTACAAATTAACCGGCGAACATATTCTATTTAGATTATCATATAATCTATGTAAAATATCATGTATTCTATATAGATACAACGATAGCAATTTACTAGTATGACAATAACAATTTTTACATAGATACAAACTAGCTACAATCTATTCTGTATAGAATATCATGTATTCTATATTGATACAACAATAACAAATCACTTGTACAACAATAACAAATTTCTACATAGATACAAAACTAGTTACAATCAATTTTGTATAGAATATCATGTATTCTATATAAATAATCATATATCTATAAAAATACAAACCAAATCTGGATATAATACATAAAAACGTTGAACCATCAAAGACACGACCATTAGGAACCAGAACCTCCGACGAACCGATAAACGTAATCTATGTAGAATGTCAAGTATTATATGTAGAGTATCGCGTAGAATGTCAAGTATCATATATTCTAGGTAGAGTATCGCAGACGAACTGAGACAAAAAAAAACAATTTTTAACAAAAAAAAAAAAACCAAAAACACATTTTTTTAAACAAAAAATATACCAAAAACATATTTTTTTTTAACAAAAAAAACATTCAAATCTTGTGAATCATGTACAAAAATATTTTTTAACAAAAAACATGTTTGAAAATTATTTTAAACATCAAAATCCATGGAAAATGAATCTGTCATATTCTATGTAGAGTATTGATGAACATATTCTTTGTAAATTATCATGTAATCTACGTAGATTATCATATAATCTATGTAGAATGTCGTGTAGAATATCAAGTATCATATATTCTACGTAGATTACATGATAATCTACATAGATTCTATGATAATCCACATAAAGTGTCGTAGACGAACTAAAACAAAAAAAAAAAAAAGATTTCTGACGAGCCGTTGTTGTGGCCCGTAGAAATAATCTTAAATCTAACTATTAGCGTAGGGAAGTAAGGGTCGAATTCGCAGGGAGCGTGTAGGTTTATTAAGGTTAATTAGCTAGTTTCTTTAGTTTATTGAAAGCGATTAAATTTTGAATTGGATGATTTGTTTGGAATAATGATTACGACTAAATTATAACTAAAATAATGGCAAGAAACTAACGAATTAATTAACAAGCAATTTAAAAGACAACCATTCACGGAATCACTACGGCATAAGTCATTATCCACCAAAGGGCCTTTGGCCTAGCGGTAAGAGGGTGGAGTTGTAAGCGAGAGGTCACGGGTTCAATCCCCCGTCGGAAGCAAGTTGAAATTTAGGTGGAGTTAGTAAGTCTGGAGGTAAAAAGAAGTAGTTTAGGAGTAGGAGTAGGATAGTTTGTCATTCAAAAAAAAAAGTCATTATCCAATTGAAGCTCATGTAATGGTCACATAGACATAACCAATTACTTAATCATATTACTCGTAAATAATTTAACCAATAAATCTCGGCATAGCGCATGCAACATTCATTACCTGTCTTAATTACTAAACTAATGGACTCGACACAAATAACAATATCACTATGAACTATCTTGCTTTTACCAATCAAACCAATTACTCATAATAATAACCAAATGTATATCATTTGCATGACACATAATATTCAAATATCCAAATACATCAATACAGAAGCAAAGATTCAAAAGGGTAAAACTTAGGCGTAGATCCTCCGCAAATGGCTATGGTGTTTAGCGTCTCATCGTCTGCTCTTCACCGGAGAGTGGTTGGAGACATCATCGTAGGCTCGAACGGGTGCAATCCACCGTCTTCGTAATCGGATCGTGAATCAACTCCGGCAGGGCATCACCGCTTTTTTCAATACCGTCACATCCTTGCTTTAAGCATGCTTGCATAATCTCCCAGGAATACATAACAATTGGCATATAATCATGATAAGTCTAAAGCTTGCATAAATCTAAATAAAGGATTACAATAAGTCATGCACTACACTGCTACAAGGTTACAAAACTAAGTGATATTACATCACAATAATAATAAAAGCAACTACCCAGATCCCAAGGCATCATAAAGCTATACCACAAGCTGAAAAGTGAGCTAAAGTCCTCTGGGTTGATCAGAAAGTAGACCTAAGCAGATGGTCCAGCTTGCTCTTTACCTTTGCCTGTAAAATTGTGAGTAGCAACTGTAAGCTAATTGCTTAGTGAGTTAACAGAAATTCATGATGCATGTAACATATGTGGCTTAAAAGAATATGCTTATAAAGGCTGCTCAAAAATCATGCTTGCTTGCTTGCAAATGCTTATACCAGAGTGAATGTTTGCACAAATTGAGATATTGTACGCTGAAAAGGAGATGCCACCACTAAGATTATCGCTTCCGATGATCAGTCGGTGATACGGGGCTAGATACCCGCATAAATGCTTGGGATAGTGGTGAGCATCAGAGTTGCTTGCAGTAGTGTAAAATGCTCATGAATGCACAAAGAAACGCTTAAACAAGTCTTATTGTATAAATGCTGAAAGATAAGCAGATAGAAAATTTATGCATATTAATAAAACAAATGCAAGATCTGGCTAAACTGGGCACCGCCTGCACCTCAGTGTTTGCCTTCACTCACATAAGTTCTATTAATGATCAAAGAAAGCAGTTAGAAGCAAATTATGTCTCAATTACATAAAATACATGTAAACATGAATAACTGTTACTCACAGTACTGTTAATGCTTGCACCAATATCAACGGCTTTATAATGCTCTGAAATGCTTGCTCGGGCTTATCTAGGCTTTAATGTAGCTTTTTGGCTTAATGTGGCTTTGCTCTATTTCTGAAGGCTTGACACTTTAAATAAGCTTTTATACTCTTTGGCATTTAACTTTGACTCATAACCGAGCTAAAAACTTTAATTTAATATCTGACGTGCACAGAGTGTCTGTAATTTACATTACAAAGTGCAAAATAGATTAATATAACTAGCTTATAATTTAAATGCATTGAACAAATATTATTGTTAGGTGTTTTGTAGCTTTTTGAAATATAATTAAGTTTGGCCATTTGCCACTTAATTATATCTAAGCATATATTTATAGCCAACCAACTCATAAATATAGATTTATATATATGATGGTTGCTATATCTATATAATTTGTTCACACTTATATACACATATTTGACTTTATACTTAACTTAAATTTTGGTCTATTATACATACATACATATGTATATGTATATATGTTAAAATGAAAAAAAAATAAATAAAGGAAATATTTACATGTGTGTGTGTGTGTGTGTATATACACACACACACACACACACACACACACATATATATATATATATATATATATATATATATATATATATATATATATATATATATATATATATATATATATATATATATATAATGTGTTGTCTTTGGCAATTCAATTGCACACACACACACACGTTTTCTTATCTTCTTTCAAAGACAGTACACACACATATATATATCCCTCCGCAAATTTCTGTTTTTATACCCACATAATCACGCATGCTTGCATACATCTCAGTACATACATACATACATACATACATACATACACACCACACACACACACACACACACACACACAACACACACACACACATATATATATATATATATATATATATATATATATATATATATATATATTATATACACACGATGCACACACCCGAGATATATAATTCACCGAAACCTTGAGAGGTTTCGGTAGTTTGAAGTGTCAAGCATAGAGGTCTCGGTAGCTTCATATGTGTTCCGGTATCATTAGAGGGTTTCGGTATCACTAGTTACATCTCGGTAGTCTTAGGAACTTCATGTGGGTGTCGGTTTTAGTCTCCCATTGGTTTCGGTATCTCCTTCTCATGCAAACACATATACGGCACACACACAATACATGAAATTTCTTTCTGTTTTCTTTTACATTTTTCCAGCAATAAATCAACAATATAAGATACCTTCATGCTTAAAAAATATGAACTAAATCACAAACTTGTATATTGTGATTTGAAACTCAATATATGTTCATAAAAACCACAAAACCGTGAACATCAAATACATAAGCAAGGATGCATTTAAGTGATGTATTACCTTGCATGTTGGTGGGTTATTGTTTCTTGAACCTTGCTTGTTGATTTCCTTAACTTTAATCTTAAATTTTGTTGCAAAGTTTCTTGATGAAACCGTGGGATGATGAGAGAAAGAGAGCAAAGACTTTATGGTGAGATGGGGATGAAATGAGCATTAAGTTTCATATTTGGGTATATATATTTATTGAAAATTTTCATCATTTTCATTTTAGCCACTAAAGTTTCATTTATCTCTTCTTTCAATTTGGTGCTTTATAATTAATGCATAACATATATATAACTTAACCAAATAATTTTTAATTACTTAATTGCATTATTTAGCAATTAATTTTATTAAATCACAAATTACATCTTCAAACGCAAATTGTCACATAAACACATAATTTAGAAAGCAATGTGTTACAGTATGAGCCCACCACGCTTGCACTTCGTCCCTGAAGTACTTAGGACTCAAACAGATGCGAATATCGAACCCTCATGTCCTGTTTAGATTCCTAGGTCTGGGAAGTACCATGAGAAGTTCTCCATTGCACCAACACCATTGTCACTTCTCGGTTTCTTAGCATCTTCATTTTCGTCTCTAAAACAGTCTTAGGCTCATCACATTGCAGCTTCTCGTTGATCTTGTAGCTCAGATGATCGGCCCACTTTTCGTTTTCATTTTCCTTGCACTTCCTCAGTTGTGAGACGTGAAATACAGGGTGAATATTTGACAATTCGTTATGCAAATCCAACAGATAAGATTGAGTTTCAACACGTTCGATGATCCTGAAAGGACCAACGAATCGTGGAGCTAACTGTTGGAATTAGTGTCCAAGTCACAATTATTTGTAAACATATTGTTATCAGGCTGGATCCTATTTGGGTGCATGCAATGAATTGTAAAGAGAAGATGATTAACTTAAATATATAATGTTAATTAGTTTGTTAATTTATTAATAGTTAATAAATTAACCGGAAGCTAATAGAATTAATTGAGGAAGTACAGGGGCTAAACTGCAATTAGTTGATAGTCAACAGGGCCACCCCTAAACCCTAATAAGGGGACCGGCCAC
Source organism: Centrapalus pauciflorus (assembly GCA_020465985.1). NCBI lineage: Eukaryota > Viridiplantae > Streptophyta > Magnoliopsida > Asterales > Asteraceae > Centrapalus > Centrapalus pauciflorus. The sequence goes on along the minus strand of JAANYP010002800.1, from coordinate 196,691 downwards.
CAATCCATCCCACATGGATTTGGGATCAAAAATTTGTAGGTTTCTAAAACCTATAAATAGGCAGCCCCTGCCTGCTTCATTCCTCGCTCATTCGTTTCTAAGTTCTCTAACGATCACAAGGGATACCAGTTTTTGGGACTCTGAGATCTGAGCTTAGAAAAGTTATAATTATCTTTTCTTTTGTTCATTGGGTGTGAACAATTAGAGGCGATCTTGCTTTAGACGCTTGTTGCTCGATTCAGAGGCTGTTCGTGAAATCGTTCTTCGTGGAGAAAATTGTGAATTTTCTCAAGGTTAGTTTTCTTATTCATCTCTTTATTTTAATAATTAGTTGCTTAGCTTGTTTGGTTAGATCCTTAAGGTTTTATATTCTTGCATAGTTAGGTTATTTAATTTTCCGCAAAGTTTTAATTTAACCTGGCAAGGGTATAGAAAACCCAACACTAACTTGTCGCGCTTACCGAATCTGAACACACCCTTCATCGGTGAGACTTTCAGTACTACATAATCATCTTTCTGAAATTCTAGAGGCTTATGGCGTCGGTCGTGGTACGACTTTTGTCGAGATTGAGCAGTTTCTAGGCGCTGTCGAATGACACGAATCTTGTCGCTGGTTTGTTGAAGCAGTGCGGGTCCTGCGATTGGTGTTTCACCGGCTTCATGCCAACAAGTAGGCGTTCGGCACTTGCGTCCGTATAAGGCTTCAAAAGGTACGTCTTCGATAAATGAGTGGTAACTGTTGTTGTAAGAGAATTCAGCAAGAGGCAAGTAACCGTCCTAGTTACCACTAAACTCTAGAATACAAGCTCTCAACATATCTTCAAGTGTAAGGATCGTGCGCTCGCTTTGGCCATCAGGCTGTGGATCATGCTCATTCTGATCTTGGTGCTTAAACCTTCTTGTAACAACCTAGCTTTTTACTTAACGTTAATTTCTGTTTTTAAGTCAATAATGTAATTTTATTACATTATTTGTATTGTAATTTTTAATTAAGTAATGAAAATATTTAATTGAGATAAGTTATATTAAGAAATGATAAAAATAAAAGTAAATTATTTGATTAATAAGAATTAGATGTTGAGGGACCAAAAGTGACAATTTCATAAAAATTGAAAATAAAAAGATATAAAAACCTACAAATAAGATTTAATGGCCATTATTATCAATTAAAAGATTTCTACTCTCTCTCCTCTTTTCTTCTTCATCTACGGCCAATCTCAAAAAAAAATTTATCAAAGAAGTTCATAAATTGTCCATTAATTGAAGATTCAATACCAGAAAGAGTTACAACAATCAACCAACATCATCAAATTACAAAGATTTGAGGTAATAATTTCTTTAAATTTCGAAATATATGTATGTTCAGTTCGGTTTTGTGTAAAAACCGAAACCAAGAATTTAAAACATGAAAAATTTGTAATGCATGTGTAAGATTTTAGTTGATTATGATGAAATGAAGTATATAAAAGCTAAAGAAACTAAATTCGTGGGTTGGATCAACTTAATAATGAGGAAATCGGAATTTTGATAAAAAAATGTGTTCTTGACTAAAAATATATAAGTTGGATGATCTTGATGAAATTGTGATGTTTTTGATAAGGAAAATGATATAAAATCAACCTAATAATAATAATATAACATTATTTTTAGTTGCATGTTAATAAAATTGAGTTTTTTTTGAAATTTTATGTAAAAGTCGTATGAACACACTCAAGAACATGAAGAACAAAATCTGGGAAAATTCTAAGGCATGAATCCGAATTCGGATGGGACCGAATTCGGATGTGATGTCCAATTCGGATCCCATCTCGGCCCCCATAATTCGGATTAGTTAATTAGAGTTCATTTCGGACCCACCTAGACTTCGGATGGTACCATTTTCGGATGAAGCAATTCGGGCGAAAGGTGGTCCGGACTCGGATAACCGAGTTCGGATGGTGTAATTCGGATCACTTATTTCGGTTCAGCCCGGTCCGAATCCGGGTCCCCAATCCGGATGGATCCGAATTCGGGTTGGTCCGAATTCTATATATATTTTGATATTTTAATTAAATAAATGATTATATATATATATATATATATATATATATATATATATATATATATATATATATATATATATATATATATATATATATATATATATATATATATATATATATATATATATATATAGAAAGCTTTTGAGAATTTAATGAAACAAAGAATATAAATAAATAAAAGATTTATAAGATTATCTGTTATCAGAATCAGATAGAATTAAAAGATTTTAATGACTAAAAGATAATGAAATTCCATGATATTGATATGATAAATTCTAGACAGGTTCAGATAACTCTGAACACAGATTTAAAGATATTGAAAGTGGGTCACTGATTAGAAAAGAAAAGCCAGAGATCAGATAGAGCAAGATTAAAGATAAATCCTGGGATAACTCAGGTGGTGGATATAAATCTGCTTGATAAAGACCAAGAAACTGTGAGTTATAGATATTCAGTTTTTCATGCTAGACTTCCGGTTGAGATATATTGTTGATGATAGATTATTTGACATTCATGAATGCTCAGCTGGATTGTGACCTGTGCACACCATGGTTCGGTGATGCCCTGTGGATCATGATAGCTATTTGACTTATCACTTCGCATGACATTGTATTTATAATTCAGTTCAGATATTGCTATGAGTTTATTGCTATCATGACCTTGATGACTTATGCTTTCATTATTACACGCATCTTTGACATATTGATTCAGCTTAGCATGATTAGCCTTGTCGGTCTATTGTTCTAGACCATGCTACTTCACCAGTTCTATTGAACTTGGTATAGACACTCCGATGTTCCCCCATGAAGACCGCTGGTAGCTAGCCCAGCATAAGTGGATAGCTTCCACTAAAAGCGTGAGCGTGGGCTGAACATCATCCAATTCTATGAATTTCTATGTCTCAACCATGAGTGGCTGTAGCGGCAGTCCAGACATATCACGCTTTGACCCATGATCCGCTTGATTAATGCATGTAATCTGAAAATCTATATTCTCACTAAGCTTTGCTTACAGTTGCTATTTGACCTTTTTACAGGAAAACATAAAGGAAAGTCACCTGCTGGACCTAGTTCATAGGTCTTACAAGATCAAGATTGAAGTATTCTATAGACCATTACTCAACAAACCCTTCGGTACTGATTGGCAGATGATAATTGTGGTGGTCTGGGTAGATGTAATTTGATTGTATGATGACATGAATTAGATTAGTCTGGTACCCTTTATAAGTTTAATTTGAAAAACTGTAATCTGTACTAAAATTGTATTAAACTTATCCTAATGTTTGTACTTGTAATCTGAAATTCCGCAACTTAATTACTCTATCTTAGTTATGATTGATATCGTGTTGCATGATGTGGGACCTAGACTCTGAGGACTGCCCCGTAAGGGGAGGTCTTCACACTTCTTGTAATGCAATCCAGAACCTTGAAGTAAATCGGCTGTCGCGATTGGATACGATTGACATAGGCACACCGTGTCGAGTAAGGATTTCATCAATATACAACTTAGCCAGCTTCTCCAGTGAGTAGTTCTCGCGAATCGGATGAAGTGCGCGACTTTGGTTAAACGGTCTATGATAACCCATATTGCAACGTGTTGTCTTCGCGTAGTAGGAAGCTTTGTCACAAAATCCATTGTTATATGATCGAACTTCCACTCGGGGATCGGTAGAGGCTGAAGACTGCCGTAAGGCTGCTGATGCTCCGCTTTGACTAGCCGACATGTAACACAACTCTTGACATGCTGACCCACGTCTTTCTTCAATCCAGGCCACCAGTATTCTGCTTTCAGGTCTTTGTACATTTTGGTGCTGCCGGGATGTACTGAGAAATTCGAACAATGAGCTTCTGAAAGAAGTTCTGTCGTATATCACCAAATTTGGGAACCCAGATGCGATTCTTAAAGAGTTTTAAGCCACGAGGGCTGTCAATTAAGAACTGGAATTGCCCTTTCATGTCCTCAGAGTTGAGGTTTCCTCTTTCAGGGCTTCAGCTTGGGCAATAAGAATGTCATCGATCAGAGTAGACGAGAATGAAGCATGAGTCAGAGTGTAGAGACATTTGGTAGAGTAAGATTTACGACTCAGTGCATCGGCCACCACATTCGCCTTGCCAGAGTGATACAGAATCTCACAGTCATAGTCCTTTATAAGTTCCATGGAGCGTCGCTGACGCATGTTAAGCTCCTTTTGAATAAAAATATACTTAAGACTCTTGTGATTTGTATATAACTGGCATTTGGTGTCGTAGAGATAGTGACGCCAAGTTTTCAACGCAAAAGTCACAGCAGCAAGTTCAAGGTCATGAGTCGGTTGACTCTTCTCATGGTCCTTGAAATGACGGGACGCATATGCTATGACTCTGCCTCTTTGCATCAGTACGCACCCAAGCCCTTGATATGAGGCGTCGCTGAAGACCACAAAGTCTTCATTGCCCTCAGGTAAGGCCAGAATAGGTGCTTCGGTTAACTTTTGCTTTAAGCTTTGAAATGCGGCTTCTTGAACCTCTTCCCAAATAAAGGGAATGTTCTTGCGAGTAAGAGAAGTGAGAGGTACAACTAGGAATCGACGAATAGGTTCTGAAAGTGAATCAGATCTGGGCTGTTCGGGGGAGTCAATCTATGCAGAGTGAATCGGTCCCTAAGGAACCCCCAAAATGATCGATTATGTTTTTCAATCTCTTAAGAAAGGGCTTCAATTCAATCAGGGGATTCAATATTAAGAAGCTCTCTAACCGTAAGGGGACTAGCTTCTGACTGCTGCTTCCTGCTATAACCGCTAACAAGCTTTCTCTTTAGTGACTCAAACAAAGAACCTTAGCGGATGGATGAAAGAACTAACTGAAAGCACGGAGAATCTGTGCTATCTTATGGACCTAACATAGGTCACATCCCTCAATAGCTGAATAAACCTCTGAGCTCTTTTTCTGTAAAGATCCTCTTTCTTTTATCAAGATTAAAGGCTTAGCCGCCTGACTCACTCCGGATAGAAAGATTGAGGGGGTCAAACACGGCGGATACTTTCATTGAATATGGGACCTAATTCGTGTTAGGATCTACCAAAGAGGGTGGGTATAGGGCATCTAATAAAAAGTTTCCATTTCAATCGGTCATAAAAGCATCTCTCTGCTCAGTTCCGCAATCAATCCCAGGGGGGTCAAATTCCGCGCTCTTATAATTGTTTAGATAGAAGGGTTCGAGAAGTCCTTAATGAATCGACGGTAATAACCTGCCATTTCCAAAAAACTTCTAATCTCAGTAGCTGACTTGGGAGCTTCCCAGCTTTGAATTGCTTCTATTTTAGAAGGATCTACAGAGATTCCTTCACCATATATCACATGTCCGAGGAATTGTATCTGTCGCAACCAAAATTCGCATTTAAAGAACTTGGCATAAAGCCGCTCCTTGCGCAGCAACTCTAACAGTTCTCTAAGATTCACAGCATGCTCGGCTTTCGTTTTCGAGTAGATGAGAATATCGTCTATAAAGATGATAACAAGGAACTCGTAATGCCTACAGACACAGTTCATGAGATCCATGAATGCCGCAGGAGCGTTTGTGAGGCCAAAGGGCATAACAAGGAACTCGTAATGCCCATATCTGGTACGGAAAGCTGTTTTGGAGACATCTTCTTCTCGTACTTTGAGCTGATGTTACCCAGATCTAAGATCAATCTTTGAGAAGTAACTGGCTCCCTGAAGCTGGTCGAAAAGATCGTCTATTCTGGGTAACGGGTACTTATTCTTAATTGTTACCTTATTCAACTCTCTATAATTAATGCACATCCGGAGAGTCCAATCTTTCTTCTTAACAAATAGAACAGGAGCTCCCCAGGGAGATGAACTTGGTCGTATGAGCCCCTTGTCAAGCAGCTCTTGCAATTGCTTCATCATTTCTTGCATCTCAGCAGGTGCAAGTCTATAAGGGGCTCGAGAAATTGGTGCCGCTCCTGGCACTAAATCAATTCTGAACTCCACTTGACGGTCTAGTGGGAGTCCAGAGATGTCCTCGGGAAACTCTGAGCTATCGGTACCTCGGCTAAAGCTTTCTTTTCGGAATTAGCATCTATTGCATATGCTAAGTAAGACGCGCAATCTTTTGCTATATGCTTCCTAGCTTTCAATACAGAGATCAAACATAAATCACCTTTCTTTATGTCACCATTTATGCAGATACTGCGACCATCAGAAGTAGTGAGCTTTATCAACTTCTTCTTACAGACAATGTTGGAATCATGGTGAACAAGCCAATCCATGCACACGATGACGTCGAACTGTGAAAGTCCATCGGAATAAGATCAAGCTGAAACGTGCAGTTGTCGAGCAAGTTAATGCAGTCACGGTAGATTTTATCGGTAGACACACTTACATCACTGATATCGTCCAATTTGTACATGTTGTATCAGTCGATATCTCGTGTTTTACGCAGTATTTTGGTTGTTTTTCGTCTTATAGGTTCATGATGTCATTTCAGGTTATTGTTGAGGAATTTGAAGTGAAAGGTGCTGAAACAAGCCAAACTCGACGAGTTCTCCTCTAAACAGAAAGGTTGAACTGCACAGAACTCGGCGAGTTCACTCTACAAACTCGGCGAGTACAACCCTTTCCAGAAACGAATTGCCATCAAGAACTCGACGAGTTCTCATTGTACTCGGCGAGTAATCCTGAACACTGTTATTTTCATCCTGATACAAACCAGAACAAATGGGGAGTCGACAACACATGAACTCGGCGAGTTTGCCCTCCTGAAGATCAAATCAGAAGCTGACAACACATTTACTCGGCGAGTTAAGGACTTGTACTCGGCGAGTTCATCACAACCTATAAAAGGATTTTTCATGCACATTTAAGGAGAGACAGATGTTTATCAAATTTTACACACACCATTTCTCTGGTTTTCTTGAGGAAGAAGGAAGGCAAGGAAGGTTTTCAACTTGGAGTTTTGATTCAAGGGATTGCATCTTCATCACCATACGTAATTAGGGGAGTTTTTCGTATATTTAAGTTAATCTTAATGTGTGTAATACTTGCTTATCGTAAGATGATGTTTTACTCCACTAATATGGAGTAGTTTTGCTATGTAATCATTTGGGTAACAAACCCTAAACATTGGATGATTTATATTTCGTATGTAATCGGATAATATATCATAGTCTGCGTATTTTGAATGAAAATCTTGTTGTTATGTTTTAGACTTGTTAAACTTGCTATGAATGCTTCATTATTTCCATAACGAGAGTTCGAAATAGTTGGTATTCGTTTTTGATGAACCAAACATTTTGGTGTAGTTGAATCTTTCTACAAGAGATGGTGAAAAAGTGCGTTTAATCAGTGTTTTCATAAAAATGAGAGAGGATTTATGTTCTTATGAGAATATAGCATGAATTTTATGTATTTGGTGTTAACCGAATCATCATTTAAAAGTCATAAGCTCTTTGTGAACATTCGGATTTTCATGACTCAAGTTTTGAAGATTTAAAAGAGGTTTTCGTGTTCACGTCGTGAGTTATGGGATTATTGTGCTATAGCGAGAGATCCATATAGCTAGATGATCATTGTTCACATATTAAATCGATATTGTATTTATGAATAAGAGTGGATATGATATCGGTTGTTATGATAAATTAGCATCAAACATATCTTAGATATTTGTGTGTTTGTTTCTTTGGAATCATAACTAATATATTATTAAATTTGTGCTTTAAGTTGTTCATCCGATGTTTAGGGGGAGTGATCTCATTTGCTTACATGTTTCCTTTATCAGAAATCTTAGTATTTAATCATTTTCTTCTGCTTGTGTGTGTGGTGTTGATAAATCGTTTGTCATTATTTAGTTTTTAAAAAAAATTTAAATCAATCTTAAATCATAGCTAATTATTAATCGACGACTTACTATCATCATGCCACCAAATTGTCCCTGAGTTCAATACCCGGATTTACGTAAGCTATACTAGTATACGATAGGTAATACTTGCCTATTTGTCTGCTAGTTTTAGTTTATTTAATTTCATTTCATAATTAAAATTAAGGTGTGCTAGCGGTACATTAAGTTTTTGGCGCCATTGCCCGGGACAATAACGGTGATTTTGAGAACGGTTGAACGTTTCTATATTAGCGATCCTTTCGGGGATTTATCCCCGAGAGTTAATTTCATTGTCTTTAATTCATTGCATTATCATTTCTTGTTCTGGATTACCCGTTGGTTTCCCTTTCTCTTGTAGGAGTTTATGAGCCGAAATCTCCTCTCGGGTTTAACCGAACCATTGACAGATCCGGAGAGATTAATTCGAAGTAAGAATAAGCAAAAGGTAGGAGAACCCTCAGTTGAACAAGAATCACCATCAACACCACCCTCCGCATCCCCAATTATAGTAGAGGATTTTGAGGCTTCGGGACAAAGAACCGAACCAAAAGTCGAAGCCAAAATGGCGGAGGAGGATAATCGCACTATGAGAGAACGTTCCAAGGCGACGAACATCGGTTTCAAGCGGCACATTACGAGATCATAACAAATTATCTCCAATACTTGAACCAAATGTGCCCTTTTGATGGACTTGAATCCGATGATCCGAACGCGCATCTAACTCGGTTCTTGGACGTTTGCAATATGATAAAGATTCGGGAGATGCCCGAAGAATCCTTGTACCTTCGTTTGTTCCCGTATACGTTGAGGGGAGCCGCTCAAACGTGGTTTGAATCACTAGCGCCACAATCGATCACCACTTGGGAGGAACTTGTAGATCGGTTCCTAATGCGGTATTTCCCTCCTTCGAAAACTGCTCGTTTAAAAAAATGACATTAGTAATTTTTTGCAGGAAAGCGAGGAGTCATTGTACGAAGCGTGAGAAAGGTACAAGGGTCTTTTGAGAAAGTGTCCACATCACGGGTTGGACACCTACAACCAAGTTTACACATTCTACACCGGGCTCTTAATTTCAACAAGCCAAATATTGGATTTGAATGCCCGTGGATGTGTGATGGACAAGAAGCCTACCGATGCTTACAAAGCAACAGAAACCGCAGCGACTAACACTCATGAGTGGCACTCTTCAAGACATAGAATCGTGCGGTGCTTTGAAGCAAGGGGATGATGTGAGTTCACTTAAGGAGGAGGTTGCTAAAATGGGTGAATAGATAGTCCAACTTCAAAACCCGAGATTAGCAAATCATGTGTGCCAATTGTGTGACAGTCCTCATACCGCAAATGAGTGCACCAAAAGGATGACACTTCTAAGTAGACAATCCACTATCAAATCTATTCAAGAAGTGTGACAACTGTGTGGAGGACCACACACGGCAAGAGATTGTGGGAATGATGATGCGGAGGAAACATAAGAAGAAAATATTTTGTATACTTATGGTGATAGATATGACAACCAAAGGGGGAAGCTAGCTTTTCAACCACCACCTCAACAATACTACAATCCAAACGTTGACAATCGGAATCTTCCAAATTTCCGATGGTGTTAACCAAATGACCAAGCTCCGGCGGTACCACCGCGGATTTGAGGGTGCTAGTTCTTCCAACCCGAACCAAAGAAACAACTCATACCAACCTCAAATCCAAACACCGCCCAATATCAATCCCGACAACCACATCAACCAACCAATACATCGCAACAATCACACCAAGCTACAAATGCCACCACTCCATCAACCGAAACTAAGCCCACCCTTGAAGATATAGTTAGGGAACAACAAGCTTCCATTCAAAACCTCGAAAAGCAAATGGGACAACTCACTCAATTACTTATTGATAAGGAAAGGGGAAAGGGTACATTGTCTTCCAACACGGAAGTCAATCCAAAAGAGCATGTTAAAGCCATCAATTTGAGGAGTGGTAAAATTCTTGAACCCATTTCTAACTCGGTTTTAAATGACGTTGTTGTTGATGATTTGCAGGTTGAACCGGAAAAGGAGGCTACAAAGGATGAGGCACAAACTTCAAGCCCAACAAGTACCGTACAAGTCCCACCTCCTACCGTGAAAGAAGTTCCGATCGCCAAGCCGAAGGCACCTTTCCCGAGTCGGTTAAAAAGGGAAAAGGATGAGGCCCAATTTCACAAATTCCTTGAGCTATTTAAACAATTGCATATTAAATTACCTTTTATTAATGTTATCTGTAACATCCTCGGATTTAAATTACTGTAATCGAGGTTTAATTAGATGAATTTATAAATTAATGTAATTTAAGTTGAATTATGTAAGTTGGTACGAGATTTGGATTGATTATAAAGTTGGTTGCATTATATGGAAATTTAGAATTTTTAATTATTAAGTGAAAATAATTATTAAATTATTAAGGATAATAAATAAAAGATAGAATTCTTTTATTTTATAAAATCAGTATTTATTGAAACCGGATAAGTAGAAGGGTAAAATGTGCCAAAAGGTGAAAGTGGTGAATAAAAAGGGAATAAAAGACCAAATTTCCTTTCATTTCAAAAAAACCTTTCTCTCACTAAAGCTCTCATTTCTCTCTCGGCTCTCTCTCTCTCTCTCTCTCTCTAAAATTCGAAGATCATCAAAACTTGGATTTTGAAGCTGAAAATCTGAAACAAGATTGCTAGGAAGGAATTATAACATCTGCAATCATCGAATTAAGGTAAATATCTCTTTAAATTTCGAATTTGGGAACATTTGGTTCGGTTTTTATATGAACCGAAAATTAGATTTTGGAGATTCAAACATGGATGCATGTGTTATATAGTTAAAGATTTGTTTAAATCTAGTGTATATGAAGCTACATGTTAAATTTCAGCTTTTGATTCAGCTTATAAGTATGATTTATGGATTTTAGTGTGTGTTTTAGTGTGTGTTCGATGGGTGTACAAAAGTGGATAAAAAGTGTTCAATTTGGTATATAAAAGTGTTAATATTAGTGTTAAAAGTGTTGAAAATAGATGTATTTTAGTTGGTATAAGTTATTTCATGTATTGAATTAGTACCAAAAATGATGAGATTAAATCTGAAAATTTGACAAAAACTGCACAAGTTCGAATGGGGTCCGAATTCGGATCCGAGATGAACTCGGATCTGGTCCGAATTCGGATGAGGCCCGGATTTTAGGATATTTAATATATCAAAATATTTCTACGTGTTGGAATTTGGATGGGGGTCCGAATTCGGTTGGGGACCGAATTCGGATATGGTCCGAATTTGTCAAGGGATTCAAACATAGTTGAGTCCGAATTAGAATGTAGTCCGAAGTTGACTTAAGATCCGAACTTGGTATGGTTCGAATTTAATGGGACCGAATTAGGATTCATGTGGGATCCGAATTCGGGTGGGGTCCGAATTCGGACATGGATCCGAATTTAGGGTCGAATATTGCAAAACTTATAAAATTTGGTTTTATGAAATAAAACAGTTATTGACACAATGTGTTGTTACAACTAACTTAACAGGTTCCTTGTGGTGTTGTTTAACCCACAGTGGGGTACTTTGTGGATCCGGTTGAAAGCCAGAGGAGAAATAAAATTAACTGAAGTTTAATAACGCACCCACTGTGAGTACCTTTGATTTTAACATTGCTGCATCTGCTTTATGTTTGCTTTGCCTGCTGAAGCATGTTGTTTCATATTCGTTTGGCACTCTACTAACTTGCGTATATGTTGATGCACATTCATACTTGTTTCATGTCCGTTCATTTGTTGTGCATCCTTTTGATGGACCTGCGTGGTCGCATCTGTACTCTGATGTTTTGTGCTATATGACCAAGAGTTTGACACCTCTGTGGTCAGGATAGACAGTAAGTCATCCCCGATGTAATGTCTGCCTCAGATGGTTGGTTTTCTTATGCCGAGTGTCAGCTCGAAGGAGCTGCGGCTCAGGTTTGCGTACTTTGAGTACGTGTGGAGTATACGGTATGTGTTACTGCGGTTACTCTGGGTGGCATCGTAAAGATTTGTAGAATGTGTAAAATCATTTGGTATTCACTAAGCAATTCGCTTACCCCTCAGTTGTTACATTTTTACAGGAAAAGGGAAATCGGCGGCGGGACCATCTAGCTAGGACGTTTGTTGAAGTATTTGAAGATTTCTACTGTCCATCTTGGTATTTGGATTATGGAATTACTGTTGTATCAAAACTTGGGATGATGTAATACTTTCGAGTTTGTAGACTTAGTCGTGTAAACCTATGTAGCACCGTAGGGTGTTGGACACAAATTTGTATTATTTTATTTTGTATTTTATGCTTCCGCACTTTAATTAAGTTATCAGATCATTATGTAATCGTGTGTTGATGATTAATCCTGGGGGTTATGTAATGGTGAATATTGTGGCAAGGGTGTCACAACGTATGGTATCAGAGCAGTAGTTTGAGATTCAAGTGTCCGTGAGGTCTTGGTCTCAAACATTAAGTGATGATATGTAGTGATATTAGGTAATGATCTGAACTAAGATAGGTTATGATCTAGTAATCATAGGACATTGATTATCATAAGGGACAAATGGGTGGTGTCTCTAAATAAATGACATGTTACTAAATAAGTTATATCTTTTATATTTCAGAACATGTCTGGAGGAGGAATGACACCCGAAGAAACGAGAGAAATGATGCTAGCCATGATGGCTGAGCAAAATCGGATGATACAAGATCAGTTTCGGGCTCGAGATGAGGCCGAAGCTAAGCGAAGAGAAGATAAGAGGAAGAATAAGGAAAAAGAGGGAAACACTGACGAACAAGATGACAATACTGGGTCATCAAACAAGCCCAGAGGTTGTCGTTTCAAGGACTTTAAGGGAAATGGAGTAGTCGAGTTCAATGGACTGGGTGATGCTGTTGCCGCTTTGGAATGGATAACAGCCACAGAACGGACATTCCGAATCAGCGATTGTGCTGAGAAGGATATGGTCCGGTTCGCTACTGCAATGTTCACCAAAGATGCAGTTATGTGGTGGAATTCGATGGTGAATGCCTTAACAATGGAGAAGGTTTCCGTAATGACATGGGCTGAGTTTACTGAAATTTTCACTCAGCAATACTGCCCGGCTGATGAATGCCGAAGACTAGAAGCGAAGTTTATGACGTTGATTCAGGGGACTAAGTCTGTGTCCCAGTATGCGGTAGAGTTCACGAGGCTAAGTTTGTTCGCGCCTCATCAGGTGGATACCGAGGAAAGAAAAGTGACCAGGTTTGAGGCTGGTCTTGATCTGGAAATCCGAAGGGTGATGAGCAATGTACGCTACCCCACTTTTGCTAGCCTACTGTAAGCCGCTAGAAATGTGGAACAAATCTTGAGTATGTCCGGATATGTAATGGGGTCTGCTGCTGCTTCAGTTAACCCAACTCAACCTTCACCACCGAAACGTCAACGCGAAGGAGGCTACTCTGGTTCTTCGCGATCATCGCAGTATTCACCGCAACAGTCTTATCGCCGTCAGTTTGGTTCTTCTGGTCGTGCTCGTGCATACTCCATCAACACCGAGTCACAATACTGTAACAAGTGTCATCTGGAACACTTTGGCAAGTGTACTAATGGACGCGCTTGCTTTTGTTGTGGAGAGTTGGGACATTTTCAAAATGAGTGCCCACGGAAATCTGATGCTTGCCATAAGTGTGGAGTATGGGGGCACTATAGTCGGAATTGTCGAAAGAATGCTCCAGCAGCTGCTGCTCCGTCTTCAACTCGATCATCTGGAGGATCTAGTGGTGGTTCAGTCAACCGCCGGAACCAGCCACAAAGGGCACCGGCTCGTGCGTTTCAGATTACGGCAGAAGAGGCTAGGGAAAACTCGGAGGTGGTTACGGGTACGTTTATTGTAAATTCTTTGCCCGCACGAGTGCTGTTTGATTCTGGTGCCAACCGCTCTTTTGTGTCTACTATTTTTGCACAACGACTTGCTATGCCACCGTCTAAGCTATCTGCTGTACTAGATTTTGAAACTGCTAGTAACACTTTAGTCAAGGTAGATCATGTATATCGTAACTGCACCTTAGTGATTGAAGATGTAGTCTTCAATTTGGACTTGATTCCGATCGAGTTTAGTGAATTTGACGTGATTATCGGGATGGATTGGTTGATAGAGAATGAAGCCCACATAGTATGTAAGAAGCGGATGATAAAGATAACTACTCCGGAGGGGCGTGAGATCTGTATTTACGGGGATAGGAGAAGCGGGGATCTATGTTTGTTGACCATTGCAAAAGCCCGAAAGCTTGTTGCAAAGGGATGTGACGCCTACTTAGCATATGCTATTGATGCTAAGGCTGAGAAAAAGACTGTGGCCGATGTGCTTGTTGTTTCACAATTCCCGGATGTGTTTCCGGAAGACTTGTCTGGCGTGCCGCCTGAGAGACAAGTGGAATTCCGAATTGATCTGATCCCTGGAGCTGCACCGGTAGCTCATTCTCCGTATCGCCTTGCTCCTACTGAGATGAAAGAGATGATGACACAACTCCAGGAGTTGTTGGATAAGGGCTTCATTCGACCGAGTTCATCGCCGTGGGGAGCTCCGGTGTTATTTGTTAAGAAGAAAGATGGCACGATGAGGATGTGCATTGACTACCGGGAGCTGAATAAGCTGACAATTAAGAACAAGTATCTGTTGCCACGGATAGATGACTTGTTTGATCAGTTACACGGGGCTTGTGTCTTTTCTAAGATCGACTTGAGGTCGGGATATCATCAGTTGAAGGTACGAGAGGAGGATGTGCCTAAGACCGCTTTCAGGACACGTTATGGGCATTACGAGTTCTTGGTTATGCCTTTCGGGTTAACCAATGCCCCGGCTGTCTTTATGGATTTGATGAATAGAGTGTGCAGACCGATGTTAGACAAGTCTGTAATCGTGTTTATTGATGACATTTTGGTGTACTCTAAGTCTGAGGCTGAGCACGCTGATTACTTAAAAGAATTATTGGAGTTGTTAAGAAAAGAAAGGTTGTACGCCAAATTCTCAAAATGCGAGCTTTGGTTGCAACAGATACAGTTTCTTGGACATGTTATTTCGGGAGCTGGGATTTCAGTTGATCCAGCTAAAGTGGAAGCGATAAAGAATTGGGAGCCGCCTCGTTCCGCTACTGAAGTTAGAAGTTTTCTGGGGTTGGCGGGCTACTATAGGAGATTTATAAAGGACTTTTCTAAGATTGCAGTTCCTTTGACTGCACTAACAAAGAAGAATGCACCGTTCGTATGGGAAACTATACAGCAAGAAGCATTTGAGATCTTGAAGAAAACACTTAGTGAAGCACCGATACTTGCTCTACCGGAGGGCAATGAGGATTTTGTGGTGTACACAGATGCTTCAAGGTTGGGGTTAGGTGCTGTACTGATGCAACGGGGAAAGGTTATAGCGTACGCCTCGAGACAGCTTAAGCAGCACGAAAAGAATTATTCAACTCATGATCTTGAATTGACTGCCGTTACATTTGCATTGAAGTTGTGGAGGCACTATCTTTATGGAACTAAGTATCAGCTATACACGGACCATAAGAGTTTGAAGTACATTTTCAGCCAGAAAGAACTTAATATGAGACAGCGTAGGTCAATGGAACTTATAAGGATTACGACTGTGAGATCCTTTATCATCCCGGAAAGGCTAACGTGGTAGCCGATGCTTTGAGTCGCAAAGCTTATGCTAAGGACTGCTGCTACATGATGACATCTACTATGTTAACATCTACGATTATAAATGATGTTAAGGCCGCTCAGGAGGAAGCCTTGAAAGACGAGAATGTTGGTGCTGAGGATATAAGGGCACAGATTAAGAATATGGAAACGAGTGAATCTGGATTGAAAGGTATGTACGGAAGGATCTGGGTGCCAAAGTTTGGGGGCATGAGAAAGGTAATTATCGAAGAAGCGCATCAATCAAAATTTTCTGTACATCCTGGAAGTACAAAGATGTACAATGAGCTGAAAGCAGACTTTTGGTGGCCCGGATTGAAGAAGGATATCGGCCAGTACGTGGAACGATGCAGGACTTGTCGGTTAGACTTATGGCAGTCTGCAACCGCTTCCCGTTCCGGAATGGAAGTGGGAACACATAACCATGGATTTCGTCACTAAGTTGCCGAAGACTAGGCGTCAACATGATGCTGTATGGGTGATTGTTGATAGATTGACTAAGTCGGCACATTTTATACCAATTCGGGAAAGCTATTCATAAGAGAAGTTGGCTCAAATTTATATGACCGAGATCGTTTCAAGACATGGAGTACCGAAGTCTATAGTGTCGGATCGGGATAGCCGATTTACTTCAAACTTTTGGTCGGCTTTGCAAGCAGGATTGGGTACAAAGATCGCTATGAGTACGGCCTATCATCCGCAAACCGATGGCCAAAGTGAACGAACAATCCTCACCTTGGAGGATATGATGAGATCTTGTGTATTGGATCTCGGTGGCAATTGGGACGATCATTTGCCACTGATAGAGTTCTCGTACAACAACAGTTACCATGCGACAATAAAGAAGGCACCGTTTGAGGCGTTGTATGGGAGAAGGTGTAGGACTCCTACTTGTTGGAGAGAAACAGGGGAAACACCGATTGCTGGGCCAACATTGTTACAGGAGACAAACGAGAAGATACAGCTGAGTAGACAGAATATGAAAGCGGTCCAGGATCGTCAGAAGAGTTATTACGACAGGAGGCACAAACCAATCAGTTTTGATGTGAATGACTGGGTCTATTTGAAAGTGTCACCTATGAGAGGTGTTACACGATTTGTGAAAAGAGGAAAGTTGGCTCCGAGATTTGTCGGACCATTCAGAATAATAGATAAAGTTGGAAACCAGTCTTATCGTTTGGAGTTGCCTGAAGAGATGTCGGGCATACATCCGGGGTTCCATGTTGGAAACCTTAGAAAGTATTTTACTACTGGAAATGAGGATTGGGCAGACCATACTGAGCTGCAAGTTGATGAAAGGCTCAGATATGTTGAAGAGCCGGAATGTGTTTTAGATACTAAAGTAAAGAAGTTCAGAAGCAAGGAGATTGGAATGGTGCTTGTACGTTGGAAGCATCACAAAGGATCCAATCATACGTGGGAGCCTAAGTTTGAAATGTCGAAGAAGTATCCGCAGCTGTTTGAAGCCAAGTAACTTCGAGGACGAAGTTTGAGCGTGGTGGAGCCCATGCTGTAACATCCTCGGATTTAAATTACTGTAATCGAGGTTTAATTAGATGAATTTATAAATTAATGTAATTTAAGTTGAATTATGAAAGTTGGTACGAGATTTGGATTGATTATAAAGTTGGTTGCATTATATGGAAATTTAGAATTTTAATTATTAAGTGAAAATAATTTTTAAATTATTAAGGATAATAAATAAAAGATAGAATTCTTTTATTTTATAAAATCAGTATTTATTGGAACCGGATAAGTAGAAGGGTAAAATGTGCCAAAAGGTGAAAGTGGTGAATAAAAAGGGAATAAAATACCAAATTTCCTTTCATTTCAACAAAACCTTTCTCTCACTAAAGCTCTCATTTCCCTCTCGGCTCTCTCTCTCTAAAATTCGAAGATCATCAAAACTTGGATTTTGAAGCTGAAAATCTAAAACAAGATTGCTAGGAAGGAATTATAACATCTGCAATCATCGAATTAAGGTAAATATCTCTTTAAATTTCGAATTTGGGAACATTTGGTTTGGTTTTTATATGAACCGAAAATTAGATTTTGGAGATTCAAACATGGATGCATGTGTTATAGTTAAAGATTTGTTTAAAGCTAGTGTATATGAAGCTACATGTTAAATTTCAGCTTCTGATTCAGCTTATAAGTATGATTTATGGATTTTAGTGTGTGTTTTAGTGTGTGTTCGATGGGTGTACAAAAGAGGATAAAAAGTGTTCAATTTGGTATATAAAAGTGTTAATATTAGTGTTAAAAGTGTTGAAAATAGATGTATTTTAGTTGGTATAAGTTATTTCATGTATTGAATTAGTACCAAAAATGATGAGATTAAATCTGAAAATTTGACAAAAACTGCACAAGTTCGAATGGGGTCCTAATTCGGATCCGAGATGAACTCGGATCTGGTCCGAATTCGGATGAGGCCCGGATTTCAGGATATTTAATATATCAAAATATTTCTAAGTGTTGGAATTCGGTTGGGGACCGAATTCGGATATGGTCCGAATTTGTCAAGGGATTCGAACATAGTTGAGTCCGAATTAGAATGTGGTCCGAAGTTGACTTAAGATCCGAACTTGGTATGGTTCGAATTTAATGGGACCGAATTAGGATTCATGTGGGATCCGAATTCGGGTGGGGTCCGAATTCGGACATGGATCCGAATTTAGGGTCGAATATCGCAAAACTTATAAAATTTGGTTTTATGAAATAAAACAGTTATTGACACAATGTGTTGTTACAACTAACTTAACAGGTCCCTTGTGGTGTTGTTTAACCCACAGTGGGGTACTTTGTGGATCCGGTTCAAAGCCCAAGGAGAAATAAAATTAACTGAAGTTTAATAACGCACCCACTGTGAGTACCTTTGATTTTAACATTGCTGCATCTGCTTTATGTTTGCTTTGCCTGCTGAGGCATGTTGTTTCATATTCGTTTGGCACTCTACTAACTTGCGTATATGTTGATGCACATTCATACTTGTTGCATGTCTGTTCATTTGTTGTGCATCCTTTTGATGGACCTGCGTGGTTGCATCTGTACTCTGATGTTACTGTGCTATATGACCAAGAGTTTGACACCTCTGTGGTCAGGATAGACAGTAAGTCATCCCCGATGTAATGTCTGCCTCAGATGGTTGGTTTTCTTATGCCGAGTGTCAGCTCGAAGGAGCTGCGGCTCAGGTTTGCGTACTTTGAGTACGTGTGGAGTATACGGTATGTGTTACCGCGGTTACTCTGGGTGGCATCATAAAGATTTGTAGAATGTGTAAAATCATTTGGTATTCACTAAGCAATTTGCTTACCCCTCAGTTGTTACATTTTTAAAGGAAAAGGGAAATCGGCAGCGGGACCATCTAGCTAGGACGTTTGTTGAAGTATTTGAAGATTTCTACTGTCCATCTTGGTATTTGGATTATGGAATTACTGTTGTATTAAAATTTTGGATGATGTAATACTTTCGAGATTGTAGACTTAGTCGTGTAAACCTATGTAGCACCGTAGGGTGTTGGACACAAATTTGTATTATTTTATTTTGTATTTTATGCTTCCGCACTTTAATTAAGTTATCAGATCATTATGTAATCGTGTGTTGATGATTAATCCTGGGGGTTATGTAATGGTGGTTATTGTGGCAAGGGTGTCACATTATCTCACAAATGCCTACTTATGCTAGGTTTCTCAAGGATATCATCACCAACAAGAGGAAGCTCGAAGGAATCTCGGTCGTGGTTGTGAACGAGGAATGCTCGGCGGTGCTACAAAACAAACTACCTCAAAAGCTAACAGATCCAGGGAGTTTTACTATTCCTTGCCACATTGGTAGTTTAGTTATCATAAATGCACTTGCGGATCTCTGGGCAAGCATAAATTTGATGCCCACTTCTTTATATAAAAAATTACATTTGGGAGATCCGCAACCGACTAAAATGAGCATTCAGTTGGCCGATCGGTCAATAAAGTCTCCAAGGGGAGTAGTCGAAAATGTTCTTGTAAAAGTTGATAAATTTGTGTTCCCCGCGGACTTTGTCATCCTAGACATGGAGGAAGATAGCCGTGTACCCCTTATTTTAGGGAGGCCCTTTTTGGCCACTTCACGAGCTATAATAGATGTATTTGATAAAAAGCTTACGTTGAAGGTCGGTCTTGAGTCTGTCACATTTTCAATTGATAAAGCCATGCAACATGCATCATTTACGGACGACACTTGTTACCACGTGCACGCAATTGAATAAGCTTTTGATTTTGATTTTTCATCTCATTTGTCATACAACTCCAAGGACATCTACTCAATAAATGAAGGGAAAAAGGTTGTTGATTTTGAAAATTTTTTGGAGGAGTCGACACCATTGTCGACCATTGTTCCACCCTTGTTTCTTTTGGATGTTGATTCTGTCTCTCATGATCATAATTCTTGTCGGGTTAAGTCATCTCTTGAAGACCCACCAACTCTTGAGCTCAAAGAGCTACCAAGCCATCTCGAGTATGAATTCCTCCTTGTGGAGTCTAAGTTGCCGGTTATAATTTAATCGTCTTTCGGTCGACCAAAAAATTAGACTCCTCAACACTCTTCGAGCCCACAAAGGGGCTATTGCATGGAAAATTACCGACATCAAGGGTATTAGTCCTTCATTTTGCACGCATAAAATTTAATGGAGGAGGAATACAAACTCGTTGTCCAAAGACAACGTCGTTTGAACCCGAATATGATGGAGGTGGTAAAGAAGGAAGTAATTAAGCTTCCTGATTCTGGGTTGATATATCCGATCTCGGATAGCCCGTGGGTGAGTCCGGTTCAAGTCGTGCCCAAAAAAGGTGGCATGACTATCGTTCACAATGAAAACAATGAGATCATTCCGACGAGAATGGTAACGGGATGGCGTGTATGCATCGGTTATTGCAAACTAAACGATGTCACTCGTAAGGATCACTTTCCTTTGTCGTTCATGGATCAAATGTTAGAACGATTGGCCGGAAATCAATTCTATTGTTTTCTTGATGGGTTTTCGGGATATTTTCAAATCCTATCAATCCCGAAGACCAAGAGAAAACAACTTTCACTTGCCCATATGGAACTTATGCTTATCGTCGGATGCCTTTTGGGTTGTGCAACGCACCCGCCACACTCCAAAGGTGCACGATAGCAATTTTTCATGATATGATTGAGAGCTTTATGGAAGTTTTCATGGACGATTTTTCGGTCTATGGAGATTCATTTGATTCATGCTTAGCAAATCTTGATCGCATGCTAGCTCGATGTGAGGAAACAAACCTCGTTTTGAATTGGGAGAAGTGCCATTTTATGGTACAAGAGGGTATTGTCTTGGGACATAAGATCTCAAGTGTGGGAATTGAGGTTGATAGAGCCAAAATTGACACTATCTCGAAGCTTCCTCCTCCCATAAATGTGAAAGGCATTAGAAGTTTTCTTGGTCATGTAGGCTTTTATTGTCGGTTCATCAAAGATATTTCAAAAAGCACACGCCTGATGACCCAACTTCTCGAAAAGGACACCCCGTTTGTCTTTTCCCAAGAATGCCTTAACTCTTTTAAACTTCTCAAGGATAAGCTCATACATGCTCCTATCATGATAGCTCCCGATTGGTCCCAACCTTTCGAGCTTATGTGTGATGCTAGTGATTTCGCCGTAGTAGCCGTTTTGGGCCAACGAGTCAATAATCACTTCCAACCAATTTATTACGCAAGTAAGACTTTAACGGACACGCAAGAGAATTACAATACCACCGAGAAGGAACTTCTCGCCGTTGTCTTTGCGTTTGATAAACTTCGGTCCTATCTCAATCTGTCCAAAACTGTCTTTTACACCGATCATTCGGCTCTTCGGTTCTTGTTCTCCAAACAAGATGCCAAACCTCGTCTTATCCGTTGGATTCTTCTCCTACAAGAATTCGACATCGAAATTAAGGATAAGAAAGGAGCCGAAAATCTCGCGGCCGATCATCTCTCCCGTCTTGAAAATCCAAATCTTGAAGGACATCATGATTCATCCATCAATGATAAGTTTCCGGATGAATCCCTGATGAAGATCGTTGTTGATTCCGAGGCGCCTTGGTTCGCCGACATTGCCAATTATCTAGCTTGCGGTACATTGGTTAAAGGTATGTCTTTCCAACAAAAGCGAAGCTTCTCTCCGATTGCAAGTATTATTATTGGGAGGACCCTTTCCTTTTTAGAGTTGGTGCGGATCAAGTGATTCGCCATTGTGTGTTTGGCAAGGAGTGCCAAGAAATCCTTCATCACTGTCAAGTTGGACCGGCCGGTGGTCATTTGGGACCAAGTAACACCGCCAAAAAGGTGTTCGATTCTTGTTTCTATTGGCCTAGTATCTATAAAGATTCATATTCCATGGTCCAAACTTGTGACCAATGTCAAAGATCCGGAAACATCTCTAAACGAGATGAAATGCCCCAAAATCCGATCCAAATATGTGAGGTCTTTGATGTTTGGGGGATCGATTTCATGGGGCCGTTCTCCCCTTCTCGTGGAAATAAGTACATTCTTGTGGCCGTTGACTACGTTTCGAAATGGGCCGAGGCTCAAGCCTTGCCCTCAAACGATCCCGAGTTGTGCTAAAGTTCTTGAAAAAGCTCTTCTCCCGGTTTGGTGCTCCTAAGGCCTTGATTAGTGATCGAGGGACACACTTTTGTAACTCCCAAATGGAAAAGGCCTTAGCTCGTTATGGTGTGAAACATCGCACCGGTACTTCATATCACCCACAATCGAGTGGGCAAGTCGAGGTCACAAACCGTGGATTGAAAAGGATCTTGGAGAAAACGGTTGGAAACAATCGAAAGGAGTGGTCCGATAAGTTAGACGACGCACTTTGGGCGTTTAGAACGGCTTTCAAAACTCCAATCAGCACCACTCCATTCCGTTTGATATATGGGAAATCTTGTCATCTTCCCGTCGAGATTGAGCATAAGGCGTTTTGGGCCTTAAAAGAATGTAATCTTGATCTTTCCTTGTCCGGTGAGCTACGAAAGGCTCAATTGCTTGAATTGGACGAATTATGACTCCAAGCTTAAGAAAATTCAAGCATTTATAAGGAAAAGACCAAGATATTTCACGATGCTCATCTCAAGAATCGTTTGGACATCAAAGAGGGGGACCGAGTTTTGCTTTTTAACTCTAGATTAAAACTTTTTCCCGGAAAGTTGAGATCTCGTTGGTCCGGCCCTTACACCATCAATAAAGTATTCATGTCTGGCACATTTGAATTGCTTGATCCTAATGGCAATGAAACATTCAAGGTAAATGGCCAACGGTTGAAGAAATACTTTGAGAACTTGGACGTTATCGGTGAGGATGTCGAAGCCCTCACCATGTTGCATGTCAAAAATTAAAAAAGTCGAGGCCGAGTCAAGCTTATGACTCAAAGTTAAATAAGCATGTTATTCATTTATGTCCTTGTTTGTTTAGTTTCTGCTTTTCCGTGTTTTCGTTGTCGAAAAAGTTCGTTTTTGTTATTTTAGTTCAAGTTGTAAATTTTTCAGGGTCAAAAATTTCAAACCTAACATGAACTCGCCGAGTTCATGCATACTCGGCGAGTTCCTTGCCTGATAATGATTCTGTAATTTGGTGTACTCGCCGAGTTCAAAGCCCATACTCCCCGAGTTTTGTTTGAAATAAACATTGACGAGTTCACTCCCATACTCGCCGAGTATGTGTGCCTGGCCTCATACTGTTTCGATGCTTTTTCTTAAAAAAAAAAAAAGTAAAAAAAATAATTTTCGGTCAAAAAGAGCATCTCGAGGTTTGACCCCCTGACATGAACTCGCCGAGTACCCCTGCGCATCTTAACCCTATTTTCAGTTTTATTTCTTCATTTTTGAAACTCATCTCCTCCTCTATTTTCTCTCCGCCGACAGCCACGAAAACACCACTATATTTCTCCGTTTTTGGCCATTTTCTCCCCAAATCTTCATATTTTTGTTTCCCTAGTGTCAAATACAAGTGTGGGAACATTTTTCGGGTATTTTTTGGCTCATTCTCGTCGTCATCCGCCGTCCGCCGCCACCGCCTTGCTGGAATCTCACCGAATTTTCTATAATCTCTGCTCCTCCGTCTCATATCTCTATTTTGGTACACTCCTTGCCCCTTGTTACGAAATTGTCAAGAATCTCTCATGCTAATCTTCATTTTCTTTGCATTTTTAGTGTGTTTATGTTAAAAGCTCATGATAACCTTTGCAATTCTTGTTTTGTGTTGTTCTTAATTTTTAAATTTCGTACTTGTTAGTGCATTTTTATTTTCTTGTTTACATTAGTATATTTGAATTTTAGGATATTCGTGGAAGATCTTGCATTTTCATATGTTTTAGTTCTTTTAGTTTTCATGGTTATTTTTGTTAGTTGTGTAGATTGTCTTTGTTTAGTAATTTTGTTTCATAGGAGTTTAATGTAATTTATGTATTTAGCTACTTTAAAGTATGTGTATTTAGGCTAGAATTATGTTTTTGTTCGTTAATTCTTAGTCGTTAATTTTGTATTTATTGTTAAAATTGCAAGATTATCGTGAATCTTTTTGTTTGTGTTCTTGTAGATAACAATAGTTTTAAAAAATTTGTGTGCCTCTGAGTTCCAATCATTGAGCTCTATTTTGTACGTGTAAATGCATGCAGTTGTTTTTGTCGTGTAGCTAACTATAGGTTGTATTTTTGTCGTCTAGTGCATGCCTAGTGTGTTTTTCCGTATTTAGTTTCGTTTTTGTTTAGCTTTTATTCTTCTTTTTGTGATTAGTTTATTCTTATTTCAAGTATATTTTTGCATGAGAGATCAATTTGGGTTTTCCAATTAGAAAGACACATGTCTTCTTGTATTTCACGCATGATATGTATGATTGAGTGTAGTAGTTGTAGTTTATCCCGGTTATTTTGTGAGACGTCGGGATTTAGTCCCAATAATAAGTGTGGGAATGGTTGTGCTCAATGTTGTTTTGGTTATCTTTAGCCCTTCATAATTTTAAAGCTAATGTTGTCGCTCGAATTCTCACCCTCGCTCCTCAATTATAATACAGGTTATGTCTAGCGCCTCGAAACATGACCGAGCTGGCACCTCTCGCCAGAGGGATCCCTCCCCGGAGTCGGATTCAAGTAACGACGAGGTCTAGGTACGGATGATCTACAATGCAAATCATCCGTTTCTGACTTTCTCCGGTGTCCCCAATGGACAAAGGCGGGAGTATAGGGAGTTGCTACTCAATCTGGCGAGTCGCGAACTCGACTCGGGAAGGTATCTCAATTGAGACTTCTTGGGTCGCGTTCAATATGACCCGCCTCATCCGAATGTCCCTGAACAGTTAGAGGCTGCGTTCTCAGTAGTGCACGGAGGATTCATATCCCGGGCTTGGTATAATTTGGTATCTATCAGGGAGCTTGTATATGCAGAGTTGTGTCTCGAGTTCTACTCGACATTTTCTTTCAGTGAGGCCGTGACGAACATGAAAGCCCGGGATACCGTGCGATTTAGGCTTGGGGGAGCGAGCCGTGCGATGTCTGTCTTAGAGCTCTGTCGGCGTCTGGATCTATACTCGGA
The DNA here is from genome assembly GCA_020465985.1 of Centrapalus pauciflorus. Taxonomy (NCBI): domain Eukaryota; kingdom Viridiplantae; phylum Streptophyta; class Magnoliopsida; order Asterales; family Asteraceae; genus Centrapalus; species Centrapalus pauciflorus. Next base: position 171,518 of record JAANYP010002800.1, on the reverse strand, counting down.
TTCGGATGTCCAAAATCGGGATTTTGATGATTATGTGTTTGGGGGAACTCGGAAGGCTCCGGCAAAATTTGATTACGTAGGATTCTGGGGCGAGATCGCCTTGGGAAATTACCATGTCTCCAGAGCCTACGAATCCAAGCTCCGCAACCCTTTCCATCGGCTACTTCATAGATGCATCACCGTTGATGGCTTCATCCGGAAGGAAGGTCAGGAAAAACTCACAAAACCTGACATTTGGCTCCTCCATTCTATTCTTCATCCGGAAGAATATGTGTCAATTCCCTACCAGTTGGCGATATACTTCTTGCATGTCGTCACCGGTCGCACAGGAGCCAGTGCCTCTGCGGCGGGCGGTTCATTACCCGCCTGGCCCAATCGTTTAATTTGTTAACCCCCTTGGTGCTCCGAGGGCTTCGAGAGAGCGACCCGGCGGGAGACACATGCGAGCTATACTTCCAGAGAGCCAAAGTCACGCAAATGCCGATGGGTCGTGAGGAACTGATACTGATGTGCCCGATCCTTCCCCCAAACCAGGACCCTCCCCAACAGTAGCCACAACAACCACAACCGTCCCAGTTGTCCCATTTTGATTTCGGCCCGGGCCCTTACCCTTGGGATACTCGGTTTGATAGGCTGGACGACTGTTTTGCTCATATGTATTTAGATCGGGATCAGCTACAAGAGAACTATGGCCTGCTGCAGGAGCAGAATCATCTACTCCGGCAGAATCTCAGTAACACCGACCATTTCAGGTCGGTGTTCAATCAGCAGGTCCTGGACGTTATTTATAGCACATACAGACGTCCGTCGATAGTCTCTTCGGTTTTCAGCCCCCCGAGCATCAGTCACTGCAGCCTCCAGCCCCGCCCCCGTTTCAGTACTACCCTTACATGCCTTGGGACGCCCGCCAGTATCCTCCACCACCTCCTGATGATGAATGATTTCCGGTTACGTTTGGCTTTCTTGGAAAGCCATGTATTTGAAAACTTTTCATTTGGTTGTTTGTGATGTAAAGGCGAGATGCCTCTAGACAATTTTTATTTTTCTGCATTCTGTTTATTTATTTTCCTGCAAGACTTTTTATTATTATTGCTCCTAATGCTAGTGTTTTTATTTTCCTTTGTTGTGGTTGTTTAGTATGTTTGTTTATTCTTGTTATTGCTTCATGCGTGTTTTCTGCCCAGATTTTTGTCCAAGTTGGTGCGCCTTCCGGTTCGTCACTTCTCGAGTTCTCCCTTCTTGCACTTCAGGGAGATTTCTCGACCCTCTTGCTTCATTTATCATTGCATTACTTGCTCGTTTAGTTGTTTATTACATTGAGGGCAATGTATAATTGTCAAGTGTGGGAATAAAAGAATCATTGATGGTTCTTGAGTGACTTTTTCTTTCAAGCATATTTATATTCTATCTTACGTCGCATCTTTTGTTAGGTTGTGAATCTTGTGGCATTTCTTGTTTATTTTTTCATATTTTTAGGATGCAAAATTTTTTAAGTTTCATTCAAGCATGTTTAGGGATAAAAGAAATTCATTTCTAAAAGGTTTGTTTTCAAAATTAGCATGACTTGCACATTTTAACCCAACTTATCACTTTCATTTGTGAGCGTTTGTGCCTTATCGAGCTCTAAGCATATATTATTTAGTTGCTCGCATTTCGTTTGGTTTTATGTGTGATATTGTCGGTTGTTGTATGCATGTTAGAACTTGCTTTTGCCATCTCCAAAACATAATGATCAAGTTGTATGCGGTTGCGTGATAGAAGCATTTAGGAAGCCTTTCTTTTGGCTTCCGTTTCTTTTTCCTGTCACAAATTTTTTTTTCCCTTAGCCCGTTTTTGTGCCTTTAGCCCTTCTTTTCTTTCTTAGCCCAATTGCCGTTAATTCAAAAGAGAGCGTATGCTTTTATTGTTGAGGTGGCCATTGTTAGGTTTTTGTGGACAAAGTCCACGGGAAAAAAAAATCCAAAGAAAGCATAGCAAATAAGAAAGTCTCATAGAGGCATTTGCTAAATTATATTCAAGCTAGAAGTGTCTAGTGTTTTGTTCGAGAATTGTTGAAGAAGAACAAGTTTTCCAATTCGAGCCGGTTCTCGTGTTGTTAGCCGCTCTCTTTCTTTTCCTTTCAGTCTTTTTTTCCTCTTTTCTTTTCCCTTTTAAGCCCTCTTGATTTTCGCTTATGTCTTGATCGAGTGTTATAGATTTGAGGCTCTAGCAAGCTTATGTTCATGCATATTTCAATGTGTTACAATTGAGAGACTTTGTCAACCTAAACACCGAGGGTTGAGTGTTCATATAATGAGTTTCGGTCATGCCTTTTTTGTTCTCAAAAAGTTTAGGATGTTTAGATTCTATCCCTATTTTATGTTTTAAAATGGTTCTTGATTCTTTTATGTTCCTCGCTATGTGTTCGTGTAAGTCAGAAATGCCTAAGGATTTTCATCCTTTTGTCGAGTTTTTATGCGTTTCTCATTTTTTAAAGTCTATATATATGATTGTTTAAGAAATGCTTGAGGACAAGCAAAGTTTAAGTGTGGGAAAGTTTGATATCTTCCAATTTGTACATGTTGTATCGGACGATATCTCGTGTTTTACGCAGTATTTTTGTTGTTTTTCGTCTCAAATTCGATCTTATAGGTTCATGATGTCATTTCAGGTTATTGTTGAGTAAATTGAAGTGAAAGGTGCTGAAACAAGCCAAACTCGACGAGTTCTCCTCTGAACAGAAAGGTTGAACTGCATAGAACTCGGCGAGTTCACTCTACAAGCTCGGCGAGTACAGCCCTTTCCAGAAACGAATTGCTATCAAGAACTCGGCGAGTTCTCATTGTACTCGGCGAGTAAACCTGAACACTGTTATTTTCTGAAAATTCTTGATACAAGCCAGATCAAATGGGGAGTCGACAACACATGAACTCGGCGAGTTCACTCTACAAACTCGGCGAGTTTGCCCTCCTGAAGATCAAATCAGAACCTAACAACACATTTACTCGGCGAGTTCAGGACTTGTACTCGGCGAGTTCATCACAGCCTATAAAAGGGTTTTTCCTGCACATTTAAGGAGAGACGTGTTATTATCAAATTTTACACACACCATTTCTCTGGTTTTCTTGAGGAAGAAGGAAGGCAAGGAAGGTTTTCAACTTGGATTTTTGATTCAAGGGATTGCATCTTCATCACCATACGTCATTAGGGGAGTTTTCGTATATTTAAGTTAATCTTTAAGTTAATCTTAATGTGTGTAATGCTTGCTTATCGTAAGATGATGTTTTACTCCACTAATATGGAGTAGTTTTGCTATGTAATCATTTGGGTAACAAACCCTAAACATTGGATGATTTATATTTCGTATGTAATCGGATAATATATCATAGTTTGCATATTTTGAATGAAAATCTTGTTGTTATGTTTTAGACTTGTTAAACTTGCTATGAATGCTTCATTATTTCCATAACGAGAGTTCGAAATAGTTGGTGTTCGTTTTTGATGAACCAAACATTTTGGTGTAGTTGAATCTTTCTACTGAGATGGTGAAAGAGTGTGTTTAATCGGTGTTTTCATAATAATGAGAGGGGATTTATGTTCTTATGAGAATATAGCATGAATTTTATGTAATTGGTGTTAACCGAATCATCATTTAAAAGTCATAAGCTTTTTGTGAACATTCGGATTTGCATGACTCAAGTTTTGAAGATTTAAAAGAGGTTTTCGTGTTCACGTCGTGAGTTATGGGATTATTGTGCTATAGCGAGAGATCCATATAGCTAGATGATCATTGTTCACATATTAAATCGATATTGAATTCATGAATAAGAGATTAGAGTGGATATGATATCGGTTGTTATGATAAATTAGCATCAAACATATCTTAGAGATTTGTGTGTTTGTTTCTGTGGAATCATAACTGATATATTATTAAATTTGTGCTTTAAGTTGTTCATCCGATGTTTAGGGGGAGTGATCCCATTTGATTACATGTTTCCTTTATCAGAAATCTTAGTATTTAATCATTTTCTTCTGCTTGTGTGTGTGGTGTTGATAAATCGTTTGTCATTATTTAGTTTTTATACGTAGTTTAAATCAATCTTAAATCATAGCTAATTATTAATCGACGACTTACTATCATCATGCCACCAAATTGTCCATGAGTTCGATACCCGGACTTACGTAAGCTATACTAGTATACGATAGGTAATACTTGCCTATTTGTCCGCTAGTTTTAGTTTATTTAATTCCATTTCATAAAAAATTAAGGTGTGCTAGCGGTACATCAATCACTAGTCGTTTCGATATCAAAGATTACAGGTAGAGTACTCGGAGTAATTCCAAGTTTATATGCAAATGAACTTGATATGAAAGAGCGATTGGATCCTAAATCGAATTAAACTCTAGCAGGTACAGAGTTAAACATACCAGATACCACATCTGGTATTTCCTTCGCTTGCTCGGCCGTTATTTGAAATGCTCGGTTCTGACTTCGTGCTGGCTCATTGCGATGATTAGAACCTTTGCGTGACGTACTATGTCGTGCCGGTTGATGATGCCTTTGTTGTTGTTGCTGCTGCTGTTGTTGTTGTTGCTGCTGCTGAGGTCGGGGTTATTGCTGTTGCAGTCGTGGGTGATGTTCCGCACTCGGATAAACTAGGCTGAACGGATGTGTGCATGCCCGCTCGGTATGCCCAGGGCGTAAACAGTTGTTGCAGATAGTAACTTTGTTGGGACACTCGTCACTGCTATGCCCTATTTCATTAGATACATAACATGCACATCATTGGGGTTACAACGCCTAATGTGAGACTTATAGCAGCGACGACACTGCCTTGGCTCGGAATACACAGCATAAGAACGAGCTCTCGGCGCTGATGATGAACTGAACTGTCGGGACTGAGACTGCTGCGGTGAATATCTGGATGAAGATCCAGAATAGCTTCCAGTCAGTGACTTCTTAGGCGGTGACGGACAAGGTGGGTTGAAAGATGAAGTAGGAACTCCTCCAGTGCGGATAAAGTCTTGCTCGAGAATTCGAGCAACTTCAACAACTTCAGCACAATTGGAGTACCTTTGGTGCTTCAGAAATTTCTAGTACTCGGGATGCAGACCCATAAGAAAGCGGTCGATCTTTCGTACCTCAGTAGCAACTTGGTAGTTAGACAGCAGACTAAGATGAGTTAATTCAATCTCATACTTAGTCACCGATTTGGTTCCTTGAGTAAGATACATCAATTTCTCTCAAGACGCTTCTTTTCATCAACCGGGCAATACTGGAGAAAGAAGATCACTTTGAAGTCATCCCAAGATAGGGACTTAATTCAGTTGGTTCCATGCATATTTTCTTGAGATCTCCACCACATAACAACCCCACCTTCGAATAGCGTAGTAGCAAAACCGACCTTTGACTCTTCAGTGTAGTCACTAATAAGGAATATGCGCTCAATGCCAGTGACCCATTTGAGTGCCTCGATAGAATTTGCAGCTCCTTTGAAAGGTTGAGCTCCGCAAGCCTTGAAGTAACGAAAATTACAGCCCTTAGGAGGGACTACATGAATGTCCTCCTCGTCAGTGTCGTCATTTTAGCGTCCGGTATCCTCATGCTGCTTTTTCCTACGTTATTCTCTACGCCTAGTTTCGGCTTCATCGTGAGAATGAAACTGGTCTTGCAAAAATTTGGCCTGACACTCATTGTTCTCATTGAGCATAATTTGCATCATTTGCATGATCTGTTCAGGAGTGAGTCCACCTCCAGCTCCTTCATCAGATCCAGACATATTCTGTAATAAAATAAATAGTGCTTGTATAAGAATCAGTATACTCCTATTCTACCCCATATGCCTAATTCCTAAAGCAAAGTCATAACCTTTCTCAGTTCAAGTTAAAGCCTAGATATTCGAAGCTAATATCTTTGCTTAAAAGTTTGAGTCCAAGTGTTATTGCTAACACTTGAATCCCTCAAACTAATTCTCTGATACCATCCTGTCACATCCTTGCTTTCAGCATGCTTGCATAATCCCATGAATACATAACAATTGCCATATAATCATGATAAGTCTAAAGCTTCCATAATTCTAAATAAAGGATTACAATAAGTCATGCACTACACGTGCTACAAGGCTACAAAACTAAGTGTTATTACATCACAATAATAATAAAGGCAGCTACCCAGATCCCAAGGCATCATAAAGCTATACCACAAGCTGATAAGTGAGCTAAAGTCCTCTGGGTTGATCAGAAAGTAGACCTAAGCAGATGGCCCAGCTTCCTCTTTACCTTTTCCTGTAAAAATTGTGAGTAGCAACTCTAAGCTAATTGCTTAGTGAGTTAACAGAAATTCATGATGCATGAAAGATATGTGGCTAAAAGAAATATGCCTATAAAGGCTGCTCAAAAATCATGCTTGCTTGCTTGCAAATGCTTATACCAGAGTGAATGTTTGCACAAATTGAGACATTGCACGCTGAAAAGGAGATGCCACCACTAGGGTTACCACTTCCGATGATCAGTCGGTGATTTGGGGCTAGCTACCCGCATAAATGCTTGGGATAGTGGTGAGCATCAAAGTTGCTTGCAGTAGTGTAAAATGCTCATGAATGCACAAAGAAATGCTTAAACAAGTCTTGCTGTATAAATGCTGAAAGATAAGCAGATAGCAAATTTATGCATATTAATAGAACAAATGCAAGATCTGGCTAAACTGGGCACCGCCTGCACCTCAGTGTTCGCCTTCAATCACATAAGTTCTATTGATGGTCAAAGAAAGCAGTTAGAAGCAAATTATGTCTCAATTACATAAAATACATGTAAACATGAATAACTATTACTCACAGTACTGTTAATGCTTGCACCAATATCTACGATTTATAATGCTCTGAAATGCTTGCTCGAACTTATCTAGGCTTTAATATAGTTTTTTGGCTTAATATGGCTTTGCTCTGTTTCTGAAGGCTTTGACACTTTATATAAGCTTTTATACTCTCTGGCATTTAACTTTGACTCATAATCGAGCTAAACACTTTAATTTAATATCTGACGTGCACGGAGTGTCTGAAATTTACATTACAGAGTGCATAATAGATCAATATAACTAGCTTATAATTTAAAGGCATTGAACAAATATTATTGCTATGTGTTTTGTAGCTTTTTTAAATATAATTAAGTTTGGTCATTGGGCACTTAATTATATCTAAGCATATATTCATAACCAACCAACTTATAAATATAGATTTATATATATGATGGTTGCTATATCTATATAATTTGTTCACACTTATATACACATATTTGACTTTATACTTAACTTAAATTTTGGTCTGTTATACATACATACATACATACATACATACATACATACATACATACATACATGTATGTATGTATGTATGTATGTATGTATGTATGTATGTTAAAATGAAAAAAAAAAAGATATAAGTAAAGGAAATATTTACATATACACACAAACATATATATATATATATATATATATATATATATATATATATATATATATATATATATATATATATATATATATATATATATAATGTGTTGTCTCTGACAATTCAATTGCACACACACACATATCTTATCTTCTTTCAAAGACAGTACACTATATATATCCCTCTGCAAATTTCTGTTTTTATACCCGGCCCACATAATTACGCATGCTTGCCTACATGTCACTACATACATACATACATACATACATACATATATATACATATATATATATATGTATATATATATAGACACACACACACACATATATATATATATATATATGCACACACACACGCTGCACACACCCGAGATATATAATTCACCGAAACCTTGAGAGGTTTCGGTAGTTTGAAGTGTCAAGCATAGAGGTCTCGGTAGCTTCATATGTGATTCGGTATTACCTCATGCAAACACATATACGACACACACACAATACATGAAAATTCTTTCTGTTTTCTTTTGCATTTTTCCAGCAATAAATCAACAATATAAGATACCTTTATGCTTAAAAAAATGAACTAAATCACACACTTGTATATTGTGATTTGAAACTCAATATATGTTCATAAAAACCACAAAACCGTGGACATCAAATACATAAGCAAGGATGCATTTAAGTGATGTATTGCCTTGCATGTTGGTGGATAATTGTTTCATGAACCTTGCTTGTTGATATCCTTAACTTTATTATTAAAATTTGTTGCAAAGTTTCTTGATGAAATCGTGGGATGATGAGAGAAAGAGAGCAGAGACTTTAAGGTGAGATGAGGATGAAATGAGCATTAAGTCTCATATTTGGGTATATATATATTTATTGAAAGTTTTCATCATTTTCATTTTAGCCACTAAAGTTTCATTTATCTCTTCTTTCAATTTGGTGCTTTATAATTAATGCATAACATATATTTAACTTAACTAAATAATTTTAATTACTTAATTGCATTATTTAGCATTTAATTTTATTGAAATCACAAATTACATCTTCAAACGCAAATCGTCACATAAACACATAATGTAGCAATTAATTTTATTAAAATCACAAATTACATCTTCAAATGCAAATCGTCACATAAACACATAATTTAGAAAGCAAGGTGTTACAAATACTTTCAGGGCTCCCCAAAAACGATAGCCATTGACTCCTATTTATAGAGATTGTGAAATTTAGGGTTTTGGGGTCAAAAACGCGTCTGCTTTTATTTTGCGCCGCACCAACTTAGACTTGGGCGTAGGCATGCGCCCCCCCCCCCCCCCCCCCCCCGCGGTGGGGGTACGACCTGGGCTGCGCTGGAAGTGCTCTCTAACTCTGAAACTCTCTGTTTTGTAGCCTCCGGCTCGGATCGCGCTGAATTTTTTCGAGTTGCTTCCATTTGACTTCTTGACCCTGAAACATAAATTTGGAGTAATAGTAACAAAGTTACGAAGAATCGGTGCTTAAAATGAGCTTAAAATGATACTACAACACATAAAACAATTGTCTTATCAAACCTCCCCAACTTAACTCTTGGTCCTCCCCGAACAAGATTTGGAATTAGAACTATCTATGTACCGGACATATATTAGCAGTGTGTAGAATTTTCTAAGTTAAGCTAGCCTTCACAATAATGCGTTAAAACTTTTATTACGCAAACCAAAGTCATTTTCAGTTAAAATATATTTTTCTTAGAATTTATATAATTTATCTCACTTTTGGAAATTACTCTTTTAGCTCAAGGTTACGAAACTTAAAACATGTGGGTCTTTTGACCATCTTTTCCCTCTATGCATGTTTACGACTAAGTTTTTCTTTTTAATGCCATGCTTGTATCTATATTTTTTAACTCAAGTTATCTAGTTGATTCATGTAACGAGATTTAGGTCAATCACTTCCATACCAGATGGTTTTAGGGGATTAGGCATGAGTGGTACCCCAAATGACTTAATTTCCCAAACCAACTGGGCTATACTTGAAACATTTTGAGGCTAAAACATGATTAAGCTCTCCCCCTTATTGCATGAGTTTTCCAAAATCTTTTGACACATTACTTATATTTAAGCATAATACACTTTAACCTACTTGAATTTGCTTTACGTAACAAAATTGTTAACTATTATTACGACTCTTTTCTTAATTATAGAATATCCTATCAACAGTAGCCAATTCCCTAGTACATATATTTTCTATTTATCATCATTTTCCACGGCCTGATCGGCAAACAAGACTTAAACGGGGAAAAGTCTAAAGAACTATATAATCATTAAGCTCTAGCAAAGGACTCGGCTAATAAATAAAACACACACAATTACTAAAATAAAAATTAAAATTCTAACCCAAACAAGCAAACTTAAATATGGTAAATGTGAAGCGCAAGGAACGATGGTACCTGATTACTAGTAAGGAGGAAGAGGACCAAAGATATTATTTAAGAAGTTACCAGCCTGAAAATCCTCGTGATGTCAAACCTCCTTTCCAATATGCCCAGTTCTGATGATCATGATATGTCGTAGCTCTCTGCCTAAATGGTCCAATTTCAGTCTAATAATAATAATTTCTTTTTGTGGAGGCTCGTTAGATCATATTAAACGTTTCATAGAACCTACCCTCCCCAACTTAGACCATTGTAACGTCCTTGTCACATAAACACACTTATAATGAGCAGACATTGAACGCAATCACATTCTTAATAAAATTCTTTACTTATTTGGGGTAGATGAAAGTAAAAGTAAAACTAGCACACTTGCTTAAATATAAATAAACTTAAATCTTAAGTCTAGAAACAACTAAAATTGGGTTGGAGATCCTCCCCAACTTAGTTGGTGACACTAACATTTAACTAAAAAAATTAAAACAATCCTCCTTTTCGTGGGGAATCACGATTGCACTTAGCATGTGCAACAAGCCGTTTTTCCCCTCGATATCCCGAGTGGACGAGTGTTGTCTCGTGAGGGTTTCCAGAAACACACTCACAAAGTTCTCTGGGTTTCCTCCCAGGAAGCGCTAAGTTTTACGTCTTCAGCCAGACGTACTGCTCCTATACTAGCCTAACTACGTTTGGGATATTCTAACCTAATTAGTTCAGAGACTAGCATACTATTTGTAGCCCATAACTTTAACCTGTGTCTAATGGAAACAATGGTGTTTTGAAAATTCATAATAATTGTACATCAGAGAAAGAGTCCCTAATGTGAGCAGTTAAGTCTAGTGGGAGAACTAGGAGCCTAGGTAGGTGGTTGGCAACAACATTCTCAGTCCAACCTACTACCTCTTTATATTTTACTAACACTTGCAGTGAAGCTTTTTCTTGTGCCTTAGTCAGATCAGATGAAATAATGACTGATAGAGTGTCATTCTGACCTAAGAAGACATATTTCAAATGCATAGGTAAGGATTTTAACTCTAGAACATGTGGTTGTTCTATCGAAGGCCTTGCATATTGAGGCAAAATAATTGGCAGTTTTTCAGTCTTAAGGGTCCACAGTGGTTTTAAAGGTTCCAGTGTGGATTCCATGACTGCCTCAAGTTCATTGCATTTATCAGACTTCATTATGATAGTGTCGTGCTCAGCAAGGAATAATTCGGTGGTATCCTTGGCATTAATTAGTGAACCATGCTGCTTAAGATTATCCACCGCATCTATTATGTAACGTTCTAAATCGATTGAAGCATCAGTGGAAGCGTTGAACACATTTAATCGCAGCTTACGATTTCCAAAGGCAATATCTACAGCCCCCGTTCTACAACTGACTTGAGCATTAATTGTAGCTAAAAACGGTCTGCCTAAAATAATGGCTGGCTGATTTTCTCCAGAAATTTTATCTGAAGATTTACAGATTGAAGAGAACCAAAAATTGCAGAAATTTTAGCTTTTCTGCAGAAAATTGCCCGTAACTTTTTTCTGGAGTGGAATTGGGCCTCGAAAAGAACTTGAAGATCAGAGAGAGACAAATAAAGAATATTTTATATGAAGATTCACATATTGAAGAGAACAGAGATAGAGATTCAAAGACTCAGAAAAGATCAAAGAAAAGAAGAAGATTCAAGAAAAGAATCAACCTGAACAGGACTTTGGACTTTAATTGAAAATTGTTTCATCTCTAAGGGGGAGATTGTTGGATACAATTATACATAGAGTTGAAAACAATATATTGTAATAGTTCAAGAGTGTGTTTTGTAAATACTCAATTGTTCTATTTGAGTATAAATAGTAAGTTGTCATAATACATTGAGATAGAAGTTGGATACGGATGCTTGCATGAGGAACAGTAGATTGTCAAGCAAGAAACTCTCAATGTAAAATTCTCTTCTACTCAATCTAAGCATTCGACTGATTGTGATTGTGTTAATTGTTCATATGTTTGTGTTAAATGATGATTGAATTGCATGAAATCTGAATTCACAGGTTGTGATGCTATTGGTGGGTAGCGACACAAACAAATTTTTGGCTTATAGTCGAAGTTTTAAACCATCGGTGGTTATACCTCGAACGTGATTAGCTTTACAAATAGCTGTGAATTCAGCTAAATGCTCATAGGGTTCCTCAGTAGGCATACCTTTAAAGATGGGAAGAATTTGGAAAATCTCATTTTTCAGATATCGAATAGGTGAGTGGTCGGGCACATCACCAGGGCGATAATGTGACTCGACGGTCCTTCTTAATTGTTCACCCATTATAACAATTAAAGGCTCTAGTATTTCGGCTTCAAGATTTCTTGCTGGATTTGACTCCTCAAAAATTGGAACTTCTTCTCTTTTGATTAATTACGTCCTCCGCGCACCTTAGATTACTATTGAACTCTAGTACTTAGTTAACTAATTATTTTTTTTATTGTTTATTTATTTTTATTTTTATTTTATTTTTTTGTTGGTAAAATTAGAGTGGCTACAATTACCGTTTTTTTATAGTTTTATGATTTTTAGTTGGTTTTTAATATTAAGAAATTAAAATACGAAAATAACTAAAAATAAAGTACTAACCTAAACTAATACAAAACTAACTTACTAGCTCTAACAAGCGCTTACCGCTCCCCGGCAACGGCGCCAAAATCTGACGAGCCGTCGTTGTGACCCGTAGAATTAACCTTAAATCTAACTATTAGCGTTGGGAAGTAAGGGTCGAATCCGCAGGGAGCGTGTAGGTTTATTAGGGTTAATTAGCTAGTTTCTTTAGTTTATTGAAAGCGATTAAATTGTGAATTGGATGATTTGTTTGGAATAATGGTTACGACTAAATTATAACTAAAATAACGGCAAGAAACTAACGAATTGATTAACAAGCAATTTAGAAGACAACCATTCGCGGAATCACTACGACATAAGTCATTATCCAATTCAAGCTCATGTAACGGTCACATAGACATAACCAATTACTTAATCATATTACTCGTAAATAAGTTAACCAATAAATCTTGGCATAGCGCATGCAACATTCACTACCTGTCTTAATCCCTAAACTAATGGACTCGACACAAATAACAATATCACTATGAACTATCTTGCTTTTACCAATCAAACCATTTACTCATAATAATAACCAAATGTATATCATTTGCATGACACATAATATTCAAATATCCAAGTACATCAATACATAAACAAAGATTCAAAAGGGTAAAACTTAGCCGTAGATCGGATCGCACTGAATTTTCTCGAGTTGCTTTCATTTGACTTCTTGACCCTGAAACATAAATATGGAGTATTAATATCAAAGTTACGAAGAACCGGTGCTTAAAATGAGCTTAAAATGATACTACAACACATAAAATAATAGCCTTATCAATTTCAGTTAGACATTTTATCGAACACTTGGTTTGCAATTGATATAAAATATACCAAAAACACATTTTTAAATAAAAAAACCATTAATCTAAATGAATATGAAAAAAAAATTTAAAAAAAAATTTTTCAGAGCATGTTCACATCTAAAATCCGTGTGTTCACATATTCTCACAGTACTCTGCATTTTTTAGGTACTCACACGAACCATATTCTATGTGTGTGTGTGTGTGTGTGTGTGTGTGTGTATATATATATAGGGTTGGGTTCCGGTAAGAACCCCTTAGTTCCGTGAGAACGTAAAAACTACTTCAAAATTTGTAATTTTAATACATAAAATTATGCATTTGATGCTAAAATTTATACATTTGATAAATTAATGCATTTTATATACATATCATGATAAATTTGTTAATTTTATGTACAGATTTGTGCATTAATTTGACAAAATTTGTGCATTTAGTGTTGAAATTTATGCATTTTAGTGTATAATTTATGAAAACTAAATTATAAAGGTAGTTTTAATGTTATATTATGATATTTATTAATATTGAAGACCAATAATAATGGTTTTAAGTTGCAAATTTAATTTTTTATTTTGTGCATTTGATGTACAAATTTGTTTAATTTTAGTGATTTTCACGTTCTTACGGAATTGAGAGGTTCTTACCTGAACCTAACCTTATACACACATATAAGGGAAAAATAATATATCTTTAACTTTATAAATTATAAGCTACAAATTTCATTGCTCAAAACAAAAGGTAACTCTTTTTTAAAGACATAGGTTGCATCTTGAAGGTATTGGCAGGCATGTGCTTAAAGAAAAAGTTGTAATGGATTCACTTTTGAAAAGCAAGTTATATAAATATGTTAGGTCTTATATTTATAGTATATATTGGTTATAATGTTTGTTTTAAAGTTAGATATTGAGGTTCTTTATAGTATTGGTATATCTTAATATACATATTCTTTATGTTTGTTACAAAGTTTATTTCATAATATTCTATACGTACAAGGAAAAAATTGGTAAAATAACATCAAGAACAATTTATTCGATATGAACAGAACATTAAGAATATATTATTCCAAGATCTTTATTGATATTCTCTATATAAGTTAATGTTTCTATGTATTCAAGAATAATGTGTTGATTAGAATCAAGTTGTAAGAGATGTTATACTTCATGATATGACAAGTTAACTTGATGACATGTCATTAGAATATCCTATTAATGTTTAAGATCTATGTATCTTAGTCATATTTAAGGCTGTTAATTTGATCGTGTTCAGGTAAAATGAGTCTGTGTAATTCGAGTATTGGGTCAATTTCATGACAACTCATTCTTGACTCATTTATTGTCGTGTCAAGTTCAAGTCGAGTAACTTTTTTTCATATCGAGTTTGTGTCGTGTATCGTGTTGACCCATTTAAGCCATATCCATGAATGCATAAAATAGTTTTTTAATCAGAAATGTTATGATATATGTTTTTACTAATTAGTTTGTCTTTTCTAAACGTATTTGTTATTATTATTTTCAAGAAAAAATATTTATATAAAATATATATAATATTATATTTAAAATATATGAATATTAGTTTTAATAAAAAAAATACAACAAATTGAATTTTGAATAGCTAATAAATTGACAACTAAAAGGTACACGTGACATCATGAGATACCGACAAATGATACACATATTTAATTATTATTTATTAATATTTATAGATTATAAAAATAATAATTTTTATTTTATTTTAAATATAATAAATTGTATTTATCTCTTCTGGTTAAACATGAAGATAACACATGTCATTTAGATCTTCTTCTTTATTATATATAATAACTAATTTATAAACTCACGTATGAGGTGAATAATTTTTAATAAATAATTGGTTTGATAACATGTATGTAAACTTAAAATTAAACCATATAATTTTAATTTTTATTAATTCTATATTATGTTTACTTTTTAAATATTTATTATTGTTTGTATAATTTTTATTTATTTTAATACATATAATAATAATAATAATTTTATAAACAAATAATATATATTTTTAATTAGATATATAGATAAGTACATACAGGATATAATTTGGATGCAATTTTAGATCTTATCTATTTATTAACATTTAATAAATTGTATTTATCTTTTATATTTATTAATCTATATATATATATATATATATATATATATATATATATATATATATATATATATATATATATATATAATAAAATAAAAATAATGAAATATATTTATCTTTTATTTTATTTTAAAATAATAAAATGTAATCATCGTTTTAGATGGAACGTGATGATGACATGTGACAATTTGTAATCTATTTTATTATATAGATAGTTAAACTATATTAATTACATATACATTACACTATAAAAAAATATTAAATGTTTCAGACATAAAAGGTTAGTCAAACATATTTCATAACATCAGCAGCAGGAGAAGAGCAGCATCAGTAGTAGCAGTAATAGTAGCAATAGCATATGATGCATGTTTATTATGAGTTTTAAAGAAATAAAAAAGAATAAATAAATATTTTGGATGTATAAGGTATATTTAAATGTTTCAACGGGTATATATGATATTAAAGTTTTAAATTGGGTAAATATGATATTATGAAGTTTAAAAAATAAAAAGGGTAAATTGGTCATTTATTTAATAATGAATATTTATTATGAGTTTTAAAATAATAAAACAGAATAAATAAATAATTTGGATATATTTTATATATTTAAAAGTTTTAAAGGGTATATATGATATTAAAGTTTAAATTGGGTAAATATGATATTATGAAGTTTTAGAATGACATATATGAAATTCTATTCAGAGAGACATATATGAAATTCTTACTAATTTAATTGTTGGCGTATTTTCTCCACATAGCTTCTTTAAAATACTGTTCAATCTTTCTTTTTCTCTTTGATACACCGACTTCTTATTCGAACCAAGGCATCGAAGAAGAAGTCTGATTAGCCTAAAATAACTCGTTATTCCATCCGATCAGTTTTCAAATCTAGAATAAGATACCTGAATATATTTTTTATATTCAGTATGTCAATTATGTTTCCATGTAATAATACTACTTGTTTACACACAAGTTAATGGAGAAACATACTACGGCCAAGTTCATTTACTATACAACTCATCAATTTTTTTTGAATAACAAATATGTTATAGAAAAACCATCTAGACTTACACGACTATCAACTCCACTTTTTACGAGGTTTAAAAAAAAGATAAACTGAAAAAAGTTAAAACAATTAGTACATACAGGTAAAAGGAACCTAGCAAGAACTATTCTAAGCCACAAACCATCACGAAGAAGAAACCCTAGATCGCATGAAAATGCTGCCTGTAGGAATGCATAACCATGAATGCCACAGAATGCCGAACCTTTTTGCACGCTTTGAGATCCAGTAAAATGAGAGGCATTTTGGATCATAAATAACGGGTCTGAGGAGGCTTATCATATTTATTTAATTAAAAATTAAGTTTAATTCATTGCAAATCTCAATCATGCATGATCATGGTGTTGATGATAGCTTATCATGATTAAATGTATTTACAAACTAAGTCCATTACATATATCCAAATGCACAAGTCCAAAAACAACAACAAATCATAGTTTTCTTCCAAAATTTTGATTCATTCTTAGCTAAAAGGTAACAATTTGGAACAAGAAAATAATCAAAATCTTCTCAAAACCTTTGAATGCGATTACATTATATTAATTATTATAAATTAACCATTTTTAAAAAATAAATAAATAAATTGATCCAACTTTTAGTGTACAAAATATGAATTATTACCACATTATTGTTCTTTTCTTAAACATTGTTTTTTGAAAAAGAAGTATTACCTTTTTAAAACCTAACAAATTTGTGCTTTAAAAAGGAAAGAGGGCCTTAAAAAAAGACAAAAAAAGAATTGACAATTGAGGAATAATAGAATGATCCAACATATATTAGTGGGTTGATTAGGATTTACAAGTTAAAAATAATTATTTAATATAACATTATTGTAAAAAATAATAGTATCCAAATTTATATATATTTTTTAAATGATCTATTTTAAAGCTCGAAGTTGATAAGTTTTTATATTCCATACCTTTTTTATTCATATAAACTACTTTTGTTGTCTAGTTTTTTTTAAAAAAAAAACAAGGTGGCAACTCTTATTTTAAGATGAATATATCAATTATATAACACACAATTTAAAAAAATAAACATGTAACAGGTTTTGATCCTCGATTCTTGTAGAGATTAAATGGATTTTTTTGAATACGAGAGACGTATTCCCCATCCTCAACCTCAATCCTTAACGGAAAATAAGTCTTAAAAAAATAATAAACTCTAAATCATAATGTAGTAAGAAAAAAGGAGTATGTAATTTGTAAATACTAATAAATGACTAACTAAATCAGATATTTGTTATTCTCTAATGATGTCAAGTGACGTCTTCTGCTTTCAATACGTGTCAATTAACATTAATTAAGATGTTAACTCAATTAATTTTTAAACTCATACTTGGAATGATATGCTTGTAGCTAGAGTGGATCCAATGAAATCTCAATACCTAATACCATAAATATTAGCTTGAATGTATGTTTTAATTTTAAAAGGAAAAAAAATCAATAGTCAATTGTTTATATTTTAAATCTAAGTTCCAATATAAAGAAACAAACAAATACGTAAACGGATTATAAAATATATAAAACAAGAAAATAATATAAATTAAAAACTTTAAAGTTAGGTTAATATTTAAAAAAAAAAAAAAAAAAGCCTACAGACTATGGAGTAATTGATTAAATCATTAGACTTGTTTTTTTTAGTGTTTACGTTTTGAGACAACTTTGTCTTCCTTAAAACTACTATATACTTTTTTAGTGTTTAAGTGATCTTCACATTTTTTTCCTAGTTAATGATCTACTAAAAAAAATCAAATATATAGATTTGAATAAGATATATTTGTCCAAGAACTTTAACACGGAAAAAAGTCCAGCAACTTAATTGATAAATCCATTAAAAGTCGTGTACTTTTTCAATATTAACGCTTATAGTCATTACATATATATATATATATATATATATATATATATATATATATATATATATATATATATATTATTATTAACCGCAATTAACCTACTCTGCACATTTTTAATCTTGCTTTACACGTCTCATCCCCAAAAGAATTTGAACCCACAAACACTTAGTTTATGAAAACTCATCAAACATTGCCAAGTCAAATTCTCTTTAGTAGTTTTGTACATACATAATTTATATCCTACATAGATAAACATATAGGCTAAAACACATAATTCATAACGGATGCGTTGAAGTTTAAACAAACTACTACTTATTTTAAAATTCAAATGAACAAACTTAAATTCTAAAAGAAAACCCGATAACGATATTCAAAGGTACTAAAGATGTCATAAACACGAAAATGACCATTTCATTTGATGTTGAATGAACATAATAACTCAATCATTTCTTATTTTAATATCAGAGCACAAATTGAATTCAAGACGAAAGAAGCACGTGAATTTTGTAATACATGACAAAAGACCCACAATCATAGAAAAAAATAACATAGACATTTAACTACTGGACTATTGTTGTCTGTAGAAAAACAAAAACATACAAAAATATTCGGCAAGCAAACGTGAATTGCTTAATTGTATTGTCTCGACCTTTGTTTTAAACTTCAATCGTTAAATCATAATTTAATTTTTAATAGACATTTACCTAATATTCTCATTAAATTAATTTGTAATTTGTAAAATAGGACAAAATTGTCGTTCTCATATGATTGTCATCTCAATTCTATGTCCTCCACGGCCCTGCCCTCATGACTCATGAGGTAGTCTTTTCATTTCGTTATCGAAAAAATCATTTCCGTAACTCGAACCTTTAAATCGACATATTGTATCCATCGATGAAACGTATTAGAAATTAACCAATGCGTGTGTTCCGTGAGAACATAAGAACCACTACAAAATGCACAAATTTGTACGTCAAATGCACAAATTAAAAAATTAAATTTATAACTTAAAACCATTATTGGTTTTCAATATATTATAAATATCATAATCTAACGTTAAAATTACCTTTAAATTTTAATTTCATTAAATTATACGACAAATTTAAGCGTTAAATGCACAAATATTGTCAAATGCATAATTCCGTATATAAAATAGACAAATTTATCATGACATGTGTAAATGTTTACATGAAATGCATAAATTTATCAAATGTATAAATTTAGCATCAAATGCATTATTTTATGCATTAAATGTACAAATTTTAGAGTGGTTCTCACGTTCTTACAGAAGTGTTCTTACCGGAACCCAACCCACTAGTGCACAACTATTCTCCGCGTGATACAATGCGATTCTCACGGTTCTTTGTATATGACTATAAGTTAGATAATTTATTAGAAACAAGTAAAGAAACACTATTTTTATCACTAAAAAGTTTATATAAAACCATCTTAATTACTTTCTTTTTCTCCATATTAAAGTTTTCCTTAAAAAGGCCAAAAAAGAAAGTTTCCAATACATAAATGAATCTTTTAAATAATATTCGTTGCTTTCCAAATCTTTCCCTTTCATTTTTATTTTTATAATCTTCAAAACACAGTTTAATTAAATGCTAATTGGTGACATGTCCGTACGTCCTTTGTTATGTATATATATAAGCTCGATATCACTCATGGTACTAATGTTATAAACCACTCTCCAAGAAGCAAAGTACATTCGTTTAAACGGGTCGAAACCCGTTTAATCTGGAGCGGTTTGGTTCGGATTCTAATCTCATGGTCATCTCCAGCATCATAACAGGTTGGTTATCTTTTTAACTTCTGAGTTTTTCGGTTTCTAATGCACAGTCGCACAGACTTCGTCGTGTTTATGATAACTTAGAAACACGTATTCGGATTAATTTGTTGTTTTTCATGAAAAAGCTTACAAACATCACAATGGATCGCAATCGTAACCTGGAATACATTGAATGGAACTAACAAGAAGCCAAAAAAAAAAAAAAAATAGAGACTTATCATGCATGTTTACGTTTGAATCTTGTAACTGAGAAAAACTTTATCATAAAAAAAAAAAAAAAAAAAAAAAAAAAAAGAAAAGAAAAGAAAAAAGTTCTTCATATTCTTTCTCTTTTCCTGTTTTTTAAAAAAGAAAACTTTTCGTTACATATATATCAATATATTATGAAGTTTCTAGTTAAATTATATTTGTTTTCTTTTGAAATCTTTGGTTTTTGACTCGAAAACACAATGTAAATATGCTTGATGATCATCTGTGTACGATGCGTTATGCGTACGTACTTTCTTGAAGAAAACTACATTATTTTAGCGGGTCGAGTTAACTCATTCAATCTGGAAACAATACCCGCGATTGAGTTCTGATTCTAACGGCGCATATATGGTCATCTCTAGTTTTATAACAGGTTGGTTATATCTGTGAATATTTGAGTTTTGTACTTGTTATTATGTATACAATTAATTTGTTAACGATGTTTGCTTGAATGATTTAACGCTTTTTTTTTTTCTCTCGAGTTCATAATCTTTCGAACCGAAAGCAAGATCATGTATTCATGTGAGCTTTGGATTTGGAAAATCGTCGATATTCATTGAATCCGAAAGCAAAATTTTCATGTGAAGTTTGGGTTGATTGTCCCTTTTTGCTAACAGACAATAAGATGTTTGTTGTTAATTCAAGATCTTGAAACTTTTTTAATAAAAAATATGTGTTTATTTTTTTAAAGCTTAGAACATTGTTCAAAACCCAACAATATGGCCAAAACTACTAATTGGACTTCAGGTCTTCTGTGTTAACGGAGCCAGTCCAGAGCATTTTCATTAATGCAATTTTAAACTTTTTAAGAAAAACAACATACTATTTTATTAAAAAAAAGGTTTGATCACTCCTTATGTTATATGATGTGAAATTTAGGCAATAATTATCTAATTGTATAGTAAAAAAAATTCTTGTTATTTCTTGTAGCACATCTTATGTATTTTAATACTAATATTATTTCGTCACTTGTTAGATCTTCTAATTTAATTGTCATCATCATCTAAGATTGTATCTTTTGTCCTTGATAGTGAAGACATGAACATTAAACAACAAAACAAAGCTTACTATATTACTTATTTGACTGAAAAATTATACTACTCGATGGTTTGAGGTCCTGGGCTGTTGCCCGTGCCCCACCCCCACCCCCCATCCCCAAGGGCCGACCCTAGGTGTTAACCGAGCACAATCGAGTTTTAAGTGTTTTCAACTTAGTTTATGAAACATGTTTTTTTTAAAATTCTTCTGTTATTAATATCGACAATAAACATCATGTCATATCGTCACCATTGAACATGACACTCACTCATACTATTTGGTCTTACTATTGTCCTTTTCTATAGAAAACCAAGCAAAAACGTAACTTGCTTAGTACCTTTCTATCTTATCTATATCAAGAAGACTGTTTGTTTTTCGTTCGGTGTATTATTATATTTTTTTTAAAAAAGTTGTTATTTTCAAACTATGTACTCATTAAAAATAGACGTTTTCGAGAATAAATAACATAGTTATTGACGTAACCTATGCATTCATTTTTTGGAATGTCCTAAGACAACGTTAACATCAAGTCGTCAAGTCAAATGTTGCAAATTTACATTTTGATTTAGGGACGTGATTTATACATAATAATTTATATAAATGACTATCCTATCTTTGCTAACATTTTTATTATCTTTACAGTTTAGGGTTAATTATTGAAAAAGGAAACATACTATCAGTGTTATTCTATTTTGGGTAACATATTAATGTTTTCATTCAATTACAAGATTATACTAATGAAAACACATCAATGTAGGTAATATTACCAGAATAAAATGTAAATTATTCACAAACATCAGTCTTCTTATTTGGTCAACCAAACTTTTTGACGTGTCATTTGATTTGGCAACATGACGCGACACTTTTTAAAGTTACCTGATTATCAAGCAAAATTATCATGATTGATGTATTTTCATTACTATAATCTATTAATTGAAAAAAAAATTACATGTTATTCATGTTAGAAAGTTATAACAATATGTTACCTTTTTACGTAATTAACTTTATATTTTACCCTCTCCATGAGTATGATAGTTATTATATATGAAACTATTATCTATGTCAAAATTTTGTTGTCTATCAATTATCATTCTCACGGATTAATGTTCCTAGCTAATAACATTGTGAAATTATATATTAAAATGTGGATGTGACATATTGGTTGGATTAAATTAGAGGTTACAATTCTGGCTCGTTCAAACAAACTGGCCGGACTGGTCAACGACCAAAAAATATTAAATTAACATAATTTTGAATTTTTTGTCAAAAAACAGTTTGTTTGATATATCATTTTCTAAATTTTTTCTAAAATTATGTTCTAGCTTAGTTTTTTACTACATGTCGTTTTGACGTTCTGCCCGTTGGGTCATATTTGACACCTAGATTAAATACAGATCAAAATAGGTAATAATTTTATTCTTTTGAAATTAAAATACTAATATTTTAACCAAAAGAATATTTGCAAATAATAAACTATGTTTTTTCCTGGAACCAAGCATGTTAGGTTGTTTGTAAGTTTTCATGTTGTGCTATTTTAACTTGGTTTGCTTTTGAGTAAATATTTAAACAAATTAGCACTTTTTTAAATGTCACAAATGTATCCATTCAATGCAATAATAAGTAAAAACAATTGTTACTTAAATAAAAAGTCGTATGATGTAGCATAAAATTTACTAACATTGCGGTTTTCAAGAAAAACCTTCATTGAATAAATTAAAATTTAATTTATAGTAAATGGTATATTTATACAAGGGTTTAATACGAAAAAAGTCAAAACGTTTTTCATATTTTTATGATTTAATCCTTTCATGTTATTTTTTATCAATAAAATCTTCAAGTTAGTTATTTGTTTGTGATTTTCGAAATTTTTCTTTTTTTTCTAAAAAAGTCTTCAAGTTTCAGGGTTTTTCAGAAAAAAAAAACATATTGGTTTTTTTTGATGGAAAAACACAGGGTAATTATGGGGAAAGAAACAACACTCTCAAAAATTAGAATGGAAATATTAATCTGAGAGCTTTCTTTGAATAAAATAACATGGAGAAATGAAACTGCAAAAAACATACAAACATGTTGGGTTTTTTTTCATATCACTACAAGAAAAGTGTCTTTTAGTGACACACGGTTTTAGTGACACAAAAAAAAAGTGTCACTATATCTTACTTTTAGTGACACTTATGAAAAAGTGTAGGTATAGAGTAATCTTTTAGCTACACTTAATCTAAATTTGACACAAAAATTTTGTCACAAAATACTTGAGGACTATACCCACATAAATTTTTAGTCACTATATATCTATACTCACTCCACTTTTACCCACTCTTTTTGTTGTGTAGGTAAAAGATTTTGATACCTATAGTGACACTTTTTTGACAACAAAAAGAGTGGGTAAAAGTGGAGTGTGTATTGATATATAGTGACTAAAAATGTATGTGTTTGTGTCACTAATTTAAAAAAAAGTGTGGGTAAAAGATTGATATATACCTACACTTTTTCATACGTGTCACTAAAAGTAAGTTATAGTGACACTTATTTTTGTGTCACTATAAGCGTGTGTCACTAAATGACATTTTTCTAGTAATGTATTAAACCCTTTATGTAATATTAGAAATCTAAATTATATTACAAATAGCAAATGTAGTTTTTGATGGAATTTAAATGAAATTTTCTTCATTTCTTTTGTCAAATAAATTCTAATCATTAATTCCTTTAAACTTTAAATTAAAATCAAATCCAATTCAATCTATTATAATTTAATCTAACTAATCTAATATATAATTAACTAAAATCAAATAAACTAAATTTTTTGTAATTATTTAATGTGTTTTTATAAATATTTATCCTTAATTTTTTTAAAATTTAACCTATCATGGACACGGGTTTATAACCTAGTAAATTCTAATTCAATAATTCATTCAAAATTCGTTCGATAAAGTCAAACTTATGTTTACTTGAATATCAAAATCTTCATTATTTCTTGAAATTCAATTCCGAAATTTTTGTGTTTCTGTTATTCTTTTGAGTACAAATCCTATTCGATAAATATGTTCTCCTAATATTTACTATTTCATATCAATTTTAAAGTTGAATATGAATGAGTTTGACCAATATAGTCAACTGATGTTTTGTTGCAAACCAGGTTTGAAGGTTTCTGGGTTTTGGAACCCATGGCTGCAGCCAGGCTCACCCTGCTTATGGGAAACGGCCAGCATTATCCTCCAGCTCGGGTTCCTTGCGGTCCTGTTGATCGGGTTTTTGAAAAGACTCATTGAGTCATGGCGCACCCACGAATCGAAAGCCAAGAACCGCGAAACGTACCCGACCAACATGATGACGGGCATCTCGTACAAACTCAGTCTAGCCTGTTCCATTTTGTTGCTCGGTACACATATTATGATCCCGCTAGCGTTGAAAACTCGAAGCGAAGCGCATTGTAAATCCAAAACCCCGATCCTGACCTCGGAAATCATGCAAATGGTTTCGTGGACGATGACCTTGTTCGCACTTTACGTCATCCGAAAGCACAAAAACATCGATTTCCCATGGATTTTACGGACCTGGTGGCTATGCACTTTCTTGTTGTCGGTTTCCCGGTTAATTCTTGATGTCCACTTTCTCGTTTCGTATGGTGATCACCCGGGAGTGGTCGAATGCATGGACTTAATTGGAGTTTTAGCATCGACATGCCTGTTGTTTCCCGCTATACGGGGAACAACTGGCATAGTCGTGGCTAATCAAAGTTCGATCACCGAACCATTTCTGAATGGAAACAATAAAAACCATTTGCAGGAGAAACGAGAATGCCCGTATGGGAAAGCTTCGATCTTCCAACTCATTACGTTTTCTTGGCTCAACCCGTTATTCGTCATTGGAATCAAGAAACCTCTCGACCAAGAAGACGTCCCGGATGTTCACACGTTCGATTCCGCTAGTTTTACATCGAAATTGTTCGATGAAAGCTTGAAGCAAGACGGAACAGATCACCCGTCCATTTACAAAGCTATATATTTGTTCACGAGAAAGAAAATAGCGATCAACGCTCTTTTCGCCGTTACAAGCGCTGCTGCATCGTATGTCGGGCCGTACCTCATTACCGACTTGGTGAGTTTCCTTACTGAAAAGAAAACTAGAAGTTTAACGAGCGGATACCTTCTCGCGCTCGGGTTCTTGGGTGCAAAATTCATCGAGACACTAACACAACGACAATGGATCTTTGGCGCTCGTCAACTAGGACTCCGGCTCCGTGCAGCTTTGATATCTCACATTTACAAAAAGGGGCTCGTGTTATCGGCCCGATCATGCCAAACCCGCACAAGCGGTGAAATCATCAACATAATGAGTGTTGACATCCAACGAATAACCGATTTCATGTGGTACATTAACACTGTCTTTATGTTACCTATACAAATCTCGTTAGCGATGTTTGTTCTTCATATAAATCTAGGAATGGGATCGCTCGTAGGACTAGCAGCGACGATAA
Organism: Centrapalus pauciflorus; assembly: GCA_020465985.1. NCBI lineage: Eukaryota > Viridiplantae > Streptophyta > Magnoliopsida > Asterales > Asteraceae > Centrapalus > Centrapalus pauciflorus. The sequence goes on along the minus strand of JAANYP010002800.1, from coordinate 145,651 downwards.
TCGTGATGTCTGGGAACATACCGTTAACTCGAGTCCAGAAATGGTATCAATTGAAGATCATGGAGTCGAAGGACGCGAGAATGAAGTCGACATCAGAAGTTTTACGCAACATAAGGACATTGAAACTACAAGCATGGGACGGATATTATCTCCGGAAACTTGAAAGTTTGAGGAAAGCCGAGTACGATTGGATCTGGAAATCGCTTAAACTGAATGCATTCACGGCGTTTGTTTTCTGGGGCGCGCCAACTTTTATCTCGGTCCTGACTTTCGGAGGCTGTGTGCTGATGGGGATTCCGCTCACAGCTGGGCGAGTTCTATCCGCTTTAGCTACGTTTCGAATGTTACAAGACCCAATATTCAATCTACCCGACCTACTAAATGTAATTGCGCAAGGGAAAGTATCCGCAGATCGTGTGGCTTCTTACCTCCAGGAAGAAGAGATTGCATCAGACACGATCGAGATTGTTCCTAGAAGTCTCGTAGATTTTGATGTGAAGATCGAAAACGGAAGATTCAGCTGGAATCCAGATTCTAGAACCCCGAATCTTGATCAAATTCAGCTAGAAGTGAAAAGGAGAATGAAGGTCGCGATATGTGGAACCGTTGGTTCGGGAAAATCTAGTTTGCTATCATGCATACTCGGTGAAATGCCGAAGCTATCAGGAACCGTAAAGATCAGTGGTACCAAGGCTTATGTTCCGCAGTCTGCGTGGATCTTAACGGGGAATGTTCGAGAGAATATATTGTTTGGGAATGCTTACGATAAAACGAAGTACGAGAAGACAATTAAAGCATGTGCGTTGAGTAAGGATTTCGAGCTTTTTGCCACTGGAGACTTGACGGAGATCGGGGAACGAGGGATAAACATGAGCGGAGGACAAAAACAAAGGATCCAAATCGCTCGTGCAGTGTATGATGATGCTGATATATATCTGCTCGATGATCCATTTAGCGCTGTCGATGCCCACACAGGAACCGAACTCTTTCAGGTTCGTAAATCTTTCATATATATTTTCATTCGGTTCCGTGGTTTCCACACCAATCCCACACTCAGTGGTGGATCCAGAAAATTTTTTCATTGGGGGCATGAGGTTTTATAAGGTATTTTAATTTTCCGGAACACATAGGCTAGAAATCGTTAAATTTACGCACATCGTTGGGGCCTTTCCCCCACTTCATTCAATGTGGATCCGCACCTGCCCACACTTATATTGTTCGATCGAATTACACAGAAATGCCTTCTCGGAATGCTCAAGGAGAAGACTGTGCTCTACGTAACACACCAAGTCGAGTTTCTCCCGGCTGCCGACCTCATTCTGGTAAGCAATACGAAACAAAGTTTCCGAATACCATATTCCATATCGAAGGTTTTCTAACGATAAATCTGAAACAGGTTATGCAAAACGGAAGAATTGCTCAAGTTGGAACATTTAAAGAACTTCTAAAACAAAACATTGGATTCGAAGTTCTCGTTGGAGCTCATAATCAAGCTCTAGAATCCGTCCTAGCGGTCGAGAGTTCAAGTAGAGAAACCGATCAAACAATCGGAGACGAAGAACCAACTTTGATAACAGTCACAGAACTTACACAAACCAGGCAAGATTCAGACCATAACTTATGCATAGAAATGTCGAAAAAAGAAGGCAGATTGGTGCACGAAGAAGAACGGGAAAAGGGAAGCATCGGAAAAGAAGTTTACTTATCGTATTTAACGATAGTAAAAGGCGGGATTTTAGTACCGATCATCCTTCTAGCTCAGTCGTCGTTCCAGCTTCTACAAATCGCTAGTAATTACTGGATAGCATCGGCATGTCCTACCGATTCAACCGAGATAGTGAGCGATATGAACTTCATTCTACTTGTTTATACACTTTTAGCGGTTGGAAGTTCATTCTGTGTGCTGCTTCGGGCCTCGCTTGTTGCTATAGACGGCCTTCTAACTTCCGAAAAGCTTTTCAACAACATGCTTCATAGCGTTTTACGTGCACCCATGGCGTTTTTTGACTCGACCCCGACTGGACGAATCTTGAATCGGGTGAGTAAGTTTACAGTTTTCTATAGTGTTTCGGGGTTCAGTAGGAATACTATGAATAGGAATAAACCAACTTGTTAACTTTGCAGGCGTCCACCGATCAAAGTGTAATCGATTTAGAGTTGGCGAACAAGATCGGATGGTGTGCGTTTTCGATGATTCAACTTCTTGGAACGATGGGGGTCATGTCACAGGTCGCGTGGGAAATATTCGCCATCTTTATTCCGGTTACAGCAATCTGTGTATGGTACCAAGTAAGACATTTATCGAATCTGTTTCGCATAAAAGATTGATTCAGAAAGGCAACCTTATTCAATCGTTTTTCTTTTTCGTGATTCCAGAGATATTACATACCAACGACTCGAGAATTGGCACGGTTATCAGGGATAGAAAGTGCTCCGATCCTTCACCATTTCGCAGAATCGCTTACAGGTGCAGCAACAATCCGTGCATTCAAACAACAAGACCGATTCATCGAGTCAAATCTTTCCCTCATCAACAATCACTCGAGACCATGGTTTCATAACGTTGCAGCAATCGAGTGGCTTTGTTTCAGGCTGAACCAGTTATCTAATTTCGTGTTCGGGTTTTCACTAGTTCTGCTCGTAACTCTACCTGATGGGATCATCGATCCAAGTGAGTTTCTATAACTTCACATAGAAATAGCTTATGAGTTTTATAAACTAATAAGTAGATAAGTCTGTAAGAAAGTAGTGTTTAAATTTGCTTATTAGTTCTGAAAACTAAATAAGCAAATATAACTCTACTGACGGATCATCGATCCGAGTGAGTTCTCGAAAAGCGTGTATAATAAATGCTTTTCAAATTGTCATCCAAACATCAGTTTTGAGGTTTTTGAGTTTTAAAAACGCAGAAAAGCAAATAAACACTCTCGTAACTCTATCCCAAACACCCTCTTACGAACATAATCAAGATTACGAAACTAACGACATTTGAAATCAAACCGAATCTTCTTTTCTATCTTGACAGGCATTGCAGGATTAGCGATAACTTACGCAATCAACTTAAATGTTCAGCAAGCTTCCGTTATATGGAATCTATGCAATGCCGAAAACAAAATGATCTCGGTAGAAAGAGTGTTGCAGTACTCTAAGCTTACGAGTGAAGCGCCTTTGGTGATCGAAGATTCTCGACCATCAAACGAATGGCCAGAAAACGGAACGATTTCATTCACAAATTTGCAGGTAAGTCTCTGTTGCCTGTTGGGCAGATCTAGCATACAAATAGGGGTTAATTGCATAAAAATATAACGTACTTTTAGTCATTTCATATTTCCAGCATCGTACTTTCAAAATTAACGTGGAACACAATAAAATTTCAGCCTCTCTTCTTTGCTCTTATGCTCGGGACACAAAAAATATTATATCGTTTCATATTTTATCTACTTCGGATCCGGAAACACAACGTATATATAGGAATATTTGAAAATTCTGGATTTGCCACTGAAAACAGATAACTTGTTCTTTTTACAGATTCGATACGCAGATCATCTCCCATCGGTTTTGAAAAACATAACGTGCACATTTCCAGGAAAAAAGAAAGTTGGCGTTGTTGGTAGAACCGGAAGCGGAAAATCTACGCTTATACAAGCGCTTTTTAGAGTCGTAGAGCCTACGGAAGGATTAATCACAATAGATGGTGTCGATATTTGCAAGATAGGCCTCCATGACTTGCGATCGAGACTTAGCATAATTCCTCAAGATCCTACCATGTTTGAAGGATCAGTTAGAGGAAACCTCGACCCTCTAAACCAATATCCCGATACAGAAATCTGGGAGGTAAGTTATGTGTGATCTTTCGAAAGGGTATAATAGTCATTTCAATGTGGTAAAACTATTGTTTGATAACTTATAGGACAATTCATGAAACGGTTCATATTATGATACATGTTCATCTTAAGATATTGTCCGTTTTGGTAAAACTGTTTCACTGTTTTGTTCTTGGTATGGACCCATATACTGATATACAACCCAAAACGCGTCTTGCTAGTTAATACAACGCTATTCAAAGTATTCATTTAGCTTATAAAAGTTCGAAAATTTTAATTCAGGCTTTGGATAAATGTCAACTTGGTGATATAGTTCGTGGGAAAGACGAGAAACTGGAATTTCCAGGTGAGGTTATTCGGGTTTTACATGTCGAGTGTAGTTTAACTTTGACTCGAGCAAGAAAAACTAACACAGGTTTTGCAGTGGTCGAGGGGGGAGAAAACTGGAGCGTCGGGCAAAGACAGTTGTTTTGTCTTGGTCGGGCTTTGCTTAAGAAAAGCAGCATTCTTGTTCTTGATGAAGCAACGGCGTCTATCGATTCTGCAACCGATGGAATTTTACAGAAAATTATCGCTGATGAGTTTAAAGACAGAACGATCGTCACGATCGCCCACAGAATCCACACGGTTATAGATAGCGATCTTGTCTTGGTTCTTAGCGACGGTAAGCATGAATCTTGATCAGTGATCTCACACTCCTTTACCAAAAACTTTGACAACAGACTAATTGTTTGCTTTGAAATCCATACAAATGTTTGAATGTTTACAATAAAAGATATGAAAACATTATATTTTATAAAAAGTTCTATCTTGGGTTCAAAAAATTTCTTGTATTTTGATTTCGAAAACTCTTTTAGTTGATATATTTTCAGCGAAAAGTTTTGTCGAAAATAAAGGTTTCTGGAAAATGCATCTCAATCCTTGTTTTCAGATGTTTTCAGCTTTTAGCTTTCAAAATTACAAGTAAACTGAAAAACACATTTTTCAAGGTTTTCTCATATTTGTTTTCAATCTAGTAACATCATTCTATGTTATAGAAGGGAGGAAAATATGAAAAAGACAAAAAAATATTTATAACACATCTAAATACATTCTCATCTTTAGTATTTTAAAAATCATCAATTATAAACTTCAAACTGAAAATTCTCGCTTGCAAAATGCACCTTAGTTTTTGACTCTCTTACCTTAAACCGTCAATGACCCGAATATATGATCGATCGACAAACAGGAAAAGTAGCAGAGTACGACACGCCAGGAAAGCTATTGGAAAGAGAAAACTCGTTCTTCTCAAGACTCATAAAGGAGTACTCGATGAGATCAAATTTCGACACAAAGACATGAGCTATAACAAGAACACCTACAAAACCGAAAAAAGATGGTTCTTTGAAGCAAGTATTGCAAGCTGACATACTTGACTGCTTCGTAAAAGAAGATATTATCTGTGTAGTTCATTTGACCACAGAGGGTACTCGAGTATTCGTATCGAATAAAATTAACCGTTAGGCTTCAAGAAAACAAATTGTATCCGAAATTGCTAGGAGAAAGTTGTGTACAAAATTCTCAATCCGCAGCATTGATAGTACTTGTATTTGCATTTAGATTGAAAAAAAAGGATGTAATCATTCATTCTTGCAAATTGTAGTGTTTTCAGACCATATATATATGTAGGGTAATTGGTTTTTCATATCATGTCATTTTTGTTGTCGGAGATGACCGATAAGATGGAACTGGGAATTTTTCAATTCCTCTTTTCACTGCGAGAATCTCCTTCTAAGTAGAGTGATAGTGATGTTCTAAAGCTTTGAGCATGCCACTTTTATAACCACAAACTTCTCTGACATTATTCTGAATCTCTTACAAAAGTGTAAGAAGTTTCATTTCTTTATCCGACTTCACACTGGTTTTGCAACGAGCATACCAATTTGCTTCTCTTTAGCAATGTTGTTTTAAAAAAGAAATTCTTATTGACATTCACATGTTCGTAGAAAGGTGAACGATTTCCATGAGTCGGTAAAGATAGAACGGATGATCTTCCTCATGAAAGCCGAAAATACTAAGCAAGGATTCTAAGGAGGCATTTGGTTTGTTGAAATCTAAAGTAGGGCAAAGAATTTAATTTTAATTGATGGCGTAGATCTGATTTCTTAATAAAATTCAATTTCTTTCTAAAACATTCCAACAAACGGAACACTACCTAAGGATTTTTGGCATTTTTTAGTTCCAGTTTACCATGTCAATCTAGCTTTTAAATTGCCTGGTTACTTTGGGTGATTTTCCTTTATTTTCTCGATTTTGTAACATTTTCTAAATCTTGCTTATTTTTATAGTCTGTTAAATTGGAGACTCATGACACTGAACAGGAGTTTCAAGACGAATAGGAAATGTCTTATCGGAGGACAAACAAGATCCATTTTGTATCATATCTAAAGGATTCCTTGGCTCGGGTCTAAGAAGAAATGTCACTAGATTCATGGAATTCTTTATGTTTCAGTTTTTCCCATTTTGTATTGTATACAGTTTTATATTTGTAATGCTATAGTCCCAAGGAGCATTTTTTAGGATAGAGTTACATATTCTTTGGACCCTTTGCCCCACACACATCTTTTGAACAACCACCACACACATTCACGGGGTCCAATGAGATTTTAGGGGGTCCAATTAGACCACCCCTTGGGATGGATAGTATAGCCTCTTGAGTTTTTCTAAATAGATTTCTAATTGTTAGCAAATAAAGAAAAAACGAATAAATTAGGCCAAACAGAAGAAAGAATAAATATAGCTGTATAGTAGGGTTTTGCAGAATGTGAATGTAGATCCCTATATACTGTCGCATCGACTGTCAAGTGTCAACGAAGCTACTGTGGAGACGGATGAAGCTACTGTTGCACGCTGTGCTGTTGGGATTTGTTCAACAGTAATTTCATATGTTTTAGAATTAGACAGTAGAGAACATAGGTCTCGAAGTCAGAATTTAATGGCCTCCATCAAGGTGATAATTCCAGTCCATTCAAGCAGTTAAGCAAACAGTCCGATTTTAAAGAAATACGTTCACGTTCAATTTTTTACAACGAACCATTTTGACCCATTCCATCCATTTAGGCCATTGGATTGAAATTGTCACCACTTGATTAATGTTCCGTTTTCATTTTGTTTGCACTTGGAATTTGTTTGCAATTCATCTTAAACATTCATTCGATTTGAGAAAGTGTTTGCCAAGTATTGCCAACGATAAAAGTTTAAGTTGACATCTGTTTAATTACCATTGTGGTTGTCTTTTCCGCCTTGATTATATTGTATGTCGTATGATATTTGACATTCTCCTCGATGATGTTGAAGTCCTATTAGTTCTCAGACCATAACCAAATCCGTCTTTTTAGAAGTGACTCTAGTCCTCTTATTTTTGTAAGGTCCTGCATTTGAGATGGGGTGGATATAGAGTAACATTTAAATCGGCAAATAAATGGGTCGATTTGGATCATGATTCATCTGTGTAAATTAGTTAAATCATGGATCTGATCCATTAGCCAAGGGACCAAATCCAATCCAATCCAAATTCATTCACAGGTCTATTCTAAACCTTATTTTTGTAAGAACCTGCGTTTGGGGTTATATATATCATATTTACTTCCGTCACACTCCTTGCATGAAGACATTCAACTGTTCGTATCTCTTCTTTAGCTGATCAAAAGTCTTAAGTTTGTTGCTATAATTTTGTTCGTGGAGATATGTACATGATACTACAACAGAAGAAAACGAACAGACAGATATTGCTACTCGAATAGTTTGTACTTTGTACCTCGTTTATAATGGCAACATGGTTGCTTTAATCTGATTTATTACGTAGGCCTTCACACAAGAGAAGCTCGAATCTGCATAAGGATCAGATTTATACAAAAGGATGGGTATTGATACGAACCAGACGAGAGTGATGATGTATACACGCCGCAGATTGTAACTCAATCAATACCCAGGCCAGAAAAGTGTTCGAAACCTCCCTGCATATAGCACCATATAACAGAAATTAGTAAAAACCCGAAATTTGTCAAGTTGGTTCCTTTTTTTTCGTTTTTGAGAAAAAAAAAGTGTAGAATCCATATCGATGACATACAGAGTAGTCATCGTGCACACGCCAGATGCTCTCGCCAAGTAGGTTTGCTACAGACAGAACAGTCAGCTGCGGGAAATAGTTCTTCTCCGATATTGGAATGGTATTTGTGATAATCACCTCTTGAAACAGACCACTAGATAACCGTTCAATCGCTGGTGGACTGCAGTTAACATACAAATTTAGGTAATTTTTGTTTCGTTAAGGTAAGAACATAATTCCACCGTCCATTAGCCGTTCAGATGTTTTGACGCCAAGACATTTTACTATTAATCGAAAGTTTGAAAAATGCAACTTGACGTTTGAACAAAGAAGAAATAGAAGTCTCTGGGATCAAAAGTAACACAGTCGTTGATTCGTTATGATGGCAAAGGGAAAACAAAGAATATCAGCAAAATTAACATGTCATACTACTCAATAGTTTGTGTTTAACAGATGGGTTGGCTCTTAATAAGATGATTTATAATGAGAAAATAGGAGTTAGTTGATCGTCATTATTAAAAGGTACTTATATTGACAAAAACCAACATACTTCTATATTTTTATTGATTTGGTCCATCCGTAAGTTCTTTTCTCATTTAGTCCCTATATTATTTTTTCATATTTATTTTGGCCCTTTTATCTAAGACTGATGGACCAAATTGATAAAAATGTAAAACTATGATGGATTTTTTCAAATGACATACATGCAATAAAAACCATTATAATTTCACATTTTTATCAGTTTGATCCTTACAACATTTAGTGGTTGTTTGTTTTTTAAGATTATTATAGATCTAAAGTCTTTTACGTCTGCAGATGTCTTCAGTTTGTAGAGGTGGTTTAAAAGTCTTCTGTCCGTATGGATAAGAGTGTTTGTTTTTTTAATAAAATAAATATCTTATTGAGTTTAATTTTACTTTTTTTTACAAAGACTATTAAACTATTATATTTATATGTAAAAATCATTGGAATGAAACTGTAAAATAATTCAATTTTAAAATACATCTTAAACTATATTTAAACTCTGTGGAACCAACCTTGAAATAGGAGAAAATAACAAAAAAGTGACAAAAAAAACACTTCTAAGAAGACACGGGAAGTGGATTAAAGACCTTTTCATCTTTTGTCTCTTCACAAAAACAAACAATCTTCATTTGTTTTTGTCTTTCCGCGTCTTCAATCTTGCAGACGAAAGTGAAAAAAAAGCTCTTTTCTTAAACAACAAACACAGCCTTATTTTATCCAGTTAGAGGGAATTAAGACAAAAGAGTACAGGGGTTAAAGTGGGGAAATTTTGATGAAGGGATTAAATCGATACAAATGTGAAAGTATGTTGGTGTTTTTCAATATAAACCCTTGTTAAATATTAACATATTCATCAATCTGTAACTTGATAAAAGAGCAAAAATGTAACATTATCTTAATATTCACAAAGATAAAATAAAATTAAGTGACCATCAAAGCAATTAAAATCAGACATCTTGAAAGGGAAAGCAATGCAGTTCTTTAAAGAGAATAAAGGAGGCGAGTTACCTAAAAACGGCATGTGTACTGCATGCATAAACTTCCCTTGCCCCTTCATGATGCAATAGTGCTGCTCCTTTGGAGATAGTACCTACAAATAAGCCCAGGAAAAATCCATAAAACACATAGGTATCATATCACTAAACTATAAAAGATAGGTAATCCTCTCCGGACCATACATGTATGTGTTAAAGCAATGCAAAAGATTCTGATTACGATAAGCAAATCCGACTTTGTACATACGAAGTTGGGGTGTACAAAAGCTGGAAGTTGGAACCAAACCATACCAGAACCAGTGCCAAATAATCCGGTTCTCGGTTCCAGTCCACTTTTGTATTTTTTTTTCATTGCAAAAATAAACCGGGGCTATACCAATACCATCCGACCAGTTTTCGGATCCCATGTTTTCGACTTTTCCGTTCCGGTCCGGCGTTGGACCATTGTAAACCCCTTGATGTATTTGCCATATTTACAAGAACTACATGTTGTTTACCTTTTGAATAGGTTCATTTTATGATTTAATTTTGAGCTTGAAACTAGTTCATGGACATTGAAGGTAAAAACATGCTAATTGAACAGAGACTCTGAGAGGACTGGGCAGTGGAAGGTTTATTACCAGAATTTTTTAGTTTCCAGGTACATTACATATTTACATGATACATAAGACACCTAAAAGGTTTAATGCATAAAATGGCAATCTACATAAATTTTTTACCATTTAAAGCAACGTACTTTTTTCTAACCATTCATACCAATGTACTTTACAAAAAAATTCACATTGTAATGTGTAACCACCAAAAACTATAGAAAGTTGCAATACACCATAAAAATCTAAAAAGCGCTGTTATTTTACGCAAAGTACATTGTTATAAATGCTAAAAATGTTGTATAAACAGTATAAATGTGAAAGCAAGTTGCAAAAACTGGAATATTTTCAGATTCGCTCTGAATTTTGACACAAAACTATCCAGGAGAAAATCTTAGCCACAAGCATATATTTCCGAGTCAATATGTAATACATAATGGAGAGGAGGTCTCACCAGCAGTGTCAATCATATCATCCACCATAACTGCTACTTTACCCTTCACATCACCAATCAAATTCATTACCTGCAATGCAAATATCATTATATTCAGGGACTCAAGATAGGTTAGATCATAGATTGGAATAGAACATAATCTTTTCTACGTGATTCTGGAAAAGGTTTACATCGTGACTTTAAGCAACACAACGACCTGATTTTACATGTCGTGTGGAGCACAACGTTAAAGATAAGAACCATGACGGCATCGCACAGCCTCAACCTTACAAAAGAAAGGTTTCTAAATTTGAAATTGAGCACTAGAGAAAAAAATAAATAGAAGACTAAAGGGGTGTTTGGCTCACGAAAGGGATTTTTGAAGGAATTGAAATTTGTTTATAGTGTATATTTTGAAAATTACAAAAAGAATGAACAAGAATGTGTTTAAATGCCATCAAAATCTATGGTTTAAGGAATTTATCATTCTTAGCTATTTGTAAATGAATTTAGAATCCTAACATTTGACACAACCCATACCCTTAGCTAGCATTAAACACCATTCCACACCTCAATCACTCAACTAATATATACTATAAATTTAATTCCAATTCATTCAAATCCATTCCGAGAGTCAAACGCCCCTTAAAAGTTATCTACTGTAAGAGTTAGGTCACATGATGACCAATATCATAATGGAAAACAAGATATCTATAGTTGTATAAATCGATGCACAGAAAAGGAGCATTGAGATTTTGTAATTTGTAGACTTACTTCTGCAACATTGTGTCCATGACGACGCTTATCAACAATGGCCAATGGTGCATCAGATAACTTTTTGGCAAAAGTTCGAGCTCGGGCAACTCCACCAACATCCGGTGAGACAACTACTAAATCATCGGTTTTAATTGTCTTGCTGGCGAGGTAATCAAGTATCACAGGCTAGTTCCGAGAAAGAAAACAGATCATCAACAACTAATACAACATGAAAATGACAATGTAGAAAATAGATAAGTTGTGTTAATTAAAATAGCAAGCAGAACATATAGAAACAATTAGGAAGATGATATACCTGACCATAGACATGATCAACTGGAATGTCAAAATAGCCCATTGATTGCCCAGAATGAAGATCACAAGCAAGAACTCGGTCTGCTCCTGCTTCTGTTATCAGATTCGCAACAAGTTTTGCTGCAATGGATTCGCGTCCTTGAGTCTGAACCATCGACGAAAAGATTAGATAAATTTTAGATTAAATTAACATAACTAAACAGTCAGCTAGACAAGTACAAAACCATCCATGACAATGCTCGTGTTTGTTCAGAATTTTTAATAGGAATAATGTGGAAACATGTGATCAGATAAACCAAGGTTGTTTTGTAACGATGATTAGTTTATGATTTCTGTTTTAGCTAATCATCTGATATCCTCATTTTCCAACTCATTTAACATGTATGTACTTACTTCATGGTCAAGTTGAAGTTGATGAGATATCTAGCGACTAAGTAAGAAAAGATGCATTGAAGCCTTGAAGGCATGGATAAAGTGAAGTCATCTATTCACATGGGATAGTCGGTTAATAAACATGTAGTAACCCACATGTAGATGAATGTAATTTCATTGCATAGAAAAAACTGACACAATTGCAATTGTTTTCCATATATATCAAGCGGGAAGTAAGTAAAAATAAAACAGGTTACTGTTTACAAAAGTTTTGATGCTTTACTTGCCACAGGTTTATTTTTAAGTTTGCATCTATATGCTTATCTGTTCAATGTTTATTCATTTTTATACAAAAATTGTCTAGTACACTACTTCATAATGCCACGTTACCTTCCTATCAGCCCTTGCATATCCGAAGTACGGGATAACTGCAGTAATGGTTTTGGCAGATGCTCTGCGACAGGCATCTATCATGATCAAAAGCTCCATAAGATTCTCATTTGCAGGAGGACATGTTGGTTGCACAAGATACACATCACATCCTCTGACACTCTCACGCAGCTGGACATAAATCTCTCCATCTGCAAAACGTTTTATATCAATTTTTCCAAGGTCCAGACCCATGTAGCATGCAATTTCCTATCAAATAAAACAATACTGAATCAGTATACAGAACATATATTTTCAAATGAATGATGACACCAGTCCACCACAAGTCCAAAACAATTATATAAACAAAATTATCCTCAAAATACCCAAAAGTAAATCTTTTAGTGCCCATAAAAGAGAAAAAAATCTTCTGTTTCCTACTTATGTTCTGTTTCTTCTCTTAATCCTTCATCAATGTGACAGGTAAAGTGCAAGGTCATATAAGAATCATTGCCAAGGTTGTGATTGAAGGAGAGATTCTTGGGTTGCAACACGGAGGTATATGGTTCAAAATTTTAAATACCCAAATGGTCATAAATACAATGAAAAACAGCAATATGCCAATATATGTAATCAGAATTAATCAATTCATACCAGAAGTCCTAAGATTCCAGTCACATAACACACTAGGTTCGATAAGTCAAAACGCAACCCACAAACTTAGGTGGCGTCCAGTTCATGGAATAAAACTTGAAGGAATTGGAATTTAAATTTTAGTTATTAGTATGTTTGGTAGTGAGGAATAAAAGATAGTTTTTAGTATTGGTTAAGGATGTAAGTTGGAATCCACTTCACGTATGGGTTGAAATCTAATTCATATATGAGTTGGTATGAAAGTTAAATTCTTATAAACAAAGAATTTGATGGAAAATAATAAAACTTAACTCTTCATCTTTGTTACTAAAAGTTCAAAACAAGCTAATTTCTTCGAATTCCATTCCGCGAATCAAGCACCCCCTTAGATATACCACATTCATGCAGAATATGTAGCAAGGCACTATCTATGAGAACCAATTATGTTGAAAAACAAACAGAGAAAAGTAATTGGTCATTATCAGGTTGTACCTCAGATAATAAAGGATTGGCAGTGCCTGAAAAAATCCGAAGCCTGTTGTCGTCTTTTTTTGTTTGAGTTCTCTCTTGTTGATTCAATGTCAAGAAGTTGGGCAATAATTCTTGCTCATTGGTGAGGGTTTGCACACTTAGCCTCCCATTATCCTGAAAATTGACCCTGCAACTCTGCTTCCAGGACACTAGAGTTAATGTTTACATATATTATAATTATCAGATACATCTGATATATACTTATACATCATTTCTTTGTGCAATCATGTGTTAACTCCTGGAGCCACTATTGTGTGTTCTAGTGCCTTTTAAAATATATAGAGTTTCCAGCAAATTATGAATTCATTGCTCAAGGCAGAATTGAACAATTACAATTCTGTATTATGTACTATCTCCAATCTGTATGGAGATTTTTTGAAACAGACAACACTCTTTATATAAATTTATATATGAGAACTGAAATTTAGGCATGTGTTCAATACATAAAAGTAGACATACGATTAGTATATCTCATAAATACAAATTTTCACGAAAATCATGTTATGGACTTATGGCTAGACATCAATTGCAGACTTTCATAATTTCTTCTTCAGTTGTACTTTCTCTGCAATCCGCATGCTAACCAAAGGACTATAAATAACAATTTCTAAAAACTAAAACAAAACCATCAGAAAAAATTTACTTCTCAAAATAAATTTTGAAATCCATTTCCACAGTTCCACACACATACATTCACACAGCATACACAAATAATATAACTAAAAGCTAAAATCTAATAAAAAACAATAATCTCGTGCTAACACTTTCTACCGAAAAGAAATAATCTTCTGTAATTACTATTCCATTTCTGCATTGTGTAACACACACATTCATACACACACACGTAACACACACAAATTACATAACTAAAAAGCAAAATCAACTGAAATCATTCACCGTACAGTCAATGAGTCAAACACCGATAGCAATCTATTAGTACACACACATACATACACATATATTGAAATACTGAAAAACGCAACAAATCTAAGTAAAACGTAACACAACGATCTATCTATACGTAACAAATGTGAATTTAAACCAAATTCATAAAGTTTATCAAACTTGAAATGGAAGAGACAACATAAACTCACAATTAAGCCGTTTTTAGCAGGAATTGAAGATCGAAATCTGTTCGTAGCTGCGAGATTTCCTGTAGAAAATGTCAGAGAAGCCATTGACGATTCAATGGATACTCTCTGAGTGTGAGATTCTAGTTTTTAGGGTTTATAAAATATCTGTGATTTATTGGTTGACCATAAAATATTACCAGAGTTAAAGTTTTGAAATTCAGAAGGCTGTCGCTTTAATGATTTGTACATTATGCTGTAAAGTTTGTAAATCAATCGGGTTTAGAATTATTTTCGTTGCAGAAATGTACACATCACATCAATCGGTGGTTCTCATTTTATCCACTTGTTTTTCTTTTTTCTTTTTTTTCTTAAATTTTTAACAAATAAAACTTAGAGTAAATTACATACATGGTCCTTGTAGTTTGATAAATATACATATAACCGATCCTCGTAATTTATTCTTACAATTTAATCCAATTTTCAATGTTTCTTTTCAACTTTGGCCCTTTTTCGGTAACAACTAATAGGAGTGTTCAAAATTCAAACCTAAGCATCCGAAATATAAATTCAAAAATTCGATCCGAAACTATCTGATATTTCCAAAGGTATCCAAAATTTCGAATTCGTGTAGTGAAATTTCAAATTTCTGGAAAATCATATATTCGAAAATTCCAGACTTTTAATTTTTTAAAATTTTTATTTGTTTAGTATTTATTATTTCACATCAATTAAGTATTTATTGTTATTCTAGTGCATACTTGTAAGTTTTAACTTGATATTATATATTCATTAACTAATATTATTGATATTTATACTTTTTAGTCGTTATTTTATGGTTTTAAGTAAAATAATTCTGGATACATACATACCTATATTGTGTGTCTGCGTATTTGGACATATGAAATTATATTTAGATAGTTAAATATTTAATTTATATTTTAAAAAATAAAATTTCCGAATATTCAAATATCTGAATCCGAAATCACCATCCAATTTTTTTAATATCTGAATTCGAATATTCGGTTTGAACGTCCCTAACGATTAAAACCCATTACATGTTACTTTTTTAAAATAGACCAACATATCAATGTAACATTTTTAGCTACCCAAGATTTCAATTAAATTTGTTTATTAATCCCTAATAAATTTGTAACAACCTAGCTTTGATCAAACATATAATATCTGATTTTAAGCTAATAATGTAATTTTATTACATTATTTATTGATTGGTAAATTTAATTATCTGATTATCGAACCAATAATGTAATTTTATTACATTATTTGAATTATAATTTAATTAAGTTATGAAATATTTAATTGAATTATATAAATATTATGAATTATGATTTAATAATTATTAAAGATAATTAAATAAAAGAGATATAAGATACGAAAGTAAAAGTGGGTTCAACTCAAATGTAACTGATTAAGTATATAAACGTCAATAATATTCATTAATCACAAATTTAAAAATCAGACTCTCTCTCTCTACTTTCTCTCTCTACTTCTCTCTAAATTTTCTTCCAAATCGACCGG
Organism: Centrapalus pauciflorus; assembly: GCA_020465985.1. NCBI lineage: Eukaryota > Viridiplantae > Streptophyta > Magnoliopsida > Asterales > Asteraceae > Centrapalus > Centrapalus pauciflorus. The sequence continues at coordinate 129,612 of JAANYP010002800.1, read as the reverse complement.
CCGATTATCGAGTTTTATACATCATCGGAAAGGTCTCGAAGCATACTACAACAATCTATCGTTGCATGTATGATTTCATACGAGACTTGAGGTAAGAATCGACATTCTAAGCTTCTATATTTTCGGTTTTTTTCGAATTTGACTACCTTTCATTCGAATTTAGCATTTTTCATGAGATTAAAGCTAGTTTAACTTGATTTTTAACTAGATTATGTATAATATAATTGAATCTAGGCTTAATACCTAGTATATTCATGATTTTAGGCTTAGAAATTCATGTTTTAAAGCTATAAATTATGAACAAATTCAAAATGCCAAGAACAAACTTGAAATGCATGAACAAACTCGATTTTGTTGCTAAATTCGAATATAGATTTGAATTTGAACCTTAAATTCGAATGGGCTTTGAATTTGGTCACTAAATTCGAATTAGGTTTCGACTTTAATCCTAAATTCGAATAAGGATTCGAATTTGATTCTATATTCGAATTTGATGAATTCGATTTTATCATATATTCAAATTTGATGTTCGAATTTAAGCAAATTATTCGAATTTATTATATAAATTCGAATCTCACTCCCTAAATTCGAATAAAGTGAATAAAACACATGAACAACACATAAAATAACAAAATAATTAGCTTAATGATTATATATATATATATATATATATATATATATATATATATATATATATATATATATATATATATATATATATATATATATATATACATTGATCTTTAGAGAATATTAATTAACCAAGAATACGAATGAAAGAATTGATTATATGGGATTTTGAGATTAAAGACCGGCAAATGAACACTGAGTTTATCATTCAAATGATTCAAAGACTAATAAATATCAGAAATGATATGAATAACAGATTGAGCAACAAGTAAAATGGCAAGTATCTGAAAGTATGATATAAGTCAGATAGTGGTTCTAATCCACTACAGATTGTGAGCAACAGAGCCAGAGCCAGAAAGTGAAAGTGCAAATAACCAGTAACTGTGAGTTGTAGATTTTACTTTAACTGCAATTTATGTGAATTGAGACTTTTGTTGATTTATTCTGATTTATTTGGCATTATGATCTTGAGCTTATTGATATATTATCATAGTATATTTACTATGATTTGTTGAGCTGAGCATTTCTTCTTCTAGATTCTATTCATTGACGAGTCATTTGATTGTTAAGCTTAACACCACCACTATTGCTCAGTGTTGGGTTAATGTTAGGCTTATGATGTGCTGATTTACGTGATGAAAGCACAGAGGGTAGCTAGAGCTGAGCATTCTGATGATACCCATATAGCAATTACTGGTAGCTAGCCCAGTACGTGGCTGATCCCCACTAATGATGCATGTGTATGGAGTTATCATCATCCGAGCATTCCTTATGAATTTATCTAAAAGTCTCAAGAGCAACAACAGTTTTATAACTGGGAGCTGAGCAAAGTCGCGCATCAAAAGAGCATTAATTGGCCAATGTCCCTTCGAGATTGAGCTGTGCATGAGCCTAGTGCAGTGCATAAGCAATAGAGCTGAGTCGTGCATGAGCCGAGTGCAGTGCATGTGCTTCCGCGTTCATAATTGCATGTTAAATGTGAATTCTACATTCTCACTAAGCAAATAAGCTTACCTCGTTGTTGCATTATTTTTCAGATAAAGGCAAAGGATTGGCTGGACCTAGCTCATAGGTCAGGACTTTGAAAGAGCTTGAAGTGCTTTAGAACCTGTTTCAACACCTTGGTACTTGGCTGATAATAGAGCTTTGGGGTTCGGGGCTAGTTTATATTTTGTGCTTTGAAGTAATAGTGTAGAAGACTGTGCCCTATCCGCTTAAATTTGTCTCTGTTTCTAATTAACTTTAATTCCGCACTGTTAATTTTATCTTAGTTTCATGATTGATATTGCGTTGCTACTGGGCCTAGACTTAAGACCTTTGAGAAATCTTGGGTCTTACAGGATGGTATCAGTGCAATAGTTTGAGTGAATCATAGTATTACGTGTAATACATGATCTCAAACTTGTGCAATGCTATAGTATCAATCATGACAGGATGGCTTGAACTAAGATAGGTTTCAGAGACTAGTAGGATGGGGCATGAAAGGGTACAATGTGCTAGACTAATGATCTAAATACTTAGTGAATTGTATTTTAGAGCTATGTCAGGAGAAGGTGGACCATCAGGTGGCATGACCCCAGAGCAAGTCCTGGAAATGATGCAACAACTAATAACCCAAAATAATGAGCAACAAAACAAGTTTATGCTAGAGCAAATTGAATCAATAAAGAAAACTGAAAAGAGAAATAAACATAAAAAGAAGCAAACTGAACAGTCAAGCGAATCTGATTTTGATAATGCGCATGACAATCAGCGAGTTGTGCAGCCAAAAGGCTGTAGATTTAAAGACTTCAAAGCGAGTGGTGCCATAACGTTTGAAGGCACAGTAAATCCAATACAAGCGTTAGATTGGATAAGTCATACTGAAGAGATCTTCAATATCTCAGAATGTCTGGACAGCAATAGAGTTAAGTTTGCTACAGCACTGTTCGTTGGAGCTGCTAGAGCCTAGTGGAAAACACAAAAGGAGCATCTATGGTGAGGAAGCAATTATGACACTGGACTGGCAGCAGTTCTTGGAGATGTTCAACGCCAAATACTGTCCAACGGACAAACAAGACGAACTCGAGATGCAGTTGATGCAATTGAAACAAGGAACTAAGACCGTTGATGAATATGAGCATGAGTTCTCGAGACTTTGCGGCTACTCGTCATATCAAGTAGCAACAGAAGAGCGTAAGATAAACTGATTCAGACTGGGTCTGAATCCAACATATAGAAGACAAATGAGTAGCATAAAATTCAAAACGTATCTCAGTATTGTGGAAGCAGCAAGGATGGTGGAGCGAGAATTCACAGATTCTAGTTGTGAACCCGTTATGATGGCTATAATTCCTACTTGTCCATCTGCACCTAAGAAACAGAAATCTGGTAGATTATTTAGTTCATCAAATTCCAGTCAACAGCAGTCACAAGCATCCTCTACACCTCAGAAGACTAGAGTCTATTCCATACAGTCAAGAGCACGACCGTGTAAACGCTGTAACAATTTTCATAGCGGACGCTGCAACCCTAGAGATGTGACCTGTTACACTTGTAAACAAATTGGACATGGAAGAGAATGAGTGCCCAGAAAGAAACGACGTATGCTACAACTATGGTGAGCGTGGACATTATGCCAGGCATTGTCCAAATGCACGCATGCTTACCAATCCTGAGCAACCAGTTGGAAGGGCAATCCAACAGAGTACTACAATGATACTGACAGCAAAGACGCGAGCTTTCCATATAACTGCTGAGGATGCTGAGGAGACACCAGAGACGCCAAAAGACCCCAATGGTAACTAAATTTCTTATATAAATAAATGATTTAATTCCGTTGCCAGCTGAAGTTCAATTCTAAAATAAGTAGCGAGTTAACTGTACAACCCTGTCATCGATAGTGAATAATGCGGATGACATATGGGTTGTATCAGTTGAAGTTGCGATACAAATACTTTTCCAATAAGAAATTATACCTATAAACCAATATAGGTATTGTAATCTGAATCGTGTATGATTCAAAAGCCTAAGAAAATTGATAATTTAATCCTAAGAACCAGCTACTTCGTAAATCCTTGTAATCTGAATGATTACAGTGTGTCTTATAATGAGACAGAGGTAGAAGTTGCTGATCCAATAAATATTAATGAGAAGAGTATTTGAATCAAATTGTTAAGCAACCAATGACAACTTGAATAAAAATCAAAGAAGTCAGAGGCACAAAGCGAGAGTGACAAAGAAATAGATTGAGATATTTGTTAAGTCAAGCGATTAGCCATGAATGGCCAATGAAAAGGCCGTCAAATGCCAAAATAAACGTAAGTGATGGATCCTCATTATGTCGATGCGAGACTAGTGAGATGTCCAATATAGAATATTTATTTCACTTAACTGCATATAAAATGAAAAGCTTTCGCCAAAAAGAGTAAAGTAATTTTGAATTCAGAAATTCACCAATGAAAAGTCAAACATAAGTCTATATATATAATTAAACAGAACCAAAGGTTATTGCTTTGTCAAAGCCTTCTTGACCGAATTGCACAGTGAACTAATAGAGGAAGGCGATGACGATAAAGTAGAAGATGATCTAAATGGTCGTGGAGACGGTTTTGGAACCCTAGTAACTCGAGACCTGACTTCAATAACAGAATCTGCAGTCATATCTAACGAATTACACCGAGAAAGCCTAAGTAAATTGTCGATTTCTATCAAAATCGTTTCCTTGGAATTCGATTTTGTATAGCATTTGTTTTCCATGTCGTTAATATTCATATTCGCTGGAAGATTTGAAAGCGTATGATCTCTTTAAGTTCTTGATCATGTTTGACTTGCCTGAAATATCCATCAACTGCTGAAACCATTGCAAAGAAGATGTGGTCGATTGTAACTCCAAATTTTTAATTCTCTGTTCGAACTCCTGTTTTGTTCAGCGAGCTTTAAATGCAGCATTTCAACATTTTGCCTCAATCTCTCATTCTCGGCTTTTAAACACTCGATCATGTTGGAGGATTTTGCTTCTCGAGAGGCTGCTTATGTAAAGGATTTGGCGGATATGGCAGCGCAATTGGAGACCAAGGTAGGCGAGGTGGAGTCGTTACACGAAGAGTTGGCTCCGGTTGTTGCGCCGGAGGATTGATTTCATTTGTTTGTCAGAGCAAAGAAAATTATAAATCTTCATAGCAAGTCAGCACAAGTCAGAAAATCGGCTAAGCGATTGATGATTGTAACATCATCAATAAAAGAAACATAAAGTACAGTGTAACACCCGCTAATTTCGAGGAAATAAGATATAAATTATCAGATTGGGTTGTTGATATTTAAATGTTTAATTGCATAGCTTTTAAGAAATAAAGATAAATGCATATTTATAGATGATTTAAAAGAAATGAAAATTAAAAAAAAAATGGTGAAAGGCATAGGAAGTTATAACAGAATTTGGTTTTGGTTTTCATTTCTCATTCCAAGCAATGTCATCATTCTCATCACAAACACACACTATTCTCATCACAAACACACAAAAAAATCTGGGTTTTGAAGAATGTGGGTTTAAACTTTGAAGATTAAATCATCCACATCATTGAGAAGTTGAGATATTCTTAAGAAGTTGGTCAAGTTCATCAACAACAACGTGAAAAACTTTGAGGTAATAATTATAAATTCGTAATTTAATTTCTAGCATTTGATTTAGTAGTGAAAAATGAATTAAAATGAGAATTTTATTCTGGAAATCAACACTTATTGATAGCTCTAACATTTACCTTCATCAATTTATGAATTAAAAAGCTTCAAAATGCATAACAATGGAAGTTTTAGGTGGGTTTTGGGATTAATCGGGATTTATGAAAGATAACACTAAGTAATAAGTGAAGAAACATCTTTAGAACATTAATTGGTTATCAATTTTTGATTTAAACTCAATATAATGGTATCCAGATGTTTTGGAGTTATGAGATTTTGGGTGTGAAATCTAAGAAATGGAGGTTGGATTAGAATGGTGTGGTGTGTTATTAAAGAAATCGATCAAGAATTTCAGTGGCCGGAGTTGGCGTCGGCGTCGCCGCTGCTCGGCGATGGCCGTCGAGAACGAGGGCAGCAGCCATGGCTGCGTCGGTGCTATGCCTCTACCCTGTTGCTGTCTGCGTTTTCTGTTATGGGTTACACCGAGAAGAGAGAATGAGATGTGTGTAGTGACCAGAGTTCAGCCGGAGTCAGGACCGGCGGCGACATGGTCCGACCGGCTAGCAGCAGCGATGCCCGGTCTTTTTTTCTTTTTGCCCTGATCGGCGCCCCTGTCTGACCTTCTTTCTTCTCGTTTTTTTTCCTTTTCCCTTCTGTTCTTAGTGTAAAAGGTAGAGCATAGGTGAGGCTTTGTTCATTTTTTTTTGGGGCCTGCTGTATTCCTTTTACTGTAACCGAGAGAGAAGAGAGAGTGGGGAAAAGAGGGTTGTTTTTTTTTAATTATTAAATTTTTAATTCCTTTAATTTAAATTAAGATTAGGGTTTATTATTTAGGGTAGTGTTTGGGCTTTTTGTTTTTTTATAAATTTGGGCTCCATCTTTTTGTTATTTATTATGGGCTAAGTTAACCTTATTTTGGACTAAAATGAAATATGAATTTAGGCATAATTAGATGTGGGTAAGGACTAAACATTTAATATCCTTTAGCTAATTTTTAGTTAGTTTAATTTGGGTTTGAGTTAGTTTTATTTCCTTAGTTCTAATACAAATTCAACTTAAGTGTAATTGTTATTTTGATTATATAAATATTGTGGGTTTAAATACAGTAGAAAGGGATTTGTAACGTGATGACCCATTTAATTAATTTAATAAAGTAGTTTGGATTTAAGAATTATTGTCGGAGTTGAACTTTCACTAAATTGAAATAGGATCTAATAGATGAAAATTAAATATTCCATATGTAAAATAATTTAGTTGTTTTAATTAAGTTGGTGCAAATTTCAACTAATATTTTAATCATAGTTGGTGATATAATTAAAGTTAAATTATTACTTTAAATTATAAAATTACTTTATTAATGTGACAAGAATAAATCATTTGTATGTAGAGAAGTACAGATTAATTATTTTAACAAAAGGGTTTAGTAAACATTAACAAATAAATCGAAACTTACCGATTAAATCCCTGAGTTTTAATTAATAAAATTGATAACGGATTTAGTTTCTTATAGAATTAAGAATATTGATAAATAGGCAATGTACTTTGATATCAGGACATTAGTGATTTCTTCGAGACGTGCGGATTTTGGTTGTACTTTCAACTGATATTGGATAGTCGTTTGGCGAGTACAGACTGCGAGCACTGTGAGTAATTGATTTAATTTCGCAAATGATCATAAATGATATGCTTGCACTGGATATCTCTTTCGTTTCTATTGCCATGATTATTCTTTAACTACCATGCTTAGCCTTGAATGTTGTTATTATTTCATTGCCTTGAGCCGAAATCTGAGAACCCTTTTTTCCCCAGTATGCATAATGTGTATTATGTGGATTAAGCGAGGTTGCTGTGTGCTTCCGAGTTGTATGGCGGGCGAGCCGCATGTTTTGTACACGTGCTAACCGAGCGAGTCGCACGTCGTGTACTTGTTATGGGGCGAGCCGGTATACGCTAAATCGAGCGAGTCGTAATGCTACACATGTTGAATTTGAGCCGATATTTGTGTTGATCGTGTTATATATGTTTGTCTGTGCTTTTAAATCTGTTACTCGCTAGGCGACGGCTTACCCCGGTTGTGGGGGCAAATTTTCAGGTTTAGCTGATAAGGAAAAGACGCCAGCTTCAGGATCTAGAGTTTGAGGATGTATGGTATCAGAAAGACTTCCGCATTTACTCTGATTTATATTTTGTACTTTAGATGGGTAGATTCCCTAGACTTTCAATTTGGTTGTAATAATTAGATGTTATATTTTAGCGCACTCTGAATGTGGTGGTTTTAGTTTATTTACGTATTGAAATTGAAGTTGAGATTCGAACGCTTTATTTTATTACTTCGGGGATTATGTTGCAGAATTATAGTAAAAGCGTCGCGTTATTTGAACGGGTGTTTCAATATCAGAGACATGTTGGGTTTAAGTGAATTAAGTACTTGTTTGGTGCTTAGTCTTAAACCGTAAGATCATTAGTAGTGTAAGTTATGATTGTACGAGGTAAACTCTATCCTGATGGCCTTAGGAAATTGGGTACGGTTAAGATAGGCTTTAACTGTAACCTTCATAAATATATGTACATACACCCTTATGAGTAAACCAGAAATTGATCATGTGTGAATAATATAATAAAAATTTTAATTTAACTCATAAAATTAATTTTCAGCACCATGGCTGATGACGAGAACCACAGTCATCCGCGCGAGGAGCGAGTTATTGTAGAGTCAGAGGATATAGAGCATTCTGACGGAGAGCGCGATGATGAGGATGATTTAGATGATGATATTGGACCCCAGGGAGGGCCATTGACCCCTCGTGAGACCTGGATGATGAGGTACATGACCCGTTACATACGAGATGTTATGGGCGAGAGCCGCGCGGAGATGCAACAAAGTTTTCAGGAGATTCGCGACCTGATTGCTTCTTCCCGATCTGATGCGGAAAATCCTTTGGTATCTGGTCCTAATGGTGGGGGCAATATTGTGGGGACTGAGACTGGTGGACGACGTTCTGATCGCGCTTCGTTCAAGGCCTTTAAGGGGTCTGGAGCGAAAGAGTTTGATGGGACTATGGAGCCTGTGAAGGCTCTGGAGTGGCTCGAGTGTTCAGAGAGGGCTTTTCGCCTGAGTCACTGTTTAGAGACTGATATGGTAGAGTATGCCGCGGGGATGCTAGGGGGCCCATCGTTGACTTGGTGGAAGAACACCTCGAGGGCTATTGGTTCCGATCTGGTGGGGAAGATGACTTGGGCTCAGTTTAGGAAGAGATTCCAAGATCAGTACTGTCCAGCTGACTTGACGAGGGAGATTGAGAGACAGTTTTTAGCTCTACGACAGGAGGGTCTGACAGTTCAGGAGTATGAGGCTGCGTTCAGGGAGAAATCTCAGTTTGTGACTAGATATGCGCTAGATGAGGAGACGAGAGTAGACATGTTTGTTACTGGGCTTCGTGCTGAAATTAAAGAGTTTGTTGAGATGCAGAGCTATAAGACCCTTGAGGAGGCAGTTATGAGTGCGCGGAAGCGCGAACGAGCACTGATAGGTTCTACTACTTCGTTGATGTCATCACCCAAAAGAGCTAGGACTGCGGGTTCTGATCAGTTATTTCAGGCTTCAGCAAAATCATCTGGTTCTTCTTTCTCCCAATCCCAGCAGCAGTATACATCACAGCCACAGATGTCGCGCGATTGCCAGCAGTGTGGGAAGAGACATACTGGGTTATGTAGTGGCTTCTCTAGAGGGTGTCATGCATGTGGGGATACCGGACACATCAGAGTTAACTGTCCAATTCATCCATTGATTTGTTTCGATTGTGGGGTTCAGGGCCATGTGGCGAGGAACTGTCCTCAGCGGAGACAGAGTCAGAATATGAGTGCTAGCATTGCATCTATGAGTCAGCCTGCTGCGAGACCAACTCAGTCGAGGAGAGACGACGCTGATAGAGTTCCGACCCGTGCTTTTCAGATCACCGCTAACGAGGCTTGCGAGACTCCTAATGTGGTTACGGGTATTTCTGACTTAACGCTTTTCTTATTTATCTGTTATTTAATTGGGGTGACACCATTCAATTTTTTTTAATATGTGTCTCTTTTGTATATTATCTGAATGTATTTATTTTATGTTATTTGATTTCATAGACGTTGAGACCGTAAGCGAGCGTGTGTCATAGGCTTAAGAGATTTACATATATGCTTACTCTTGGTGATCAAGATTTCACTTTAGAGTTTGTAGTTATAATTACTAGGGAATTGAATGTGATTGTGGTATGAATTAGTTGGATGCTTATAATACTCATATTATTTGTTCAAGAAGTAAGATTTAAATTTCTAGCGAGTAAATAGAAATATATGTATTTATAGTGTTTTGATGTAACAAGGAAGAATAATTAATTATGCATTGAAGTAGCAGAAAAGTCATGAGAGGAATTAATCTATACAAGATTTAGAATTGGCAACGATGATGTTTACATTGAAGTTATAGAGATGTTAATTAGATGGCAATAAATGTCTGCTAGTCACTAATACTTGCGGAGGTAAATCTGACGGGACGAAATTTCATTGAATGTGTTACGATAAGCATAACCAATTGATTTACATTCGAAGTCTAAACGCACAATTAGATTCAGATTATTCGAGAGTGATTGGGAGCTATTCAGGGTCAACCAGAGATATATTCGGTTTAAGCATAGATCTGTTGAATTTGAAGTTGATCGTTATTTGATGCTAATAGTATCGTCCGGGAAGGAGATTATACAAAATAAGAAGCGTAATCCTAAGTTCATTATAAAGTGTTGGACTATAAAATGCATAGGTGCACAAAATTAACAACTAAAATTACCATTGGAGTTTGTTAATGCACATGATGGATACGATATTAGTTTTATTATTATTATTTTTTTAAGAATTCCGATAGGATGATATCCACTCAGAATGATAAGATTGATACGAGACTTAGAAATTTTAAGATGATTTAATCAAGGTGGCGTATTACCGAGATTTGAATTATATGTAGAAATTTAAGACAGAGATGTAAGCGAGATACTGATTTAATTAATTTCATGTGATCTCGAGGACGAGATCAATCCAGATTGTAGGAGATTGTAACACCCGCTAATTTCGAGGAAATAAGATATAAATTATCAGATTGGGTTGTTGATATTTACATGTTTAATTGCATAGCTTTTAAGAAATAAAGATAAATGCATATTTATAGATGATTTAAAAGAAATGAAAATTAAAAAAAAAATGGTGAAAGGCATAGGAAGTTATAACAGAATTTGGTTTTGGTTTTCATTTCTCATTCCAAGCAATGTCATCATTCTCATCACAAACACACACTATTCTCATCACAAACACACACAAAAATCTCGGTTTTGAAGAATGTGGGTTTAAACTTTGAAGATTAAATCATCCACATCATTGAGAAGTTGAGATATTCTTAAGAAGTTGGTCAAGTTCATCAACAACAACGTGAAAAACTTTGAGGTAATAATTATAAATTCGTAATTTAATTTCTAGCATTTGATTTAGTAGTGAAAAATGAATTAAAATGAGAATTTTATTCTGGAAATCAACACTTATTGATAGCTCTAACATTTACCTTCATCAATTTATGAATTAAAAAGCTTCAAAATGCATAACAATGGAAGTTTTAGGTGGGTTTTGGGATTAATCGGGATTTATGAAAGATAACACTAAGTAATAAGTGAAGAAACATCTTTAGAACATTAATTGGTTATCAATTTTTGATTTAAACTCAATATAATGGTATCCAGATGTTTTGGAGTTATGAGATTTTGGGTGTGAAATCTAAGAAATGGAGGTTGGATTAGAATGGTGTGGTGTGTTATTAAAGAAATCGATCAAGAATTTCAGTGGCCGGAGTTGGCGTCGGCGTCGCCGCTGCTCGGCGATGGCCGTCGAGAACGAGGGCAGCAGCCATGGCTGCGTCGGTGCTATGCCTCTACCCTGTTGCTGTCTGCGTTTTCTGTTATGGGTTACACCGAGAAGAGAGAATGAGATGTGTGTAGTGACCAGAGTTCAGCCGGAGTCAGGACCGGCGGCGACATGGTCCGACCGGCTAGCAGCAGCGATGCCCGGTCTTTTTTTCTTTTTGCCCTGATCGGCGCCCCTGTCTGACCTTCTTTCTTCTCGTTTTTTTTCCTTTTCCCTTCTGTTCTTAGTGTAAAAGGTAGAGCATAGGTGAGGCTTTGTTCATTTTTTTTTGGGGCCTGCTGTATTCCTTTTACTGTAACCGAGAGAGAAGAGAGAGTGGGGAAAAGAGGGTTGTTTTTTTTTAATTATTAAATTTTTAATTCCTTTAATTTAAATTAAGATTAGGGTTTATTATTTAGGGTAGTGTTTGGGCTTTTTGTTTTTTTATAAATTTGGGCTCCATCTTTTTGTTATTTATTATGGGCTAAGTTAACCTTATTTTGGACTAAAATGAAATATGAATTTAGGCATAATTAGATGTGGGTAAGGACTAAACATTTAATATCCTTTAGCTAATTTTTAGTTAGTTTAATTTGGGTTTGAGTTAGTTTTATTTCCTTAGTTCTAATACAAATTCAACTTAAGTGTAATTGTTATTTTGATTATATAAATATTGTGGGTTTAAATACAGTAGAAAGGGATTTGTAACGTGATGACCCATTTAATTAATTTAATAAAGTAGTTTGGATTTAAGAATTATTGTCGGAGTTGAACTTTCACTAAATTGAAATAGGATCTAATAGATGAAAATTAAATATTCCATATGTAAAATAATTTAGTTGTTTTAATTAAGTTGGTGCAAATTTCAACTAATATTTTAATCATAGTTGGTGATATAATTAAAGTTAAATTATTACTTTAAATTATAAAATTACTTTATTAATGTGACAAGAATAAATCATTTGTATGTAGAGAAGTACAGATTAATTATTTTAACAAAAGGGTTTAGTAAACATTAACAAATAAATCGAAACTTACCGATTAAATCCCTGAGTTTTAATTAATAAAATTGATAACGGATTTAGTTTCTTATAGAATTAAGAATATTGATAAATAGGCAATGTACTTTGATATCAGGACATTAGTGATTTCTTCGAGACGTGCGGATTTTGGTTGTACTTTCAACTGATATTGGATAGTCGTTTGGCGAGTACAGACTGCGAGCACTGTGAGTAATTGATTTAATTTCGCAAATGATCAAAAATGATATGCTTGCACTGGATATCTCTTTCGTTTCTATTGCCATGATTATTCTTTAACTAACATGCTTAGCCTTGAATGTTGTTATTATTTCATTGCCTTGAGCCGAAATCTGAGAACCCTTTTTTCCCCAGTATGCATATGGTGTATTATGTGGATTAAGCGAGGTTGCTGTGTGCTTCCGAGTTGTATGGCGGGCGAGCCGCATGTTTTGTACACGTGCTAACCGAGCGAGTCGCACGCCGTGTACTTGTTATCGAGCCGGTAACAATACCCTATTCGTGTACGCTAAATCGAGCGAGTCGTAATGCTACACATGTTGAATTTGAGCCGATATTTGTGTTGATCGTGTTATATATGTTTGTTTGTGCTTTTAAATCTGTTACTCGCTAGGCGACGACTTACCCTGGTTGTGGGGGCAAATTTTCAGGTTTAGCTGATAAGGAAAAGACGCCAGCTTCAGGATCTAGAGTGTGAGGATGTATGGTATCAGAAAGACTTCCGCATTTACTCTGATTTATATTTTGTACTTTAGATGGGTAGATTCCCTAGACTTTCAATTTGGTTGTAATAACTAGATGTTATATTTTAGCGCACTCTGAATGTGGTGGTTTTAGTTTATTTACGTATTGAAATTGAAGTTGAGATTCGAACGCTTTATTTTATTACTTCGGGGATTATGTTGCAGAATTATAGTAAAAGCGTCGCGTTATTTGAACGGGCGTTTCTTACAGATATCAGACTCCCGAAAAGCTCTGTAACTATTTCAAGAGCAAATGAAAAGAGATATAAGTTAACTAATATACAGAGATGCTAGCCGAATTGAATGAGATATAAAACTTAATCTCAAAAGTCCACATAGTGAATATATAACTGATAATCAGAATTCCTAAAATAATCAACGACAATTACATAACAGCGAAACATTGAATTAAATATGAACTCCGAGGAGAAATTTGAGCTTCTTGTACATATGAATCTCAAAGAAACATAAATCATGAAATACAGATGGTGCTCGTTCAGTGGAAACACCACAAAAATTCGCATCAGTCTTGGGAATTAAGAGATATCATAAAAGCTATCTACCCAAGTCTGTTCGAACAAAGCTAACTTCGAGGACGAAGTTTGTGCGTGGTGGAGCCCATTCTGTAACAACCTAGCTTTGATCAAACATATAATATCTTTTTAAGCTAATAATGTAATTTTATTACATTATTTATTGATTGGTAAATTTAATTATCTGATTATCGAACCAATAGTGTAATTTTATTACATTATTTGAATTATAATTTAATTAAGTTATGAATATTTAATTGAATTATATAAATATTATGAATTATGATTTAATAATTATTAAAAATAATTAAATAAAAGAGATATAAGATACGAAAGTAAAAGTGGGTTCAACTCAAATGTAACTGATTAAGTATATAAACGTCAATAATATTCATTAATCACAAATTTAAAAATCAGACTCTCTCTCTACTTTCTCTCTCTACTCTCTCTACTTCTCTCTCAATTTTCTTCCAAACCGACCGGCCGATTATCGAGTTTTATACATCATCGGAAAGGTCTCGAAGCATACTACAACAATCTATCGTTGCATGTATGATTTCATACGAAACTTGAGGTAAGAATCGACATTCTAAGCTTCTATATTTTCGGTTTTTTTCGAATTTGACTACCTTTCATTCGAATTTAGCATTTTTCATGAGATTAAAGCTAGTTTAACTTGATTTTTAACTAGATTATGTATAATATAATTGAATCTAGGCTTAATACCTAGTATATTCATGATTTTAGGCTTAGAAATTCATGTTTTAAAGCTATAAAATATGAACAAATTCGAAATGCCAAGAACAAACTCGAAATGCATGAACAAACTCGAATTGTTGCTAAATTCGAATATAGATTCGAATTTGAACCTTAAATTCGAATGGGCTTCGAATTTGGTCACTAAATTCGAATTAGGTTTCGACTTTAATCCTAAATTCAAATAAGGATTCGAATTTGATTCTATATTCGAATTTGATGAATTCGATTTTATCATATATTCGAATTTGATGTTCGAATTTAAGCAAATTATTCGAATTTATTATATAAATTCGAATCTCACTCCCTAAATTCGAATAAAGTGAATAAAACACATGAACAACACATAAAATAACAAAATAATTAGCTTAATGATTATATATATATATATATATATATATATATATATATATATATATATATATATATATATATACATACATACATTGATCTTTAGAGAATATTAATTAACCAAGAATACGAATGAAAGAATTGATTATATGAGATTTTGAGATTAAAGACCAGCAAATGAACACTGAATTTATCATTCAAATGATTCAAAGACTAATAAATATCAGAAATGATATGAATAACAAATTGAGCAACAAGTAAAATGGCAAGCATCTGAAAGTCTGATATAAGTCAGATAGTGGTTCTAATCCACTACTGTCACATCCTTGCTTAAACATACTTGCTTAATCCCAGGAATAATAACGCTTGCATAAAGCTAAATAAAATATTACAATAAGTCATGCACTACACGTGCTACAAGGTTACAGTACTAAGTTGCTAAAAACATCACAATATAAATAAAAGCAGCTACCCAAAACCCAAGGCACCATAAAGCTATACCACAAGCTGAAAGTGAGCTAAGTCCTCTGGGTTGATCAGAAAATAGACCTAAGCAGAAGGTCCAGCTTGCTCTTTACCTTTTCCTGTAAAAATTGTGAGTAGCAACTGTAAGCTAATTGCTTAGTGAGTAAACAGATATTCATGAATGCATGTAAAATATGTGGCGAAAGTGCCTATAAAGGCTTGTTATGCTTGCTTGCTTGCTTGCTTAATACCTAGAAAGAATGTTTGCACAATTGAGACATTTCACGCAGAAAGGAGATGCCACCACTAGGGTTTACCGCTGACAGATGATCAATCTGTGACGCGGGGCTAGCTACCTGCATAATGCTTAGGGATAGTTGTGAGCATCAGAATTGCTTGCTTGCTAAGTATAATGCTTATGAAAATGCACAAAGAAACGCTCATTCAAAGCTTGCTGTACGATATGCAGAACAATAAACAGATAACAGTATATTATGCACATTAATAGATCAGGTGTAAGATCCGGCTAAGCTGGGTATCGCCTGTACCACAGTGTTCGCCTTCACTCACAACAATCTATTGAATTCCAAAGAAATCATATAGAAGCAATTTATGTCTCAATTTCATATAAAACATGTAAACAAGAATAACTGTTACTCACAGTACTGAAAATACTTGCACTGGCTTTTCTATGCTTTTAATTGCTTTGAAACGCTTGCACTTGCTCATCTAGGCTTAATATATTCTGGCACTGGCTTTGACTCGTAACTGGCCTAAACTGCTTAATTTAATATCTGTAATTTAACATTACAGAATATATGCTAAATTAATAATGCTAACTTAAAATTCTAATTTTCACAAACCATAACGTTTAGCTAAATATCTTGCTATATATTTTTTGTTAATTTATGCGTTGTCCGTGAATTTTATCAATTAAATTCGGATTTATAGGGGAGGGTTTCGAATTTGATGCTCAAATTCGAACATATGGAGTTAAATTCGAAAACAAACTCGAACATGGGGTTAAATTCAAATTCATGAAGCTAAATTCGAATTCATGAAGCTAAATTCGAATCATAAACTCGAACAGGGGATTAAATTCGAACCTATAGTTCGAATTTAGCTCTATTCGAGCTTGTTCTTGGCATTTCGAGTTTGTTCGTGTTTTGCAGCTTTTAAACATGCATTTTCAAGTCTAAAAATCATAAATAAGCTAAATAATAAGCCTAGGTTCGATTATATCGTACATAATCTAACAGAATCGAGCTAAAACTCCAGCTAAATAGCTTAAAATCGAACCAAAAGTGGAAATATAAAGCTTTCTTCAAAACCGAAAATGCAGAAAACGAGAATGACGATTTTTACCTCAAATCCGTATGAAATCGTACATGCAATAGTAGATCCGCGTAGTACTCTTCGAGATCTTTCCGAGACGTATAGAACTCGAGATTTGGCCGGTCGGTTTGGGAGAAAAGTTAGAGAGAAGTTCGGGCTAGAGAGACAGTCTCTCAAATTGCTAGATGGATTTTGCAAAAAGTGAGGAAATGAACACCCCACTCCTATTTATACTAAAATTCGGAATTACATCATTTTACGCAAATTGCTCAAAATACTTAAAAATAAAAATACAAATAAAAAGCAAGGTGTTATAGTATGAGCCCACCACGCTTGCACTTCGTCCTCGAAGTACCTAAGGCTCAAACAGATGCGGATATCGAACTCTCATGTCTTGCTCAGATTCCCAGGTCTGAGAAGTTCCGTGAGAAGTTCTCCATTGCACCAACACCATTGCTACTTCTCGATTTCTCAGCTTCTTCATCTTTGTCCCTAGAATGACCTCAGGCTCGTCACATTGCAGCTTCTCATTAATCTTATAAGTCAGATGATCGACCCACTTTTCTCTGTCATCTTCTTTGCACTTCCTTAGTTGCGAAACGTGAAATACGGGGTGTATGTTGGACAGTTCGCTCGGCAAGTCCAACAGATAAGATTGAGTCCCAACACACTCGGTGATCTTGAAAGGACCAACGAATCGTGGTGCTAACTTGCCACGCTTGCCGAATCTGAACACACCTTTCATCGGCGAGACTTTTTGTTGGGAATAAATAATAGAGATGAAACAATTATATTGTATATAATTGTAAATACTCAATAGATTAGGGGTTATATGTGTAAATACACAATACTTGTGTATTGTGTATAAATAGAAATGTATGTTACGCATGCTGCTATGAATCGAAGATTACACACACACATATGGATCTGATTTAGAGAGAATAGGAGAAGTGCTTTGCAAGAAAGCCAAGAACATCAATGTAATATTTTCTCTCTTAATCATTCAATAGATTGTGTTTGATTGTTAATTGTTCATATGAATTGTGTTATGTTGTATGAATTGCATGAAATATGAATTCACAATTGGTATCAGAGCCTAATATGGCTGAATTTGAGTGAATTTTGAATCTGAAATCGTTTTTTTTAGAACACTGTTATATTCATTTTTTTGAAAATCTGAAAATCAATTGAGGATTTTGATTCTGTGGATGAAATGATCTGAATTTTGGATCGAAGGTGTGAAATTTAAAGGCGAATCTGATGACATAAACATCAAATATTATCTCAAAACACACAGAATTTAATTGAGAAATTTCAGATTTTTTGAAAAAGTGTGTGTTCTTGAGGTTTTTGGTCAATTTTGGTTTTTAATCGAGAATTAGCCAAAGTGATTTCACAAAAGTTGTTTCTGCTATTAAAACGAACCCTCGAAATCAATTTGAGGTCAAATCATGGATTTTTGTTGAAAAAGTTCGAATCTGATCTTGTTTTTGTTGAAAAATGATAAAACTCGGGCATAACTATATTCATAGTGTCATTCGAGTTTTATAAAGAAGGCATTCGAGTTTTATTAACAAGGCATTCGAGTTTTATAAAGAAGGCATTCGAGTTTTATAAAGAAGGCATTCGAGTTTTATGAAAGCTTTATTCGAGTTTGATGAATGCTTCATTCGAGTTTGCTGAATGCTTCATTCAAGTTTGATATATGCTTATTTCGAGTTTGATAATACATTCATCGAGTTTCATGCCTTATGATTCGAGTTTTAAGCCTTAATCATTCGAGTTTCATGTTTAATTGATCGAGTTTCAAGCTTAATTGATCGAGTTTAATACCTTCTTCATTCGAGTTTCATTCTTGTTCATTCGAGTTTCATACTCAATCATTCGAGTTTTATACTTATTCATTCGAGTTTGGTGATTCTTTATTCGAGTTTGAGTCTTCATCAATCGAGTTTGATTCTTATACATTCGAGTTTCATCCAATATCATTCGAGTTTTGAGTATTTGACCTTTGCTGCTTAAATTCACCATAACTTTTGACTGGAACATCGTTAGAAGGCCTACCATACGCCAAATATTATCTCAAAACACACAGAATTTAATTGAGAAATTTCAGATTTTTTGAAAAAGTGTGTGTTCTTGAGGTTTTTGGTCAATTTTTGGTTTTTAATCGAGAATTAGCCAAAGTGATTTCACAAAAGTTGTTTCTGCTATTAAACGAACCCTCGAAATCAATTTGAGGTCAAATCATGGATTTTTGTTGAAAAAGTTCGAATCTGATCTTGTTTTTGTTGAAAAATGATAAAACTCGGGCATAACTATATTCATAGTGTCATTCGAGTTTTATAAAGAAGGCATTCGAGTTTTATTAACAAGGCATTCGAGTTTTATAAAGAAGGCATTCGAGTTTTATAAAGAAGGCATTCGAGTTTTATGAAAGCTTTATTCGAGTTTGATGAATGCTTCATTCGAGTTTGCTGAATGCTTCATTCGAGTTTGATATATGCTTATTTCGAGTTTGATAATACATTCATCGAGTTTCATGACTTATGATTCGAGTTTTAAGCCTTAATCATTCGAGTTTCATGTTTAATTGATCGAGTTTCAAGCTTAATTGATCGAGTTTAATACCTTCTTCATTCGAGTTTCATTCTTGTTCATTCGAGTTTCATTCTTGTTCATTCGAGTTTCATACTCAATCATTCGAGTTTTATACTTATTCATTCGAGTTTGGTGATTCTTTATTCGAGTTTGAGTCTTCATCAATCGAGTTTGATTCTTATACATTCGAGTTTCATCCAATATCATTCGAGTTTTGAGTATTTGACCTTTGCTGCTTAAATTCACCATAACTTTTGACTGGAATATCGTTAGAAGGCCTACCATACGCCAAATCGAAGCTTGAAAAGAGATCTACATTTTTAGAACGGCATAGCCGGTTCAGTAAATTTTCGAGGTCCAATTCCACTCCAGAAAAAAGTTACGGGTAATTTTATACAGAAAAGCTGAAATTTTAACGTTAAAAAGTCATTTCAGAGCTGATTTTTCTCAAGTAATCTTTAACTGAAATAGTTTTTCAAAGTTTTATCAGAATTCACTCAGTTTTTCCATAAAAGATCTTGGAAGATTCAATTTCTAGCAATTCATAATGGAATTTGAACAATTGTCAAAGTCTGAGCTGATTTTCAAACTTACTGAATCTGAAAAGATTCGTAAGAACAATTACGACATTCTCATTCAGTTAAATACTGATAAACATTTGGCGTTACGTGACGTACAAATATTGAATGAAGAAATTCAAAGCTTAAAAGAAAAACAAAACTCTGAGAGTTGTGCTCATCAATTGAAAATATCTGAATTACTTAAAGAACTTGATGAGCTGAAACAAGAAAATTTTTGCAGAATGCAACTCACCTGAAATATCTTTTGCCTGAAAGATCTGATCTTTACAAGAAAGTTAAGGATCTTGAAGATACACTTTCTAAGACAAAACAAACTGGTCAGAATTGTATTTTAAACAAAAATGAAGAATTTTTTGCTCTTCAACAAGAGTTGTCTTTAACTAAAGATTTGATTGCAAAGGAAAGACATGAGTTCTTACTTAAAGAACAAGATTTTAAATCAAAATCTGAATTGTTTGAAGATGAAAGACAAATGTTCTTAATCAAAGAACAATCTTTTAAATCTGATTACCAATCATTTGATCATGACAGAAATTCAAATTTAGTCATTATCAAAAGTTTGGAAGACCAGATACTTCATCTTTCAAAACAATTACATGTGTTTACTTCATCAACTGAGTCAAAGGTTAAGACCCCTTCTTCAGTATGTTTAAAATCCAATGTTGATCACTCTGGTTTGTCTTCTGAAAGTGAAGTGAATCTAACCAACTCTGCTAAGTTTGATTCTTCTTCAGATCTTAAACTTAAGTATCTGTTAAAGATACACAGCGGCAAAGATAAAATTGTTGAACAACTTCCGGTCAAGATTTACACCGGTGAATCTTTGAAGTCAAATTTTCTTAAAGTTTCTGAAAATACTGGTCATTCTAATCAGAAAACATTTTCACAGAAAAATACCAAGTATTATCAGAAACAGGCAAGAACCGGACAGTTTTTCAAAAAGAAGAGTTCGCAAAAGTCTGATCATTCAAATTCAAGTTTCTTTAGAAATTCAGATATTCAATTTTCTCATACTCAAAGAAATTTGTTTTATGCGTTTGAAAGAGAAGCTGATAGTTATAACATGCAATGGGTACCTAAACCCAAGTACAAGTGGGTACCAAAACCTGTTTTGAAATGGGTACCCAAGAGCACTAACAAGTCTGGATCCAAATCTGTTTGGATACCAAAGACATCTTAAATTTTGTAGGTTTTAGGTTTCTTATCATTTCAGATAAGGACCCGTTCTTCATTTCAATAGGCTCTTGATTACATCAGATCAAGACCCGTGTTTCAAATCAAAGTGGTTTCTAGTTAATTCAGACTAGAACCCGGACTTCAATGAACCAGAGTCAAAGGCTTTCAGTTACATCAGACTGAAACCCGAGCTTCCGTGACATATGGCTTCTAATCACTTCAGATTAGAACCCGAGTCTGAGAGACAAATCTTACTGGAATTCCTGCTCTGAATTCAACTCTGAAGCTGAAATTGACAAATAGGGAGTTTTTATTTTTATAATTTTTTGCTCCTGATTTAATTTCTCTGAGTTGACTAACTTTGTGTGCTTATTTCTAGGGGGAGTTTCAGACGCACTTTGATGATGACATTTAAAAAAAAAAAAAATTTGTGTGATTTTTCACGAAAATATTTGATACACACATAAAACGAGTTTTTGAGCTAAAAAGCAAAATATTTTCATAATTTTCTGATTCTCTGAATCTCTCATTGAGATTAATTGATTTAATCTCTTTGATGTTCAAAATCTCATTACTTCTGAGATTCTCTTTTATATTCTCCCGATCAAAGAATTCTCCCGTTATCTCCCAAATGCTAATTCTTTCAAGAAAATCTGGTTCTTTTCATATTATATATCAAATTTTCTATTTCATTCTGATATCTCCCATATTCTTTGAATATAATCTCTCTGATATCCCTTGAGCTTCAAGGCTGAAAATCTTTCTGCTGACTTCGATTATGTACCAATCTGACTGATAGGCATAAATTTTGCTTCTATGGTCTAACCAGAACCGGAAGACCTACCCAAGGAGCAAACCATCTATAGTTTGTGTGGGTGAGGGTTCTTTAGGTTTATTAGTTGAGAAGTGTCAGTTATCACGGGATACTGACAGGGTCGAGCAAAGGTAAAATGTAAATGAGAGGGATATTAAAAGGCGATGGCGGTGCATCAGATTATGCTTTTCGTATAAAGGTGACTGAATTTAATTCTGAAAAGTGAGCCGGAGGGAGCTAGGTTGAAAAATGCTGAGAGCTGAGAGTTGAGAAAGGATTTGAAGAAAAGATAATCCTATCCTACACTGTGTCTGCTGGGTAAACCACATAATCTATCAAGCCGGCGACTTGATATTGAAAAAGACGTCATGGACCCAGTGACGCATGCACTTAACCCCACCAACTACTCAGTTATCTCTCAAAAGATTTCTGTTTCAATAATCACGGAGATATAACACATTTCTATCGATATATCATTTGGATATTATTGATATTGAAACAAGGAAGACAGTTGCTCCGGTCTCCAATTTCATTTGATGCACATTGTGTCTAGAGCTGATTATATACACTTTTAGGACACATCGAGTCTATCAGTCTGCGTGACTATAAACTGCTAGTCCAAAGTGACTAAGCCGGAACAAATAAGAGTGATTCTTTCAAGATAAAGGATTTCACGATGACTATTTGGAAATCCTACCAGTGTTACTATCATGCCAGCGCTGAACGTAGATCACATAGATTTTGTCTATTGTGTAAACAGGAATCCTTTGTGGACCTGAACTCATTTTCTCACAAAATGAATGTGTTTCATTTTCCCCAAAGTTGTAAAGCTTTGTTTTTGTTCTAAAAAGATATAGTATCAATTCGAGGGGGAGTGAAATTTTTGAGGAAGAGTGAGTTAGGTTGGTTTTGTATAGGGGGAGAGGATATCAGTTTGAGAGGGAGAAAGTCAATTTGAAATATTTTGAAATTGTAATTGTTGTTGTATTTCTGCTACTGTAAACTTCAATGAATTAATGTCTCTGAAGATTTTGCATGATTTTCATAATTCTTATGATCATCATGAGGGGGAGAAAAACTAAAGTTCAGAGACAACAGTTGAGTAGATTGAAGTCAACTGAAGACAATTGCTACATCATATCAAATGAATTGATCAAGGGAGAGAATTAAAAAGCTATTCATGATTCAAGGGGGAGTGTACTTACAAGAAAATACAAGAAAAGAGAAGTTCAGAGAAGAAGATATGTGAAGATCAGAGAGAGTCAAATAAAGAAAAGAAGAAGATTCAGAGATCAGAGAATAGAAGAATATTCACGAAAAAGTCCCTGAAATGATCTTTTATCAGAAAATTGATTTCATCTCTAAGGGGGAGATTGTTAGGGACAATATTTGTAGAGCTGAAATGAATATTACTTTAATAATTGTGTTCATCTCTAAGGGGGAGAATGTTGGGAATAAATAATAGAGATGAAACAATTATATTGTATATAATTGTAAATACTCAATAGATTAGGGGTTATATGTGTAAATACACAATACTTGTGTATTGTGTATAAATAGAAATGTATGTTACACATGCTGCTATGAATCGAAGATTACACACACACATATGGATCTGATTTAGAGAGAATAGGAGAAGTGCTTTGCAAGAAAGCCAAGAACATCAATGTAATATTTTCTCTCTTAATCATTCAATAGATTGTGTTTGATTGTTAATTGTTCATATGAATTGTGTTATGTTGTATGAATTGCATGAAATATGAATTCACACTTTTAATACAACATAGTCATCCTTCTGAAATTCCAATGGCTTATGGCGTCGGTCATGATACGATTTCTGTCGAGATTGAGCAGTTTCCAATCGTTGGCGTATGATTCGAATCTTGTCATTAGTCTGTTGAAGTAGCTCAGGACCGGCGATTGGTGCTTCACCGGCTTCATGCCAACACGTAGGAGTTCGGCACTTGCGTCCGTATAAGGCTTCGAAAGGTGCGACTTTGATGGATGAGTGGTAACTATTGTTATAAGAAAACTCTGCTAACGGCAAGTGGTCGTCCCAATTACCGCTAAACTCAAGAACACATGCCCGCAGCATGTCTTCGAGTGTAAGGATCGTGCGCTCGCTCTGGCCATCAGGCTGCGGATGATACGCTGTGCTCATTCTGATCTTAGTGCCTAATCCATCTTGTAATGCACTCCAGAACCTCGAAGTGAACCGGCTGTCACGATCTGAAACGATTGACAGCGGCACTCCGTGTCGAGCAACAATCTCGTCTATATACAACTTAGCCAGCTTCTCCAATGAATAGCTCTCGCGAATCGGAATGAAATGCGCGACTTTGGTTAGACGATCTACAATGACCCAAATTGCATCGTGCTGTCTCCGCGTAGTCGGAAGCTTTGTCACGAAATCCATTGTTATGTGACCGAACTTCCACTCGGGAATCGGTAGAGGTTGTAGGCTGCCATAAGGCTGCTGATGCTCCGCTTTGACTAATCGGCATGTAACACAATTATCGACATATTGGCCTACGTCTCTTTTCATACCGGGCCACCAATACTCGGCTTTTAGATCGTTGTACATTTTGGTGCTGCCAGGATGTACCGAGAAGCTAGAACAGTGGGCTTCCGAAAGAATCTTCTGTCGAACATCACCAAATTTCGGAACCCAAACGCGATCTTTGAAGAGCTTTAAGCCACGAGGGCTATCGGTTAAGAATTGAAGTTGCCCTTTCATGTCCTCAGAGTTGAGGTTTTCTTCTTTTAGGGCTTCGGCTTGAGCAACGAGAATTTCATCGATCAAAGTTGATGAAAACAAAGTATGGGTCAAGGTATAGAGATATTTAGCAGAATAAAATTTACGACTCAATGCGTCGGCCACCACATTCGCTTTGCCAGGGTGATACAGAATATCACAGTCATAGTCTTTTATAAGTTCCATGGAGCGTCGCTGGCGCATATTGAGCTCCTTCTGGCTGAAAATGTACTTAAGACTCTTGTGATCAGTATATAACTGGCATTTGGTGCCGTAGAGATAATGATGCCATGTTTTCAACGCAAAAGTCACAACAGCAAGTTCAAGGTCATGCGTCGGATGACTCTTTTCATGATCCTTAAGTTGGCGAGAAGCATATGCTATGACTCTGCCTCTTTGCATCAGAACACACCCAAGCCCTTGATATGAAGCATCGCTGAAGACCACAAAGTCTTCATTGCCTTCGGGTAAGGCCAGAATAGGTGCTTCGGTGAGTTTCTGTTTTAAAGTCCGGAACGCGTTCTCTTGAGCTTCTTCCCAAATAAAGGGAACACTCTTGCGAGTAAGAGATGTAAGAGGCATGGCTAGTTTTGAGAAGTCCTTAATGAATCGACGGTAGTAACCCGCCAATCCCAAGAAACTTCGGATCTCAGTAGCGGATTTGGGAGCTTCCCAATTTTGAATGGCTTCTATCTTAGAAGGATCAACAGAGATTCCTTCACCAGATATCACATGTCCAAGGAATTGTATCTGATAAGATACAAGATTTGCAAATTAACGCTGAGTATGAAAATTAAGAAAAGATAAGCTTAAAATGAATAGATCGAGATTGTAAGCACCTGTCGCAACCAAAATTCGCATTTAGAGAACTTGGCGTAAAGTCGCTCTTTACGCAGCAACTCTAGCAGCTCTCTAAGATGCACAACATGCTCAGCTTCGGTTTTCGAGTAGATGAGAATATCGTCTATAAAGACAATAACAGACTTGTCAAGCATTGGCCTACAAACACGGTTCATCAGATCCATGAACGCCGCAGGAGCGTTTGTAAGGCCAAAGGGCATAACAAGAAACTCGTAATGCCCGTATCTAGTACGGAAAGCTGTTTTGGGGACATCTTCTTCACGAACCTTGAGCTGATGATACCCAGATCTAAGATCGATCTTCGAGAAGTAACTGGATCCCTGAAGCTGGCCGAAAAGATCGTCTATTCTGGGCAACAGATATTTGTTCTTTATTGTTACCTTGTTCAACTCCCTATAATCAATGCACATCCGGAGAGTCCCATCTTTCTTCTTAACAAATAAAACAGGAGCTCCCCAGGGAGATGAACTTGGTCGTATGAGTCCCTTGTCAAGCAATTCTTGCAATTGCTTCATCATTTCTTGCATCTCAGCAGGTGCAAGTCTATATGGGGCTCGAGCAATCGGTGTCGCGCCTGACACTAAATCAATTCTGAACTCCACCTGACGGTCTGGTGGGAGTCCAGAGATGTCCTCGGGAAAGACATCGGGAAACTCGGAGGCTATCGGAACCTCGGCTAATGCTTTCTTTTCAGACTTAGCATCTATCGCATATGCTAAGTATGACACGCAACCCTTAGCTATATGTCTCCTAGCTTTGACTACAGAATTTAAGCATATTTCACCTGTCTTTCTGTCACCGTAGATGCAAATATTGCGGCCATCCGGAGTAGTGAGCTTTACCAACTTCTTCTTGCAGACAATGTTGGCGTCATGATGATCAAGCCAATCCATACCCACGATGACGTCGAATTTGTGAAAGTCCATCGGGATAAGGTCCAGTTGGAAAGTACAGTTGTCGAGCAGAATGATGCAGTCACGGTAAATTTTATCGGTAGACACACTTACATTACTACCCGTTTCAATATCAAAGATAACAGGTAGAGTAGTCGGTGCAATTCCAAGTTTAGATGCAAATGAATTTGATATGAAGGAACGGTTGGCTCCTGAATCAAAAATAACTCTAGCAGGTACGGAGTTAACGAGAAACATACCAGATACCATATCTGGTATTTCCTTTGCTTGCTCGGCTGTTATTTGGAATGCGTGATTCTGACTCCGAGCTGGCTCGTTACGGCGACTAGAACCTCCTCGCGATGTGCTATGTCAGGCCGGTTGATTTTGTCTTTGCTGTTGTTGTTGATATTGTTTCTGAGGTCAGTGTTGCTGCTGCTGCAATCGCGGATGATGCTCTGCACTTGGGTAAATTATGCTGAACGGATGCGTACATGCATGCTCATTATGTCCAGGGCGTAAACAGTTGTTGCAAACTTTAACTTTGTTAGGACATTCTTCACTGCTATGTCCTATTTCGTTGCACACGTAGCACCTCACATCATTGGGGTTACAACGCCCAATGTGTGACTTCTGGCAGCGGCGACACTGCCTCGGCTCAGAATGTACTGCATAAGATCGAGATTGCTGTGCCGGAGGTGAGCTGAACTGTCGGTACTGAGACTGATGTGGCTGAGAATATCTGGATGAAGATCCAGAATAGCTTCCAGTGCGCGATTTCTTGGGCGGTGATGGACATGTCGGGTTAACAGATGAAGCAGGAACTCCTCCAGCTCGAATAAAATCCTGCTCGAGAATTCGAGCAGCTTCAACACAATCAGCATAGTTGGTGTATCTCTGGTGCTTCAAAAACTTCTGATATTCGGGATGCAGACCCATTAGAAAACGATCGATCTTTCGCTCTTCAGTAGCGACTTGATAGTCAGACAGCAAGCTTAATCGGGTAAATTCAATCTCATACTCAGTCACCGATTTGGTTCCCTGAGTAAGAGACATCAGCTTTTCTTCCAAACGCTTCTTTTCATCAGCTGGGCAATACTGACGAAAGAAAATAACCTTAAATTCATCCCAAGATAGGGACTTAATCCAGTTGTCTCCGTGCATATTCTCCTGAGACCTCCACCACATAACAGCGCCACCCTCGAACAATGTAGTAGCGAAGCTGACCTTGGATTCTTCAGCACAGTCGCTGATGAGAAATATACGCTCGATGCCAGTAATCCACTCGAGCGCTTCAATCGAGTTTGCAGCTCCTTTGAAAGGTTGAGCTCCGCAAGCTTTGAAGTAACGAAAGTTGCAGCCCTTAGGAGGGACTACAGGAGCTTCTTCTTCGTCAGTGTCGTCGTTGTGGCGTCCAGTATCATCTTGTTGTTTCTTTCTACGTTCTTCTCTGCGCCTAGTTTCGGCTTCATCACGAGCACGAAACTAATCTTGCAAGAACTTAGCTTGACGCTCGTTGTTCTCATTAAGCATAGTTTGCATAATTTGCATGATCTGTTCAGGAGTGAGTCCACCTCCAGCTCCTTCACCAGATCCAGACATGTTCTGAAATTATATAAATAATACTTGCATAAGAATAGGTATAATTCCTATTCTACCCCATTTCCCAATTCCTAAAGCAAAGTCAAAGCCTATCTCAGGTCAAGTTAAAGCCTAGACATTCGAAGCTAATATCTTTGCTTAAAAGTTTGAGTCCAAGTGGTATTGCTAACACTTGAATCCCTCAAACTAATGCTCTGATACCATCCTGTCACATCCTTGCTTAAACATGCTTGCTTAATCCCAGGAATAATAACGCTTGCATAGAGCTAAATAAAATATTACAATAAGTCATGCACTACACGTGCTACAAGGTTACAGTACTAAGTTGCTAAAAACATCACAATATAAATAAAAGCAGCTACCCAAAACCCAAGGCACCATAAAGCTATACCACAAGCTGAAAGTGAGCTAAGTCCTCTGGGTTGATCAGAAAATAGACCTAAGCAGAAGGTCCAGCTTGCTCTTTACCTTTTCCTGTAAAAATTGTGAGTAGCAACTGTAAGCTAATTGCTTAGTGAGTAAACAAATATTCATGAATGCATGTAAAATATGTGGCGAAAGTGCCTATAAAGGCTTGTTATGCTTGCTTGCTTGCTTAATACCCAGAAAGAATGTTTGCACAATTGAGACCATTTCATGCAGAAAGGAGATGCCACCACTAGGGTTTACCGCTGACAGATGATCAATCTGTGATGTGGGGCTAGCTACCCGCATAATGCTTAGGGATAGTGGTGAGCATCAGAATTGCTTGCTTGCTAAGTATAATGCTTATAAAAATGCACAAAGAAACGCTCAAACAAAGCTTGTTGTATGATATGCAGAACAATAAACAGATAACAGTATATTATGCACATTAATAGATCAGGTGTAAGATCCGGCTAAGCTGGGTATCGCCTGTACCACAGTGTTCGCCTTCACTCACAACACTCTATTGAATTCCAAAGAAATCATATAAAAGCAATTTATGTCTCAATTTCATATAAAACATGTAAACAAGAATAAATGTTACTCACAGTACTGAAAATGCTTGCACTGGCTTTTCTATGCTTTTAATTGCTTTGAAACGCTTGCACTTGCTTATCTAGGCTTAATATATTCTGGCACTGGCTTTGACTCGTAACTGGCCTAAACTACTTAATTTAATATCTGTAATTTAACATTACAGAACATATGCTAAATTAATAATGCTAACTTAAAATTCTAATTTTCACAAACCATAACGTTTAGCTAAATATCTTGCTATTTATTTTTTGTTAATTTATGCGTTGTCCGTGAATTTTATCAATTAAATTCGGATTTATAGGGGAGGGTTTCGAATTTGATGCTCAAATTCGAACATATGGAGTTAAATTCGAAAAAAAACTCGAACATGGGGTTAAATTCGAATTCATGAAGCTAAATTCGAATCATAAACTCGAACAGGGGATTAAATTCGAACCTATAGTTCGAATTTAGCTCTATTCGAGCTTGTTCTTGGCATTTCGAGTTTGTTCGTGTTTTGCAGCTTTTAAACATGCATTTTCAAGTCTAAAAATCATAAATAAGCTAAGTAATAAGCCTAGGTTCGATTATATCGTACATAATCTAACAGAATCGTGCTAAAACTCCAGCTAAATAGCTTAAAATCGAACCAAAAGTGGAAATATAAAGCTTTCTTCAAAACCGAAAATGCAGAAAACGAGAATGACGATTTTTACCTCAAATCCGTATGAAATCGTACATGCAATAGTAGATCCGCGTAGTACTCTTCGAGATCTTTCCGATGACGTATAATACTCGAGATTTGGCCGGTCGGTTTGGGAGAAAAGTTAGAGAGAAGTTCGGGCTAGAGAGACAGTCTCTCAAATTGCTAGATGGATTTTGCAAAAAGTGAGGAAATGAACACCCCACTCCTATTTATACTAAAATTTGGAATTACATCATTTTACGTAAATTGCTCAAAATACTTAAAAATAAAAATACAAATAAAAAGCAAGGTGTTATAACTACAGATTGTGAGCAACAGAGCCAGAGCCAGAAAGTGAAAGTGCAAATAACCAGTAACTGTGAGTTGTAGATTTTACTTTAACTGCAAATTATGTGAATTGAGACTTTTGTTGCTTTATTCTGATTTATTTGGCATTCTGATCTTGAGCTTATTGATAGATTATCATAGTATATTTACTATGATTTGTTGAGTTGAACATTTCTTCTTCTAGATTATATTCAGTGACGAGTCATTTGATTGTTAAGCTTAACACCACCATTATTGCTCAGTGTTGGGTTATTGTTAGGCTTATGATGTGCTGATTTACGTGATGAAAGCACAGAGGGTAGCTAGAGCTGAGCATTCTGATGATACCCATATAGCAATTACTGGTAGCTAGCACAGTACGTGGCTGATCCCCACTAATGATGCGTGTGTATGGAGTTATCATCATCCGAGCATTCCTTATGAATTTGTCTAAAAGTCTCAAGAGCAACAACAGTTTTATAACTGGGAGCTGAGCAAAGTCGCGCATCAAAAGAGCATTAATTGGCCAATGTCCCTTCGAGATTGAGTTGTGCATGAGCCTAGTGCAGTGCATAAGCAATAGAGCTGAGCCGTGCATGAGCCGAGTGCAGTGCATGTGCTTTCGCGTTCATAATTCCATGTTAAATGTGAAATTCTACATTCTCACTAAGCAAATAAGCTTACCTCGTTGTTGCATTATTTTTCAGGTAAAGGCAAAGGATTGGTTGGACCTAGTTCATAGGTCAGGACTTTGAAAGAGCTTGAAGTGCTTTAGAAACTGTTTCAACACCTTGGTACTTGGCTGATAATAGAGCTTTGGGGTTCGGGGCTAGTTTATATTTTGTGCTTTGAAGTAATAGTCTAGAAGTCTATACCCTATCACTTAATATTGTCTCTGATTGTAATTAACTTTAAGTCCGCACTGTTAATTTTATCTTAGTTTCATAATTGATATTGCGTTGCTACTGGCCTAGACTTAAGACCTTTGAGAAATCTTGGGTCTTACAAAATTTTAGCGTTAATATTTTTAAAAAAACAACCAACTTTTCTTGTTTATCGATTAAATCACTGTTTTATCGTTTAGGTCCTTAAATAAATTTTATTGTGTTATAACGTATATGTTTGACTATTTGTTGTCGTTTATCAGCTTAAGAGGTGAAACAGGTAAAAGATGGTGAGATACCTCTCTCGTCCTCCCCTTCTCTCCAACGATGACCCACTCCCCAAGGTACAATATTCATTAGCCTCAGCTTGCCATTGCCACAACTCATTGAGATATTTGAATGGAGAAAATGAGAAGGAATATGAGTCCAGCCACCACAGTTGCTCCACCAACTCCAAGCATCACTCTCCAACACTTACTCTCTAAAGGTGTGCATGGTGCGGTTTGGTACGGTCTTTATATAAAACTAAAACCGAAAGTGTGGTTTTTGAAAAACCAAAAACCATGTTTCTGAGGTTCTTTGCGGTTTGGTTTTTCGATTGGTTTTCGCATTTTTGTTTTATTTTTTTCTACGTTAAAATAATAATTTTAAAAGTAACTTCAACCACCATTCAATGTTACATAAAGTTAAACATTATTTTAAAAGGAACTTTAAGTCTTGAAGTTCAATCACAGAAAATAAGTATTCTTCAAGTCTTCATTTGACCATTTCTTCATAGACTTGTCACTCATCATCAATACAAGATTCAAAAAGCCTTTGATCGGTTGCAAATTCATCTAAAAACGAAGTGAATATAAGACATAAATATTAGCATTCATAATTTATAATAAGTTGACTAGAAAATAATATAATGTAATTCATGTAATATCACTAATGTATGCTTAACTTACCAACTTCAATCTTCCCAATTTCTCTTGCAATTCTTCTATGTCATTAGTCGTCATATCTTAAAGCTCAATATTGGTGTGTGTGTGTCGATAGCACACCTTTTTGTTTTAATAAAAATAGGATATAAATAAGCTAAACTAGCGGATAAATAGACAAGTATCACCTATCGTTTACAAGTATAGTTTAAATAAGTTCGGATATCGAACACAGTGACAGAGATGAAATAAGAAAAATAAATGATAGCTAAAGATTAGTTACAGTCGAATTGAGTTTTAATAGAGATTTGAAAATGATTAATTACAATTTAGAACCGATAATATTCCATAACTTAATCAACACACAAACGAAATTATCACTGAATAAAACTATATCAAGAAGTGTAATCATTTGGAATCTTTTCCCCTAAACATCGGATAATGGCAGTAAGGGCAAGGTTAGAATGAATATAAAAAGGATTAAATATTATTCATATAAAGATCACTCAATAAAACGAATACATATTAATCCTAGAATTAATTCTAAATGTATGAAGATCACTCAACCACACATGTATCAAAAACTCATTTAGCAAACAATGATCATAATGTTATCAAGATCACTCAAATATAATGTTATAATCTCAAATGATAAGTTAACTAAGATATGTAGATCACTAAATCATATCAAAGTTAAACATTCGAATATTTCCAAATTACTTGCAAATATGATCTAATCATGAAAAATAATCAAATGTAAAGATCTCAAAGTGGTTTATGATTAGACTCACATCCAAATCACAAACCTTAATATAATGTTTGATCAGAATAATGAATGCAATCTCTTTTTGAATTTCACAATATCAAAACTACCAACAAAGCAATATTAATCAACCTTGTTAATAATGAATGACTAAATATTGATTCACATCACATAAATAAATCATCCAAGATCATACATTCATCATTTCTTCCAGACATTATATAAAAATCAATTTCATGAAAAGATCAGCGATATATTCATTCTAGCCACAAAAGTAACATCATCCAATGTTTAGGGTATTTAATCACAAATGATTACAACAAATTACTACTCCATATTTTGGAGAGAATACATCAAGATCACAATGATAATCAAAAGTTTACACATAATCAAAAGATTTGGAAATGAGTAAACTCCCCAAAAGATGATCCTTGATGTAAGAATGTTGTTCCCTTTTGATGTAGCATTTGAAATCAGCAATAATCTCCTTTCATTTCTTTAAAAACGAGCAGAGCTGTGTGTTAGTGTGTGTGAAAATTTGTCTCTCCTTTGAAATGAAGAACCAAAAGTCTTTATATCTGACGGTACCTAGGTCGACTTGTCGGGTCGATTGCG
Organism: Centrapalus pauciflorus; assembly: GCA_020465985.1. NCBI lineage: Eukaryota > Viridiplantae > Streptophyta > Magnoliopsida > Asterales > Asteraceae > Centrapalus > Centrapalus pauciflorus. Next base: position 96,717 of record JAANYP010002800.1, on the reverse strand, counting down.
TGTCAAGCCTCCATTGGACCGTCGTTAACAACTCGCGCGTCATATCAACAGGCGACTCGGCGAGTCGGGTCATACGACTCGACGAGTCGAAACTTGCTGGAAACTGAAATTCAAGATTTTAAACTAAAACTCGACGAGTCGAGTAATCTAACTCGGCGAGTCGAGTGCATGTACCTTCAGAATTCCTTCTCTTCAACAGTTAAGGCTGAAATCAAAACAAAAATCATAAATAACCAACAATGACGATTGAGAACAATAAAAATAGCTAAAATGAAGGAATAAAATCGCCATAAAATATATGTAAATTTGGCGATATCATGTGTCATATCCAATCTTGAGTACATATTAAAGCTTCGGCGTCTTAGGTGTAAAAGAACTTATAATATTGATATGTAAGAGAACTTCAATATCGGTGTGTAAAAGAAATTCTAATGTTAAAGCTTCAGCCGTCATTAGTCATCATATCAATATATCAATATAATATAATATTGATATGTTAATATATTAATACAATATATTTAATATGGACTAATGAAAATGTCAATCTCATATGGACTTAAGGATCGTCACCGACTCGCCTAGAATAATAGTAAAACTTCGGTGCAGTTTCGTAATTTTCGGTCTGGTGTTGTGGGTTAAAACCACACCGCACCGTAATTTGCGGTTTTCAAAAAATACAGAAATCCAAACCATCAGTTTTCACTGTTTGGTTTTTTCAGTTTCTTGGTTTTTTTTTGCACACCCCTACTACTCTCTCCTACCTTTTTTGAAAACCATTTGAAAATTGTAGAGAAATATATTTAGGGTTAATGTCTCACAATACCAACGTAATTTTTCAAATATAAACTTTTTTTCCTCACATATTGAAATTTTTTTAGAAATGGTTGGAAAGAATAAATATATATTACAAATGCTTGAGGTTGGTAAAGATTATTAGAAATGCTTGGGTCGGGCTTCAAAACACCAACCCGATAGTGCCCCCTTGCCACGTAGATGTGTAAAGTACAAAAAGCAAAAGGTGGTCGGACTTCAAAACTCCGACCCGTCAGTGCCCCCTTGTCACATAGACGTGTAAAGTACAAAAGCAAAAAGGTGGTCGGACTTCAAAACTCCGACCCATAATTCAAACTTTAATAAAAATTTTAAATACCAAAACTAATAAAACATAAATAATAAGGTTAATTCTTAATAGGAGTTAGACATAACATTAAATATGAGTAAAATTAGAAATAACTTAATAAATATATAAAATGTTTATAAAAATTAAATTAATTTAAAAAACCGGTTCGGTTTGGTTTTTCGGTTCGGTTTTGTCCGAGACCAAACCATTTACTCCGGTTATTCGGTTTCGGTATTTTTGGTTTTTCGGTTTTCCGGTTTTTTCGGTTTGGTTTTTTCTGTTTTTTGGGTTTCCGGTTCGGTTTTTGCTCACCCCTAAATTTCTTAAGTAGGTGTGCTTTCAAGTTTGATTTTAAATACCAAAACTAATAAATCATTAATAAAAGATTTTAAATACCAAATTGTACAACAACAAATACGAGGTTCCTGTAACACCCACAATTCTCACACAAATGCCACGTCAATTAATAATCATAAGTGGCAATATCGCAATCATCTCAAGGTACACATGTCACAGGATTAGCGGAAAACACTAACAATTTAAAACTTTAATACAAAGTTAACACGTCTCATGTCACATGTCGATACAGATACATACACAACTCAATAACTGATAATCACTAACTACTGATAGCTAACACAATGCTGATCAAGTACAAATACAGATAACGGCTCTAAAGTCTAGCATCAAAATACAGTCAGCATACACAACTCTAAACTGACCCGATCTCTACTTCGGCTGCTGCGACTGTGACTGCGATCCCACGGTATGACTGCCTGAGACACGGAAGACTCGAAAACATAAGCTGGACAGCTCGTGAGTACGCGAGGGTTAGACACTGCAGGTTAACACATATAGCATGCACAACACAATGATATCTCAACACATAACACAGCTCGATACACACGCATATCTCTGCTCAAAAGGGGACGCCGTTCCCCGGCTAACAGGCCGCACACAGCAGCGGTTAGCTACTCATTAGGCACAGGAGCGACCTGGCGATGACACTGCTGTATATATATAGTCTCATACTTCACGACTGGTTAGGGACAGTCAGCCTGCGCGATCACATATCGCGGACACCTGCAACTCAAACACATATAGCACCTATAGGGTAGATAAAATCATACCTGCGCCGTATCTCTGTCTCATATACACATATCACAACACATAATCGACTCATAAAAGACTACGCGCGTTTTGTAAAGAACTCGAGTACTCACCAAATACCCCGAAGCAACAGCAATCCCAGTTCTCTATCACGGGTCAGAACGCGGTCGACTCAAACCTGTAATTAACACGGATCTCAACAGATCAATACAAACCCGACCGACGGATAACAAAACCCGAAACACAATTAATATAACCAAACACACCCCACGGAACCACCCCCGAACAGACGATCCACGCCCAAAAACCCCCTCCGCCAGATGCCGCATCGCGGGCCCGCGCCCAGGCAACTCGGTCGCGCCGCCATCGCGGTCGCGCTCACGCTGTATCAGTTCTGTGCAGGTCGCAGAAATGGCTGAAACCAGAGGTGTTAACCTCCCTTGCTCGATTTCTAGCCCAAAAGCTCCACAAAACTCACATACAAGGACCCATATAACTCCAGAAACCAAACTCTTACATTCTCATATATACATACACGAATTTTCAGCAATTAAACTCACAATTCCTTACCTTAAGCTCAAGAACACCAAGGGAGAAGAAGATAATCAATTTTCAGCAACCAATTCCTAATTTCTTGGAGGCTTCTTGCTGGATTCAGGTCACACACACACACATACACGTTTCTGAGTTGCCAAAAGAGGAAAGGAAGGAAAGCTAAGAATTATCCACACACATATATATACGCTTTCTATAATTAGAAAGCCCGAACCCGCCAAATCCGAACCCGATATCACTTTTTCACAATTAATATCATTTTAACCCAATTAAATCCACGATCTCATAATTAATATTAATCCGCTAATTATTAACTCGGAGACACGTACCACTCGGTCTCGACACGTTAAATCCACGAAATGGAATTTAATTGGACCAACGCAATAATATTAAAATAAAGAGCCAATAAATTAAATCCACGTACCAGGCTCAAATTCGGGATGTTACATTCTGGATCTCGGTTATCCATCTCATTACGTACCCGACGTGCTCTTCTTCTGTCTTTACCCGTAGTTATTTTTAAGACATATACTTTTATGTTCCAACCCGTAGTTAAAATTTTCTAAATAAATAATAAATAAAAGTTTATAAATAAATAAATAAATACATATGTATGTATGTATTTATAAATATTTTATATATTTATAAATATATAAAACTGAAAAAACCGGAAACCGGGAAACTGAAAAACCAAAAAAATCGAAACCGAAAAAACCGGAGTAAAAGGTTAGGTTTCGGATTCCTTCTCAAAACCAAACCGAATTGGTTTTTTAATTTAATTTAATTTTTATAAATATTTTATATATTTATTAAATTAGTTCTACTTTCACTCATATTTAATGTTATGTCTAACTCCTATTAAGAATTAACCTTATTATTAATGTTTTATTAGTTTTGGTATTTCAAATTTTTATTAAAGTTTAGAATTATGGGTCGGAGTTTTGAAGTCCGACACTTTTTTGCTTTTGTACTTTACACGTCTATGTGGCAAGGGGCACTGACGGGTCGGAGTTTTGAAGTCCAACCTAAGCATTTCTAATAATTTTTCCCAACTTTAAGCATTTGTAATATATATTTATTTTTTTCCAACCTTTTTCTAAAAAATTTTCTCACATATAAGGTACATTTACTTTAATTTTTTATTACAATACAATATATTTTTACATAGAGCATCGTAGAAAAAATGAGGTCTATTGGTAATTTGGTATGAAAAACCATACTCAATGTAATAATGTATCATACTATCATATTAAAACGAAAATTAAAGTACATTTATCATATGTGTAAGAAAAATAATTTCATATACCATATCAGTACATTTGAAAAAATATGTTGACATTAACCCATGTATTTATCTTCATTATTTTTTTTTTTTTATCATTGAAAAGGTTTGAATCATTTTGTGTGCGTGAGATCTGAAAATGATTAGATTTATTTTTTCGGATTAAGGATTTTGATTTAGTTTTTAAATCTAAAATCGATTTAGGGTTTACCCAACTTTATGCAAATCGACACCGAAAAGCAATCTATCTATCTATATATTATAATAATTGAAAACAATTTCTGCCACGTGTCACCTTTCTAATACCTCACTTTTTCATTTTCCCGCTCATTTTCCAAAAATAAAAATTAACATTAATTTAAGTAACATTCTTATCATTTAATTGATTTAATTAAAACTTTATTGTTGAAACTTATTATTTTTGTTACCTAAAATAATTCAAACTACAATTAATATTAATTAAAAGTTTTCAAGATTAACAAGCTAAAATAATTTTTTTTAAAAATCAATAAAACAATAAACTTCATGTTTAAATGTCCTAAAGAGTAAATAATTTAATATCTATATCTATATATCTTAATAAAGCAAAACATTTAATAACACATGTCAATTTCTTAACTAATGAGTTTTTATTTTCCCTCCCAATTTTCCTAATATAACTCATTCTATTTATTCTTTAATTATTTGAAAAACTAATACTAATTACTATTTAATTTAGCCAAGTCAATCTAATTAAATTATTTAGATTTAAATCTATTTTCATTCCTAATATCTTTATTAATATTAATTTATCTTACCAATTTAATCAAATCTAAAATTGAGTACAAGGTTTTTTCTCATATATGAGAGTTTGATTTTAAACTTTTTATTACTGAAAAATAAAAGTACATTTAAATATCGATCATAACAATGTAATATACAATAATCGACCGCATAACTGGTACATTATAATGTTATAGTACTAATAATACTATTTTTCATTTTAAATGCAATCATGTTCTTATCTTGACTATTTATGTATCATAATTAGCTTGTATTATATTTAAATTCATTTTTTATGATAATTTTTATATTATTTTGATATCAACATTTTATTATCTTATATATGTTTATTAAATATACCAATGTTATACATGGGTTGCTAAACTAGTATAACTATAAATGAACCAGAAAACACAAACCAAAATCAACATCTAGCAATTTGAAGTTATGTGTTTATTAATTAAAGGTTTATCTTGACTAATATAGTTAGGTGGCGTTTGGTTCGGGTGATGGAATTCGATAGAATTGGAATTTAAATCTAGTTTGTTTACAATTTTTGATAACTAATGAATTGTGTTAAATTTTATGTGTTATCCATCAAATTTCATTGTTTATAGAAATTTGACATTCTTTCAAACTCATACATGAATTAAATTTCAACCTATAAATGAATTAGATTCCGACCTACATTACTAATCAATACTAAAAATCATCTTCTACATTCACCATCAATCATATTAATAACTAAAATTTAAATTTCAATTCCTTCGAATTTTATTCGGTGAACCAAACAGTGGCGGACCCAGACACCAAAGGGATCCGTTGCACAAATTTTTGTTTCTGTTACGTCTCGAAAATTCAAGTGATTATCTTAGTTGGGTCTAACGAACAAATTGATATTCATAATTTATAATAGATCATATAATCTTAGATAACAGATAGACTAACAGACAATGAATGAAAATGTAATTTATTAAGAAGTATAAGTTAACAAGTTAAGTCTCCAAATGGTTTTCGTGACTACCACTTTTCGATAACTTTTTTTTGAAATATTATCCATGAATAGATATTATAAAACCTACTATTAACAATCTATCTATATATTATAATAATTGAAAACAATTTCTGCCACGTGTCACCTTTCTAATACCTCACTTTTTCATTTTCCCGCTCATTTTCCAAAAATAAAAATTAACATTAATTTAAGTAACATTCTTATCATTTAATTGATTTAATTAAAACTTTATTGTTGAAACTTATTATTTTTGTTACCTAAAATAATTCAAACTACAATTAATATTAATTAAAAGTTTTCAAGATTAACAAGCTAAAATAATTTTTTTTAAAAATCAATAAAACAATAAACTTCATGTTTAAATGTCCTAAAGAGTAAATAATTTAATATCTATATCTATATATCTTAATAAAGCAAAACATTTAATGACACATGTCAATTTCTTAACTAATGAGTTTTTATTTTCCCTCTCAATTTTCCTAATATAACTCATTCTATTTATTCTTTAATTATTTGAAAAACTAATACTAATTACTATTTAATTTAGCCAAGTCAATCTAATTAAATTATTTAGATTTAAATCTATTTTCATTCCTAATATCTTTATTAATATTAATTTATCTTACCAATTTAATCAAATCTAAAATTGAGTACAAGGTTTTTTCTCATATATGAGAGTTTGATTTTAAACTTTTTATTACTGAAAAATAAAAGTACATTTAAATATCGATCATAACAATGTAATATACAATAATCGACCGCATAACTGGTACATTATAATGTTATAGTACTAATAATACTATTTTTCATTTTAAATGCAATCATGTTCTTATCTTGACTATTTATGTATCATAATTAGCTTGTATTATATTTAAATTCATTTTTTATGATAATTTTTATATTATTTTGATATCAACATTTTATTATCTTATATATGTTTATTAAATATATCCATGTTATACATGTGTTGCTAAACTAGTAAAACTATAAATGAACCAGAAAACACAAACCAAAATCAACATCTAGCAATTTGAAGTTATGTGTTTATTAATTAAAGGTTTATCTTGACTAATATAGTTAGGTGGCGTTTGGTTCGGGTGATGGAATTCGATAGAATTGGAATTTAAATCTAGTTTGTTTACAATTTTTGATAACTAATGGATTGTGTAAAATTTTATGTGTTATCCATCAAATTTCATTGTTTATAGGAATTTGACATTCTTTCCAACTCATACATGAATTAAATTTCAACTTATAAATGAATTAGATTCCGACCTACATTACTAATCAATACTAAAAATCATCTTCTACATTCACCATCAATCATATTAATAACTAAAATTTAAATTTCAATTCCTTCGAATTTTATTCCGTGAACCAAACAGTGGCGGACCCAGACACCAAAGGGATCCGTTGCACAAATTTTTGTTTCTGTTACGTTTCGAAAATTCAAGTGATTATCTTAGTTGGGTCTAACTAACAAATTGATATTCATAATTTATAATAGATCATATAATCTTAGATAACAGATAGACTAACAGACAATGAATGAAAATGTAATTTATTAAGTATAAGTTAACAAGTTAAGTCTCCAAATGGTTTTCGTGACTACCACTTTTCGATAACTTTTTTTTTGAAATATTATCCATGAATAGATATTATAAAACCTACTATTAACAATTAACGATTAACGATTAACAGTTAACGATTAACGATTAAAGAGTAAACTAACTAACTAAATACAAATTTTCAAGTCTTAAATATTAATAATCCAATTAAATAGTAAACTAATTAACTAAAGACATTAGACATGAACTTTCAAGATTAACTTTCAATTAAAGAGTTAACTTAACTAATGCAATTGTTCAACTAAAGACAACCGGTCTAATAATTGGAAGATATTGAACTTTAATTTGGGCTAAAAATATCATTGAATTTTGGTTTAGTTATTGAGTTTTATTTCTTGTGTTATTTTTATTACTTATTTAGTTATTTAGCCATTCACTTTTTAATTTTTTTTGTTTCATTTGAGGTATAAAATTTTTAAATCAAGTTGCACCCTTAAGTTTTTTTTAATAACGTAAGTTGCACAATTAATTTTTGCCGGTTGCATATATAAAATTTTGAAAAAAAGTACACTACGAAATGATGTTATTGGGAGAGGGACCCGTTGCACGGGCAACCCTGTTGTTTATATAGGTCCGCCAGTGAAACCAAACGACACATTAGGGTTTAATTCAAACTCAATTAAAACCATTTCAATGAGACTAAACTCTCTCAATTTAATCCATAAACTCCACATCTTACACTCTCTCTCATCTATTCAACCTTTATTAACCAAACTTTGTGGTCCTTATAGATGGTTTTAACTTTTAAGATGTATTGAAAACATGTTTTAAACATGGAAGAAAATGACACTTTTTTAACTTGAAAGTTTTATGATACGTTGTCATTATATATTTTGTGGTTCATAATTTTATTCGAAAAGATGACTTAACTGATGGGTTCAATCTGAGTATAATCAAAGGTATCAAACTATGATCATGTTTATTTTTGTGTCTAATCACTTGTTTAATTTTTAAGGCTAGTTTGGTCAAACATTTTAAGAATCAAACTTAAGACATTTAAAATGAAATTTTCTCTTTAAAACCAAATAATTGGTGTTCAGAATATTACAAAACTGAACACCGATACGAAAAACCAACGGACTGTTTCGCATTTGAGTTTAACCGAACCGAATTTTTAATAATTTTCGGGTTGGTTAACCGAACTAGAAAAACATTCGCTTTCGGTTCATGATTTTGGTAACGAACAGTTAAACATAAAACTGGAAAAAGAAACAATCAGCTAGCTTTATAAATTCTAGCTTTTAGGCATATAGATATTAACATTTATCCATACAATAATATAAAATTAGTCTATGTTAATTTATAATCCAAAAAAAAGAAAAAAAAACTACACTGGAAAAAATTAATTTAGAAAACTACAAATTATTATTTTTGTTTCTATAAGATCTTCAAAGATAATACCCAATCTTTTACAATATTTTTATAAATAATTTTTAGTTTTGTTACTATCCTTTGTTATCTTGAACTTTCGACACTTCAGAAACAAATTTGTTACAAATTGAAAGAAGAAATTGAGAATATTATTGAATGAGATGATTCTCAGTGATTACACACTCATGTATTTATACTACTACTAGCTACACTACTGGTTACAACTAATCTGTAACTAACTGCAACAGATTATGGTTAACAATATTAACCACCCTTTTACAGCTTAACTCCTCTTATTACAAATGATTAAACTGAAAGCTAATACTACGACTTTATTATTATTAATTGTTGGACTTGTAATCACATACACTTCATCAATCTCCACCTTGATTAAAAGTCCTTCATCACATGCAAATCATTCATGCACCACTTCAATTTTGCTCCTGGTAGGACTTTGGTCAACATGTCTGCTGTGTTGTGATCAGTATGAATCTTTTCTACCAGTACTTCTTTGTTGCCGATCACCTCCCTTATGAAATGCAATTTCACATTGATGTGTTTGGACCTCTCATGAAACGTTGGGTTCTTAGCTAAGTGTAAAGCACTTTGGTTGTCACAATACACCGTAGCAATTTCCTGTTTAACACCTATCTCAGACAGAAACCCATTAAGCCACATAGCTTCCTTTACTGCTTCAGTCAAGGCTATGTATTCTGCCTCAGTTGATGACAAGGCTATAACATGTTGCAGAGAGGCCTTCCAACTAATTGTACACCCATATACTTTGAAAACATATCCACTTACGGATCTAAACTTATCCAAATCCTTAGCAAAGTCAGAATCAGAGTATCCTTGTAGACTTTTAACTCCACCTTGCTCAGATCCGAATATTAACCCAACCTCTTGTGTTCCTTGTAGATACCGTAAAATCCACTTCACTGCCTTCCAATGCTCTTTTCCAGGATTAGATAAGTATCTACTAACAACACTTACTGCATAAGCCAAGTCAGGTCTGGTTCCTACCATCAGATACATTAAGCTGCCAACTGCTTGAGCATATGGGACTGCTTCCATCTCCTTTAACTCATCTGCTGTAGTTGGACTATCCTTTAATGATAGCTTGAATTGTAGCCCCAAAGGAGTAGTCACTGGCTTTGCACTCTCCATTGCAAATTTACACAGAACTTTCTTAACATAACCAGTTTGAGAAAGTTTTAACACCCTTCTGCCTCTGTCTCGTGTTATCTCCATTCCCAACATTTTCTTTGCATCTCCCAATTCTTTCATGTCAAACTTAGCTCCCAACAGCTCCTTAGTTCTTTGAATTTCCTCCACATCTTCACAGGCTACCAGCATATCATCTACATACAACAAGAGATAGATGAACTTCTCTCTCTTGTATTCTTTAAAATACACACAACTATCATATGAACATCTTGTGAATCCATGATGAGACATATGGTCATCGAATTTGAGGTACCATCTTCTAGGGGACTGCTTGAGTCCATATAGGGATTTCTTCAACAGACACACATAACCTTCTTTACCATCTTCAACAAACCCTTTTGGTTGCCTCATGTATATCTTTTCTTCTAAATCTCCATGGAGAAAAGCAGTCTTGACATCCAGCTGCTGTAACTCTAGATCTTTCATTGCTGTTAAGGCCAGTAACACTCTAATAGACGAATGTTTAACAACTGGAGAGAATATCTTTGTGTAGTCAATTCCAGGCTTTTGAGTGAACCCCTTTGCAACTAATCTGGCCTTATACCTGGGTTCTGCCACACCAGGTATTCCTTCTTTCAGCTTGTATAACCATTTGCACCCAACTACACTTTGACTCTTTGGTGGAGGGACTAACTCCCAGGTCTGATTTTTGTACAGTGAATCAATCTCTTCTTCCATAGCAGCTAGCCATCTGTCCCTCTGAGGTGAGTTTAAAGCATCTTTGTAGTTTAGTGGCTCAATAACATCTTCAAATTCTGCCACTGCAAATGCAAAGGCTGTTATATCCTCCTGATCTCTGTACCTAGTTGGTGGGACTACGTGTCTTCTCTGTCTATCCCTTGCAAGTTGATAATTGGACAACTCATTATTCACTGATTGTTGCACTGGTTGATCAGTTGTCATTGGTGCATTTGCATTCTGATGCAGATCACTATTTTTCCCAGTCAGCTCCACCTCAATCTGTGAATTCTTAGTTGTACTACTGCTTAGTGTATCCTTATACATCTGCATTTCATTAAAATTGACATCTCTGCTGATGATCACTTTAGGTATGCCACCATCTATCCTCCAGAGCCTGTACCCCTTAACCCCCTGAGGATACCCCAACATCACACATTTAACAGCTCTGGGTTCCAACTTGTCTTGCCTCACATGGGCATAGGCTATACAGCCAAATGTCTTCAAATGGCTGTAATCAGATTCTTCACCTGTCCACTTAAACATGGGGGTTTTGTTCTCAATGGCAGTAGAGGGGCTTCTGTTTACCAAGTAAGTGGCAGTGGTCACTGCTTCTCCCCAAAACTGCTTTGGCAATCCTGATTGAGCTAACATGGCTCTCACTTTATTGAGCAAGGTTCGGTTCATTCTCTCTGCCAACCCATTTTGCTGAGGGTTTCCAGGTACTGTTAGGTGCCTTGAAATTCCATGGTCATCACAATACTTCTTAAACTCATGATTGCAAAATTCCAAGCCATTGTCTGTACGTAATTTCTTTATCTTTGAATCTGCTTGTGTCTCCACCAGAATCTTCCATGCCTTAAATTTTTCTAAGGCTTCATCCTTTGATTTTAAAACATACACCCATACTCTCCTTGAGTAGTCGTCTATCAGTGACAGGAAATACTTCCCTCCCCCAAGAGTTTGGGTTCTTGCAGGCCCCCAAAGGTCTGCATGTATGTACTCTAGCAGTTTCTTGGTTTTGTGGCTGCCTGATCCAAATTTCACTTTATGGGATTTAGCCAAAACACAGTGCTCACAAAAATCTAATTCACTGATTTTTAGACTTCCAAATGCATTAATCTTGGACAGCTCTTTCATACCTTGAACACTCATGTGACCCAGCCGTTGGTGCCATAGTTTTCCTTCTTCTTTGGCATGGTTTGAACTGCTAGTTTCCACTGCATTAACCTCTTCTTTGCAGTCAAGAGCATAGATGTTGTTGCTTCTTCTTGTCCCTTGCATAACCACTCTGGCTCCATGAACTACCTTGATTTTGCCACTGCCCATCTTAACAGTTAAGCCTTCTTGTTCAAGACTGCCCAAAGAGATCAAGTTCCTTTTCAGCTTAGGGATGTACCTCACTTGTTTTAAGGTAAACTCAGCCCCATCACTTAGTTTCAATATTATACTTCCTACTCCTTCTATAATACAGGGGCTGTCATCTCCTAATTTTATAGATCCCATATTCACTTGTTGAAAATCACTAAACAAGTGCTTGTTTGGTGTCATGTGGTGAGAGCAACCAGAGTCTAAAATCCATTCATCAATAAAAGGGTGTGAACTAACCATCAATACCTCTGAACTATCATAGCCATCTGCATTTGATTCAGTTGATTGCACATTCTGAATTCTTGACTGGTTGTCTTCTTTTCTCTTCCATTTGTCTGGACAATCCTTAATAAGGTGGGCTTCTGATTGGCATGCAAAACATTTTTTCTTGCCTCTGGACTTTGACCTTGCAGTAAATCTGTTGCCACCTTTCTTTTTGGACTCTCGTTTGTCGGATCGTCCCCTTACATACAACCCTTCTGCACCTGATTCCTTGGGTTCTGATTTTTTGTTGAGTTCTCTGGAGTTTACTGCAGCCAAAACCTCCTCCATAGTCAAGCTTTCCCTACCATACATAAGAGTATCTACAAGATGCTCATAAATTGGTGGTAAGGACGTCAGGAATATGATGGCTTTGTCTTCTTCATTCAAATACACCTCAATATTTTCAAGATCCAACACTAGCTTGTTGAATTCATCTACGTGATCATCTACAATTTTTCCTGCGCCCATCTTGAAGGTGTACAATCGCTTCTTAAGGTAGAGGCGATTGGCTAGAGACTTTGTCATGTACAATGCTTCGAGTTTCACCCATACTCCAGCTGCTGTGGTTTCCTTTGAAACTTCTCTGAGAACTCGATCACCTAGTGATAGAATTATTGCACTGTGAGCTTTCTCCATCATCACCTTCTTGTCTCTGTCACTCATTGTATCTGGTAGGCCTTCTTCCCCATTTAGAGCATCCACGATTCCTTGATGAACTAGAAGTGCTTTCATCTTCAATCGCCAAAGGCTGAAGTCGTTTTTGCCATCAAACTTTTCAAGATCAAACCGCGTAGATCCCATCTTCTTTTAATTTGCCAATCAATCACTGATCACCCTTCGCTCTGACGTTGATCAATCGCTGAAACGAAGTGTTTCTCTGCTGGTGTACTGCCGCTGTTGCTCCGCCGTAATGCCTCAGATCGGAACCTTGGAACTGATACCACTTGTTACAAATTGAAAGAAGAAATTGAGAATATTATTGAATGAGATGATTCTCAGTGATTACACACTCATGTATTTATACTACTACTAGCTACACTACTGGTTACAACTAATCTGTAACTAACTGCAACAGATTATGGTTAACAATATTAACCACCCTTTTACAGCTTAACTCCTCTTATTACAAATGATTAAACTGAAAGCTAATACTACGACTTTATTATTATTAATTGTTGGACTTGTAATCACATACACTTCATCAAAATTGTTAAAGTTTTAATTTTTATATTTGATTTATTTATAAAAACAATTAATAGGTTAACCGAATAATCGTTTTAAAAAACCAATTAATAGATTTTTGAAGGTTTAAGTTTAGATTCATAAAATCCTTAATTGACATCTCCTGTTAAGTGTTAACTATCAAAAATATACTTTCGTTTCTGTTACCATCCATTAAAAATCCCTACAAGGCTAAAACAATGACAATGTACAAGACAATATGATTGAATATGATTGTGGGATCAATAAACCGAGTCGTTAAACCATTTATCCTTTAAATAAAGGGTTAATATTGAAAAAACTTATAAATTTTTTCCATTTTCATAATTAAGTCTCAAAACTTTTTTTTGATTGTGTAAGTCCCTAAACTATTTTTGTATTATTCAAAAGTATATATTTGTGACCGGCTACCGGATGAGTATGTAAAACACAACTAGTAAAACAAAAGGTTTACGGACTTAATCGCTAAAATATGTAAAGATAGTGAGTTTTTTGAATAAGACAAGAATAGTTAAGAGATTTAAACAATCAGAAAAAAAAAAATTAGTGTTTTTTCGATATTAACCCTTAAATAAATTTATCTTTTGTTTAGCAGATTTCGCTTGATCAACAAGTTCTGGTTGTGATTGAATGGTTGATTCATGCACCTAATAATTTTTTAGTGTTATATTTTTAACTCATTTATTATATAACATTTATTTTTAAATCCTAAACAATAGAAAATTATATTAGAACACTTTAATTAATTAACAGTATAAAATATATATTTTTTGTTTCAATTAGAATTTTAAGAATTATATCTAATCTTTTAACCATTTTATCACGGATAATTTCTAGTTTTATTTCTAGCTTTGTTATCTTGGACTTTCGATATTTTAAAAACAAATTATTGGAGTTTTTCAATTTAAAATTAATTCACTAAATATAAAACGGTTAATTGATTGACAGAATAGTCATACCTAAAAAACCATTAACTAGTTTTTTCAGATTAACTTCACAAATTCCTTAAATCAATATTTCTTTTTAAATGTTAACCATCCAAAATACCCATTCGGTTCCTGGATTCGTCGCTAAAACACAACTGTTAAAACAAAATATTTAGAGATTTAATCGTTAAAATATGATAAAATGATGGGTTTTCTCCAACATTAACCAAATGAAAGAACTAAAATTGCTTGTTTGGTAACTGGTCAAATATATAATTTTAAATAAGAGAAAAATGTTTAGAGAATTAAACAATAAGGGGGCGTTTGGTTCGTTGATTTTTTTTCCTTGTAATTTGCATTCTGTCAAAGGATTTGCATTATGCAACATTTTCATTAATCAATTTTTTTTTCAAAGAATTTGTGTTATCTATTAGGAAAAATTTATAAATCTGAACAATGCAATGCAACTGAGATTCAAAATTATTAGGAGGATGCTAGATTTTTAAATGACAAAGAATGATGGGATTTATGAAATCCTGAGATTTTAAATCATTACTAATATATGTGAACCAAACACATGATTTCAAATACAAATCTCAAGATATCCACGAACCAAACACCTGCTACGAATAAAACTTTAGAGACTTAATCACGAAAATGTAAAAAGTTAATGGAGTTTTTCTAATATTAACCCGTTAAATTCTAAACGACAAAAAATTGTATTAAAACAATTTAATTTATAAACCTAATAAAATATATTATTTTTGTTTCGATTAGAATTTTAAAGATTATATCTAATCTTTTTATGGATAATTTGTCTAAGTTTATTATCTTGGACTTTCAATATTTTAAAAATAAATTATTGGAGTTCTTTTAATTTAAAATTAATTTAGGTACCATTCACAAAAACCTGTACCAAAAACCACCTAAAATTTCTTGAAATAATGACAATCTACAAAATACACTTAAAATCAACAAGTTCTGGTTATGGTTGAATCATGAATGGTTGATTTACAGGATCTTTTTCATTGTTTCGTATATAATTTTTTTTTTGGTCGATCGTTTGTTACAATCAAAAACATCTCATTTGTGTGTTTTACAAACGATCAATGCATATCGAAACATCGTATCGAACGACTAAGCGTACTCGTGTAGTCGTATGTTTAAGGCCGAGTTCGACTTTGTAGCCTAACGAAACTTATCTCCGTCTTTACGAGAACCCAATCTTTGGCGACAATCAAGAACCCGAAAAACGCATGTCTCCATGAATCGTTGAGTAAGAACGAGCCACAAACACCCAAAAACCCGAAAGCGAAACCAATTACCATGCTAACAAAGAATTCTTTACTCATAAGCTCGTCGTCGTCGGGTTCTTGTTCCGAAGCATGTTTGTTTCCGCTTCTTGGCTCGTCGCCAGGGCATGGGGTCAGTAGCGGAACCCCGCAAAGTGCAGGATTCCCGACGTATGATGAGACATCGAAGCTTTGTAACTGCGTGCTCCTCGGGATTCTTCCCGACAAGTTGTTGAAGGACAAGTCCATGACACCAAGATTACTCAACTGCGAAAGGCTTGTCGGGATTTCGCCAACTAGGTTGTTTCTTGATAGATCAAGAAAATCTAATCGTGTTAATCGACCGATATCTTTAGGTATCGGCCCGGTTAAGTTGTTTCTTGAAAGGTTCATGGCAACGAGAGCGAAAAGATTCGTGATCTCGCTTGGGATTTCGCCAATTATTCGATTGTGCGAAAGATCGAGGCTAACGACTAGACCCAATGTTTTTTGGTACTCCGATCGACTTCCTTTCCATTGCAACAAGGCTTTAAACACATACCGAGCTCGGGCAGTAAGCCTGGTTCGTTCCAACCCGACTGCATTGTACTCGATACTCGGATCCGCGCTGCTTCTCTCCATCGTAGTCATTTCCGATAAGTTGTTGAGACATTTTGGTATGTTTCCGGAGATATCGTTAACCGACAGATCCAAAATATGAATCTTCTCGAGCTTACATAAGCTCGAAGGAATGGTTCCATTGAAGCGATTCGACCGTAAGCTAAAAACGAGCAACATCGACAAGCTTTCGCCGATCCATTCCGGTATGTAACCAGACAGCTTATTCTCTCCGAGATCAATAAGTCGCAACAACGTACAGTTTCTTAAGGACGGCGGAATCTCTCCCGTCAAGTTATTGCCACGCATACTCATCATATCGACAACTTCGAGCGATCCCATCGAGTCAGGAATTGGCCCGGAGAATCCATTGTTTTCGAGGTTCAGAATGATCAGACCGTTAACGTTATTCCAACAATTCGGAAGCTCTCCCGAAAACTTGTTATTCGAGAGATCGAGGTGCCTTAAGATCGTAAGGTTACACAACGAAGAAATCGGCCCGGAGAACATGTTGTCATTAAGCATTAGTGTAACGGTGTCGAGGGGAAACAACGGTAACTTACCCGAGAAGTTATTCGAGCTCATATCGATCAAAGGTTTATTCCCAGACATCAAATCCGGAACCGTGCCATAGATTTGGTTCGAGGAGAGATTTAAGTAACGAAGACCCGGAACCAACGAATCCCAGAACCAACTTGGGATTGAATCATTGATTCCGGTATCGGATATATCTATCACGGAGAAATTCGTTTGAGTTTTTAGCCATCCCGGGAAAGAATTCCCGAGTCCGCACGACGACAGCGAGATGATATCGAGCTGAAAAGCCGGAGACCAGTCCGAACCGATTTCTATAGCGAGGGAGTTGTATGACAGATCGAGGTATACCAATCGAGAAAGATTCGTTACATGGGTTTCGGAGATCGTACCTTGAAAGAAATTTGAAGACGCGCCCAACGACTCGAGGTTGAAGAGCGGTGCCAGCCTTTCGGCTAGACTTCCATGTAAGAGATTTCTCTCGAAATACAACTCTCGCAATGAAGCGAACGAAGAAAGATCAGGGACGGATCCGTTTAATCGGTTATCCGCCAAATCAAGGATCAAAAGATTCGAAATTTGCTCGAAATTTCGTGGGAAAGATCCATTCAACTGATTTACTCCTAAGTAGAGTTCCTTCAAAGCTATGAATGATGTGAAATCGGGTACAGAACCAATGAGTCGATTTCCGTATAAATCAAGAACTTGTAACGACCTCTGTGGCCCAATCAACGTTGGGCCAGAGAGGTTGTCGAAAAACTCGGGAAGATCTTGAGTCAGATAGTTCCCGGGCAAATGAAGCTCACGTAAGCTGCTCAAATTCCCAAACGAGCTCGGGATACCACCTTCGATATCGTTATTGGCCAAATCCAAAGCTCGGAGGTTTCTAATCGTACCAAAAGTTTCGGGAATGGTACCAAGTAACTTGTTGTCGGAGAGGTTGATATCGGTAAGGCTGCGACTGAAGTTGAATAACCAAGGGTATATCATAGAGGCCGGAAGCTCGTTAGAATTAATATCGAGAACAGAAAACGAATTCGATAAGTTGGTAACGGGAAAATGAAACGACTTGGCAGTAGTGTTCGGAAGCAAACAGTTTACGAGCTTCAATTCTACGAGCGACGGTAATCTGACTGCGTTACGTAGCAACCCAACAGACTCGCTGAGGTCTACGTAACTAAGATTTAGGTACTTGAGTGACGAAAGACGAGAGAGCCATTCGGTGTTCTTCATAACGACAAAGGAAGAAGCGAGATCGAGTGTTTGTAATCTCGAAAGATGACCTAATTGATACGGAACATTTGGCGAACTAAACTCGATTTGAGCAAGTTTAAGATGCTGCAAGTTTTTAAAAGAACCAATGAACTCCGGAATACGAGTAAAACTGTTTCCGCTAAGATCTAAATATCTTAACGAGCGTAACGAAAGCAACGAAGAGTCTATTTCGCCATCGAGACCAAGTATCTGTTCACGTTCATCGGACCAAACTCCACGAAGATCAAGCGTAACGATTTCACCTGTCTCGTTGCTGCAGACCACGCCTCTCCATCGACAGCAATCTCGTGCATCGCTCCATGACTTGAGAAGGGCGTAATCGTCCACGAGCCCTTGTTTGAATCGCAAAAGGGCTCTTCGGTCACGATCGACGCACGTGGTTTCGGCATCGTTTCGTCTTGCGATGCCGGAAACAATGTGAATACTATTGCATATGAAAACAAGAAGTAAACATATAGGGAGAGGCCAAAGAAGACTCATTTGGTTTTATAAATTTCATAAAAAAAATTTCAAAAAAATCATACTAATTTATAAGGAATTTATATACTATTAAATGCAGAGTCAACTGCCCCTGCAGTATGGGGCTATAATTATATATATATATATATATATATATATATATATATATATATATATATATATATATATATATATATATATATATATATATATATATATATATATATATATAGAGGGAGATTCAATGGAAAACCATCATGCACCCGAAAACTTGTGAAAACCGCACTGCACCACCACAAATGCATCAAATTCCCCGCGTGATGCATCAAAATCTCATGTGATGCATCAAATTTCCCGCGTGATGCATCAAAATCCCACGTGATGCATCACCTTATTTACGATCATGCCACCGCTTTTTTCATGAAATGCACCAAATCGGACGGTATACGTAGGTTTCCATAGTTTTCACGTGCATAGTGGTTTTCCATTGAACCCACCCCTATATATATATATATATATATATATATATATATATATATATATATATATATATATATATATAGAATATGGTTAATGTGAGTACCTAAAAAATGCAGAGTACCGTGAGTAACTGTGAACACACGGATTTAAGATGTGAACATACTCCGAAAAAAGTTTTTTTTTTTAAATTTTTTTCATATTCATTTAGATACAAATAATATAAGCATATTTGTAAAAGAATTACACGCATTCACACTTCGTAGCCTCTTAAAAATCATGTGAACGTGGAAAAATTCATGTGAACATGCTTAGCTGTGAACATACGTTCACAACAGTGCAGTTCATGTGAACTTGCACGTTTCACATAGTTATAGTGTGTGTTTATGTGTGATTTTTTGCAAGTAGTCTTATATTATTAATTTAAACATGATTATGAAAAAAATTTCAAAAAAAATAATTTTAAGCGAGGTACCTCCGGTACTCCGCAAAACTAGTGGTACTCATTTGAACCCAAATCTATATATATATATATATATATATATATATATATATATATATATATATATATATATATATATGATTCAATGGAGAACCCTCATGCGAACATTGAAGAACCTCCATGCACCCCCACAAATGCATCAAAATCCCGCGTGATGCATCATTATTTCCAGGTGATACATCAACTTCCCGCGTTTCATCAACTTCCCGCGTGATGCATTACGATTTTCTTGCGATGCATTGTGGTTCTCCAAGGTTCTTCGATGCATAGAGGTTCTCCATTGAACCCACCCCTATATATATAAGAAGATTCATAAGATTCAAATCTATTTTATGATTGTTCACAATGTTCACAACGAATAAAGTGTTCATATATATATATATATATATATATATATATATATATATATATATATATATATATATATATATATATATATATATATATATATATATATATATATATATATATATATATATATATCCATGCATGGAAGAAAATCGAAGAACATTCATGCTACAAATGCATCACAATTCCCGAGTGATGCATTATTATTTCCATGTGATACATCAAAATCTCACGTGATGCATTGACTTCCACGTGTGTGTGTGTATCGAGAGAGTATCACTCATTATGCAGCGCACCAGAAGGTATCATCTTTAAAACTTTTAAATTTTGTTTTAATTAACATTATAAAGATTATATGTAAATTTTACATATATTCACATCTCCTAGCTCCTTAAAAATGATGTGAATATACACTTACATAAATTTGTATATATGATGCATGATTTTATACACTTAGAAATGTGTGAATGTGCGTGAAATTTATATATTATCTGTGTAATGTTAATTAAAACATGTTTATTAAAAAAAGTTCAAAAAAAGATGATTTTAAGAGTGATGTTTTCTGATACGTTGCATAATAGATGGTACTCGTTTGAACCTTAATTTCTCGCTAATAAGTTTTTTTGTTATTCACGAACTCGACTTTAATTATTAAAATTAAGTTTTAAAATAGCCAACATACTATTTAAAATATTTAACAGCCTATATTATAATCACAAGCATCTTGCTTTTAAAATCTATGAAACGGCGTGAAAATCTGAATCTAGTTGCATAATAAAGTTGACCTTTGGGAATTCTGCTTCCAATAATGTTAAGGCGGCCGAAAACAAAACAAAGAAAAAAAAATCTTTTTATACCACGTTTTTGGGTCAAACGTTACACCTTTGGTCAACTAGGAGTTTAAAGAAACAAATAAAAATACAGTTGTTATTTAAAGATAAGGTGGCTAAAACATGAAATCGACATGAAGAATCAGAACTGAAAACGACACCAGAAGCTTTTAATGGCGTCAGGGTCGATCCAGAATTTTTTGTTATCGGTGTCACTTTTTTTTAGTACATTTAATAAATAAAAGTTTAAAATATTTTCTAAGATGGATCGGGTTAACGAAACGGGTTGACAATACAAAATTCACAAATAACAAGATTTTTATAATTACAATAGTACATAATACAATACTATCTCTCAACTGTCGCAGTTGCAACCGACAAAACCAATATTAGCTTCAACAATTAAAATCATTCGGATATATCTCTGCCAACCTTAATAACTTTGATGCATCAAAGTCTCTAAAAGAATCACACGGTTAGGGGTTTTCAACATATTTAAGCACCTCCCTAACCAATGGATAGCGATGATATCGATTAGAGGTTTTTCAACCAAATGGACCGGTGTCTTCAACAAGGTTTGTGCTAATTTTTTTTTTTTTTTTGGGTTTTTTATAATCTTTTTGGTTGGTTCTTGAATCTTGTCTCTTATACTTTTTATTTCTATTGGACCTTTGTTTTTCTTTTAAGTTTTTGTGATTAAACTCAGTAATAAATTAATAAGTTTGGGTGATGAAATCAACAAATATAAATGAGATTTGTGTATAATACTTTTATAAATTTTTCGTAGGTGTCACTCAAAAAAAATTCTAGGTGTCACTCGAATTTTTGATACATACCTAATTCAGTATTTTACAAATTTTATCGGTGTCGAGTGACACCCATTGTAATATATTACATCCGATTTTTATCGATTTAGCCATAAAACTATTTTTTGTCTCGATTTAGTCACTAAACTATTTTTTGTATACATATTTAGCCACTAAACTTTCTTTTTACTGATTTAACCACTGAAAGTTGTCCTGATTTGGCCACTAAACTATCATATATATATAGCCATTAATTTTATTCATTTTCAATAGAACATCAAACAAAAGTTTAGTGATTAAATCAGGACAAAAAATAGTTTAGTGACTAAATGAGACAAATCTGAAAGTTGGATGGTTAAAATGATATTTAACCCTTTAACTTTTTGGGGTCTTGTCTGGCCGACCGAACTGAACCGACATCACTTGTTTTGGTTCTTGGTTTTCATTTTCTTAAGTTTTAAATTCATGCTTCGTACTAGGGCTGTAAAAGAATCGAATAAACACGAACGAAGATATGTTCATGTTCGTTCGTTTAACTTTTGCCGAACAAATAAACGAACAAGAACATAAACAAATGGGAAATTTTCTGTTCGTGTTCGTTCGTTTAGGGTTTGACTTTGTTCGCGTTCGTATACGTTCGTTCGTTTAACAAATAGTCGAACATACACGAACGAACATAAATGAACATAAACGAATAAAACTGGATATAAACAAACAAACTTGTTGAATGAAAACAAACACACAACACACAATTATGTATGTACATTCATAAAATTTATAAATGACTTCAAACTGCTACGATAATAGTAAAATATATGAAGAAACAAAAAGCTTAATTTCAATACTAATTTAACAAAATTTAAGCATTTGAATATTTTTTTATATTCATTCAGTGCCATCATTAATATCGGTATTAGCGTTTGAAGTGTTTTTTTAGATTTATATTATTAATTAATATATTATTTAAATATATTATGTAATACTAAAACAATATATTTATATTAAATATAATATATTTGTTAAAAGTTATTATACATGAACGAACGAACGTAAATGAACGAGCGAAACCTCTATTCATGTTCGTTTCATTTAATTAACGAACAAAATTTTGCGTTCATGTTCGTTCGTCGAACTTCCCGCCGAACGGTTCATTGAACGTTCGATTCATTTACAGTCCTGTTTCGTACGGCTTAAAACCATCGTGATTTTGTGCCCATAGGCAATAGCCATGCCATGTATAGATACACTATGATGTTATTTTTATAGGTTTCGAGTAGATTACAGATATCATGGAGCACAGAATGGAATTTGAAAGAATCGAAATTTATTTATAATGTGTTTGAACTATTCGATTATAAAAATAATGAATGACATCTTGTTTATATTCTATTCAATTCTATGAATTAAGAAAATTATCAAATCTAACTATTTGTAATGGAATTAAGAAATCTAACATTACACAACCCATTACGTTTGTCAACCCATGAACATATATATATATATGCTATAATTTAAATTTTAATTAATTAAAATAGTTTTCACAGGATAGGGAATTTAAGGGTGAGCAAAAACCAAACCGGAAACCGAAAATTTGGAAACCCTGGAAACCAAAACCGAAAATACCAGAGTAAACGGCTTGGGTTCGGATATTCCTTCAAAACTGAACCGAAAAACCGAAACCGAAACGGTTTTATAAATTAATTTAATTTTTAAAATATTTTAACCTGTAATCATCTATAGAACTTTTAGTATATATTTTTTTTATAAGACTATTTAGCATTTACTTGATAATTTAATAGTTTTTTAACGTAGTTGTAAGTGTGTCTATATTTTATTTGTTAGATTCTATAAAATATGTTTAATATTATTGTCAAAAGAAATGAAAATGGATTTAAAGTGAAGACACGACTCAAAAAACCGGGTTTAAAGAAAAAAAGGACCATTTTAACGTAAAAAAAGCAACCCAAAAACCAATCCGAACCCATAAAAACCGAAAACCAATAACACGTAGGTTCAACACGAAAAATCAAAAAACCAAAATGAAAAACCGGACCCGGATGAAGCTAAAACTGAACGGTTACTAAAACCAAAAACCCGAAAAAACGGTTTATTCGGTTGGGCTAGAAACCGACCCATCTCACTCCTAATAAGGATGAGCAAAAAAGACGAATTACCCGAACCGTACTAGACCGTTTCATAATCTGACCAATTCTTGGTTCTTATAATACTTCACGTATGTATCCATCGGTCCTCGTCCATATAAAAAACTTTGGTCATGGATTATCTACTTTATTTCATCATCAATCACATGAAAAACAATGGATCTGAAGTTTTAATAACCATGGGTTATCCAAAAAACAATTATTATCGCTTGTATAAAAACTTGTTATGGATTTAAAATTTTCATGATCATGTCTAAATCTTTATTAATCACTAGACAATGCATTTAAACACTATATTTTTTATATATCTTTTTACACTCTAAATCTTTATTAATCGAATAGTTTGATGGCAAGTTAATTATATGTTTTTAAATATATTTTTTAAATGTGGTAAAATGATTTTGCCATTTTATCTCAAGTCCCAACCCATATGACTATGGATTCAAGTCTTAATTGAGATATTGATGGTATTATAAGATTAGACGGCAGTATATAAGTTAAATTTTAAAAGAAAAAACGAAAGCCTATAAGAAAACAAAAAAACCTTTATTTTACTAAGAATGTTGAAATAATTCGAATTTTACTGAAACATTTTTTATTACAATTTTACTTATAATAATATTGGTAGATCGTACAAAATTTAATCAGTTGTATATATTAATGAAAATGAAATATAAATTATAAGGTTATTATTGAAAAAACTTCATCAACTTTTTTTATTTTCATGATTGTCTCTAAATATTTTTTCTTACTGTTTAAATTCCTAAACTATTTTTGTCTTATTCAAAAGTGTATATTTGACTTGTTTGGCTGGTTGTGAAACAAGTAACTTTAATTTTTTTTTACTTAATTAATGTTGAAAAAAACCCAGCATCTTTTCATATTTTAGCGATTAAGCCTTTAAATTTTTCGTTTTATCAGTTGTGCCGACATATCCGGCAGCCGGTCAAAGATATATACGTTAAGACAAATACAGTTTAGGGACTTAAACATATAAAAAAAGATTAAAGACTTAATTGAGCAAATGAGAAATATAGATTAAGTTTTTTCGATATTAACCCTCAATTTTAATTATTAATTAAAAAATACTTTTAAACTCTTTAATAATTTCATGAATATGTAAACAAAGAACCCCTGATAACACTATCACATCATCTTTTTTTTTTCTTTTTTTAATTTAAAGAAATAAAAAAACAAACAAAAGACATAATTGTTTAAAGAATCTTTATAAATTTCTGATTAACATAACTTTCATGTTAAATTTTTAATTAATTTAATATTATTTATTTATTCTTAAGTATTTAATTTTAAATTTCATGACGATTAAAAAAATCAATTAAAAAGATTTCAATTTTACATGATCAACCAACCTGCATTCAACCACCACTCTATTTAAACCCAAGACATTTCACATACTCACCACCACCACCACCACATTGCCACCATGGACGCCACCGTGATCGGATCCTCCGAATTCATCAAAGTCTTCTCCGACGGGTCGGTCGAGCGTTTCCTGCCCGTAATGGCTCCAGCATCCCTCGACTTGTACAACGGCTACAAGTGCAAAGATGTGACCATCGATCCGTTAAAACCGATAACAGCGAGAATTTTCATCCCGGCCACCGCCAACACGTTGCCGCTACCGGTCTTGGTGTATTTCCACGGCGGTGGCTTTAGCATTGGCTCAACCAAATGGCTAGGATACCACCATTTCCTCGGAGACCTTTCCGCCACTTCCGAAACCATCGTTCTTTCCGTAGATTATCGCCTCGCCCCAGAAAACAAGCTGCCGATTGCATACGAAGACTGCTATGACTCTCTCGTTTGGTTAAGCCGACAAAAACCATCCGAATCTTTGCTCGAAAATGCCGATCTTTCACGAGTTTTTCTCTCGGGAGATAGTGCTGGAGGTAACATAGCTCACCATGTTGCCATTAGAGCAATTCGGGATAAAGAATGTCCCGTTGGAGTACGAGGAATCTTACCGATACACCCTTACTTTGGTAGCGAGAAACGGACCGAGTTAGAGATGAAAGAAGAGTCGGCTAATGATGTGAAGTCCAACGATATGTTTTGGAAACTGAGCATTCCGGAGGGCTCGGACCGTGACTACGACGGCTGCAACATCGAAAGGATGGATGTGTCTATGTCGGAATGGACCCAGTTTCCAAGCGTCCTCGTTTTTGTGGCGGAGTTGGATTTCTTGAATGAAAGGGGAGTGGCGTATGCCGAGTTTTTGAAAAGCAAAGGTGTAAAACTGAAGATCATCGAGACGAAAGGCGAACGACATGTTTTCCACGTCTTTCGCCCAGACTTTGAGTCGACTCGCTTGTTACAGAAGCAAATGAATGAGTTCATACACAGCGTTTGAACTCTTTCGACTCGTTAAACAACTTACACAACCGCATTAAGAATTAAATCGCTTTTCATAAATTCCGAAAGTTATTTACACAATTTATGTTTATGATTGAAACTTCATACATGCCTATTGGTAAATCTAATGATCGAAACCGCTTTGAACTTTTTACATACCTTAATGATCGAAACCGCTCAAGAAACCACCTACAAAGCCGGCTCCATTGCAGTTTCCGCATAGCATTTCTTTCTTTCCTCTGCAAGAAGAATAATCAAACGAAACATAAATCAACAAGTGAACAAGAATATACTAATACGGGTGTTAATGGGCCGAACTACTCGAGCTCGACTCATTAAAATCTTAGAAAAAGGTTGACTTGAACGAGACCGAGCCAAGCTCAACCCTAAATTGCGCTCATTTAATAAATGAGTTCGGGTCTGAGCTTCACATATTAAGCTCGTTCGAGCCTAAACGAGCTCTTATATAAATACATATATTAACTAACAAATATACAAAATATAGATTAAAAAATAATAAATGTATGATTAATAAAAACATATATAATATAACCAAATAATATAATAAAATTAATAAAAAAAATATAATATATATAATAAGGGTTTATTATGGAAAAAAAAACCAACATGTTTTCACGTATTTTACGTTTTCGTCCCTCCATGTTATTTTTTTCCATAAAAAACCTCAAGTTAATTTTTTCTTTTTGGTTTAGTGAAATTTGGACATTAGATCCTGGTTATAATTTGTGAACCGGGTTTTTAAAAGCTGACAAACCGTGTTTTAATGTCCAAATTTCACTAAACCAGAAAGAAAAAATTAACTTGGGGACTTTTATGGAAAAAAATAACATGGAGGGATGAAAACGCAAATAACATGAAAACATGGTTTTTTTCATAATAAACCCATATAATAAATGAGCTGAGCTCGAGCCAATAAAATCACTCACGAGCCAAGATCGAGCTTTAAACACAAGCTAGAAACAAGCCAAACTTGAGCTCATGCTTTAATGTGCTCAAACTGGGTTCGGCTTGACTCGTTTACACCCTAATTATTACCCGATACTAGTTCCAATTCGGTTTTCCGACTAGTTTTTGCTCATCCCTACCCGACAATAAATATCTCTTTTCTCCAAATCATTGTGATGGACAAGTTTATAGAGAAACGAAGAAAATTACCAACAAGATCAAACCTTTTTTTTACTTAGATTACGCGAAACTTGGTATTAATTCTAGGAAATAATTATTCTGTTCCGGAAAATAAGCAGGGGAAAAAATATAAAGAAAGCAAAGAAAGAATTAGTACCCGCAAAGCCAACATGAGTCCCCGGCTTTAAATTCTCCGTTAAAGAAATCTTCCGGATTAATGCCACTACCTTTGCATTGCGAACATTGAACTGCACCTGAGAATCACACCAAACTTATCGAGATTCAAGTGAAACTTTATGTGCTGATTCGTAAGGCTAAAAAAATGATCAAAAGTCAAAACATCATGAATAAATTAACGGGTTAAGTACGTTTTTGACCTTCCAACTTTCATATTTGTCCCATTTAGCCACCAAACTATTTTTTATACACATTTACCCACTAAACTTTCTTTTCTACACAAGCCACTAAACTATTTCTTGTACACATTTAGACACTAAGCTATATCTCTTTGTACTCATTTTTAGCCAGTAAAGTATTTTTGTACACGTTTAGCTATTGAAAATTGTGCACATTTGGCCACTAAATTATCATACATTATACACATTGACCCGTTAGTTTTATTGTTTTAGTCATTTTTCCAAAACAAAATAGTAAACAAAAGTTTAGTAATTAAATGTATACTAAAAATAGTTAAGTGGCTACACGGGTCAATATCTGAAAGTTGGATGATTAAAAGTGTACTTAACCCTAAATTAATCAAAAGAATAAGGAAAACCATCATCACTAAACACACAAATATATTCTGAAACCACATTGTAAATGTGGAGAACATATACAAGATTGTGTAACATTTGGCTTTTTATTCATAACCTAAAAGCCGCCAAGTTTCTACGAAATACTTTCCATAGCTTGTCGGGAATTGAAATGCTAAACATGGGTCATATATCATTTCGAACTATCAAGGGGGTCGTGTTGAATGTAGGATCAAAACACAAGATATATAGCGAACCACGCTGTAAAAGACTAAAAGTTAGACCTTTTTATCGCAATAAAAGAACCAAACAGAAATATGTATTTTTTTCCTGTGATTCCTTCTATAATACATGTGGTTCCTCAATAAAACATAATGTGAAAAAGCACTTGAAACAAATTCTGTTTGCCAAACAGCTTATTGTTTATATGCTTTCTGCGAACTCAATAAGCAGATTGGTAGGTAAAAAAATGCAAAAACAAACACCCCCTGAATAGCCACGTTTGAGAGGTTAGGCAGCTCTCGTGATGATGCTCACTCGCTCGATTGATATTTTGATAATGAAAATAACCATAACCCGTTTCATTTCCAACTACCGTATAGAGTATGGACTCCTACGCTTAACAAAATACCTCTATGTTTTCTCAAGAATTACTAAGTCCGAATTTATCAGATTTTATAAAAGAAACTTACCATTGCCATCACAATCAGTACATAGCACACTATTTACTTTTGGCTTTGTTTCCTTGTCACCCGTAGCCTGCATGGTTGCCAATGAGTATAACAATAACGATAAATGAGTCAGATTTTTGAACCATTGAACTTGACAATTTGATTTTAGACAATCAACTCTCCATCTCAAAATGCAAAAAAAAAAAAAAAAAAAAAAAATGCTTAAGGTCAAGCTTGTTTAATCTATACGCGAAGTGTTTTCTTGCTATATTTTGCCAAACTCTAACCGTAAGTTTTGCAGGATTATAGATTGAATAGACAAAAAGTGTCAAACACAGTGAAACCATTAGCAAGTCAATCGTATAACCCTATAAGGGTATGTTTTCTTAGAGCAAAAACCGCATAAAACCATAGAACTCTTAATACACGAGGCATGAGTCAGTAAGTCACCAAGAAGATCAAAGGTGGTGATTCCTGCCCAGGCAAACGGGCTAAACGGGCCGATGACCAAAAGATCAAATTCATAATATAAAAAAAGAAATTATATTTGCACCCCTATTCTACTCTACAGATCTCTTACACCCTTTTTTTCTCTCTATCTCTCTTCTTACTGTCTCCAAACCTTATATGATTGTCTCTACAGTCATACACCCCTATGTTTTTCTCACGAATAGCAACACCTATTTGAAGAATTATAATCAAATAGTCAGTTGAGTAACGCCATGGATAATTAATTTACATTTGTTTCAATAATCAGCTTTCCAAAAGCAACTCCTTGTTGATTACCTAAACTTCTAAACTTCGGTTTCACCAATTGATTGAAAAATGGGGATCTGATTACCTTAAATCTCAAAACAGAATATTACAAAACGATTCACAATAACGACTATAACCACACATCAAACCCCCCCCCCCCCCCCCCTCCCTCCCCTCTCCTAATAAGATGTGAATCATAGACAAGTAGTCCCTTCGACTCATTTAAAAAACAAGACTTCGACCTTTTCATGTCAAATTTTGTATTTTTCAACAGCCAATTCAGTACGCATTTCTGCGCAAATTTAACACCAACATTTCTTTATATGTAACAATTGTATTAGTTGAAGTTCAAGGACTAGCAAACCTTTGATTGAATAATCAAAATCCCAAAACAAATTTTATGTAGAGAAATCTATTATTTGACATCCAAAGTCAATTCGTTTTCTTGGGAATTATGGAGTGAGTATGCAACTAGGACTGCAAAAGCAGTCGAGCTTTTATTGAACAACTTGACCTCGACCCGAGCCAAAAAAAACTGTGCTCCAGCTTTTATCAAGATTTTTAAGCCTTCTTTATATATAACATATCGAGTCAAGTTTCTATTGAGCAATTCAAGCTTTTCGAGTATAAAGCTGAGTTTTATGGAGTTCGAACTCAAACCATGTATAAAAAAAACCTCAAATTTCATTGACAAATATATTCGAGCTTTTCGAGTTGAGCTCCTGCCAATCCCAAAAGACTCGAGCCAAGCTCGAGTTTGGTCGACTCGTTTGCAGTCCTTTGTACAACTAACAAATTAAAAATACATGTATCCATAATTAATGGTTTTCATACCCAAAAAAACCTTTAATAGGAAAATAATTAGATGGGAATACCAATTAAAATAGCATTTCTCTCTCTCTCTCTCTCGTCTCTATCTCTCTCATGCATGTATAACCTACCTCCACATAAGGTACATTAGTACAACCGTATATCTAAAGAGGTGTTTGGATTTACATTTTTAAAACGGAAGTTTTTATTGCACCCTATTTTTCTCTTTATCTCTCTTTCCATCCCCAAAACTTATTATATTATTATCTCCGCACATATACCCCTATGATTTCATAAATATATTCCATTGTTTTGAGCCAAACTTTTGCTAATCTCAGGAGACTTGAGCCAAGCTGAAGTTTGGCTCAACTAACGTATCAAAATATATGTATCCATAGTTCATGGTTTCCATACCAAAAAAAAAACCCTACTTGGGCTTTTTTCATGGGATTTGCATTCTGCAGCATTTTCATTTATCAGAAATTTGTTAAAGGATATGCATTATCTTTTAGCAAAAAAATTGTTAATCTGAAGAATGCAAAGTAACCGAGATTTAACCTGTCATATGCCAGGCTTTTGAATAACAAAGAATAATGGAATTTGAAAAATCCTGAGATTTTATATTGAATCTACGAACCAAAACGCAGGATTTAAAATGTTAATCCCAGTGTATCCACGAACCAAACGCCCCGGATAAGACAGGAATGGTAGTTTAGAACAAATTTACTGTAAGAAGGAAAGAGGGAACCTTAGGTTTGAGAGAATGAAACTTGAGTGTTGTATGAAGCTTGCGATTGGTTTGATTGGGGGTAAAACCACCTACGAATGGAAATCCATGAGCACGTAATTTGATATAGAAATGAAATGAAATAAGAGAATTGTAGAAATTGAAAAATCACCTGGGTTTTGAATGTGAATAGGTATGGAGTGTATGGCCATGATAAAGCAGGAAGATTGAGCCATTGTTCTCATGGAGATGGAGGAGAGAGTTGGGAAATTTGCTTGTTTTCTTCTATTTCTAAATAAAAATATTGAATTTGAGAATCTATCTTAAAATATCTGGATTTTCATCCGGAAATGGGGTCCTTTCGAATCCGTAATAATCAAATATCTAGATTGTAACATTAACGGGTTATATGCTTGTGCCGAGCTGACTTTTAATCTATAAATATTATTAAATTAATAAATAACTAGTTTATTATCGGCGTATGCGGATAATTTTAATATATAAGATATAATAAATCAAATAGCAAAGTTATAAATGTCATTTTAAAAAACAAAAATATAGAAGAATTTGATATTATTATTTATTATGACCTATTAATTTTATATATTTCTAAATGTATATGAATAGTAATTATTTTCTTATAAATTTAAACATTTATTATATTATATTATAATTAATAAGTTAGTAGAGTATTAGATTTTGTTTGATTTGAATTTAAAAGTAGATTATATTATATTTGTATAAATGCAATTTAAATTTCTTTATTATTTTTAAAAGCTATAAATGATACGTTTAGATTCATGGTGATGACCACGTGACTTCACAAGAAATGAGTATAGTTACTCTTTTAGTATTTATAGATATATTACATGGGTATGGTTTACTAATAATTATTCTTTAATAATATATAGTTTTAAATGATGCTAAAAAATATCAATAATGCATTAATAGTACGTTGGTGCAAAAATTTATTAAATAATATATTTTTTATAACATTCTAATTAAAATAAACAAATATTTAAAATAAAATCATGTTTAAAACTTTCATCGTATTATAAAAACTTAATAAAAATTATAATATTGTGATGATGTTAATTTTAAAACCATATTTTTATTTAAATTATAGATTATTAAATGTGCAACTAAATGAAGATTATCATATTTTTGTATGTCATGTATATGCAATGATATGTACTTTGAAGTCACGCTCCTATGGATATAGAAAATTTTTATTTATGTTTTTTTTATAATTGATAGTTAAGGGATCTAAAATTGATTATAACTAGTACTAACAAGTAATAATAATGAAAAAGCTTAAGAATAAAAGTAGATTTTAAACTGTATACATTTTATATACTATTGAAACATGTAACGCTTAATTTAAATTTTAAAAACAATACATTTGTAGAATTTTTATGGAAGAAAAGATATAAAATATAAGAACGAAAAATTGTACATAATTTGTCAACATGTTATACTGGGCATAATTTAACTAAAAAATAAATTTTGGAATACTATATTAATAAATAAATATTAATGATAGAAACATGTTTTAATATATCAATTAAACAATCAACAAAAAATAACAAATTTAAAAAACAAACAAGTTATAAATATGAAGAAATATATATTTTAATTATTAGTAAGCTATTAGTTTAATTGCTTTTATATAATGAATTGGAGTGATTAATTTAAGGAAATAAATTAGGAAAAAAAGCTAAAAAACTATTTATTTATTCTTTAATTAATTAAATTTATTTTTGTGTAGTTCTAAATTAGGAAAAAAAAGCGAGAAAATAAAAAAGTGATACACTAAGATATTGACATGTGGCAAGACATGTTCTTATTTATTATAATACTAGTTTATGACCCACGTATTACGTGGATATTTTTAATTAAATTTATTTATATAAAATGTATACGAGTAAAAATAAAAACTTACAAAAATAATAATTGTGTTTATTTTTTACTATTTACAGACTAAAAAATAGAGTATATTTATATTTTTCAAAAATATTAAATTGTATTTATATTTTATCTTTTATAAGTTGTAATTATCTTTTTGGTAAACGTAGAGGTGACACGTGACATTTGATGTTTTCATTTATTATACATAATAATAATAATAATTTCCACACCTAGTTCAAAATTTTACATTTGGATCTAGTTATATAATGATAGATATTTATTTTAGGTAAACATTAATTTTAAAGGTTACAAAATCTAATTTATTACTAATTAAATAATGAAAAAAAATAAAGTCAAAATTTAACGCAGTTAAGTTAAGATGTTAAATTTGGTAAAAGAGGTGGAATAATAATATTTTCTTGTATTGTAGAAGTCACATATGACATAAATTGTTTTGTTTTATTATAACATATAGGTTAATCAACCCATGTATTACATGAGTTAATTTAGAAAATACATATTTTTTTATATTTTAATAAATTATTATAAAATTTATATATAATTAAAATAAAAAAATTTGAAAGCTAGTTAAATTAAAGATAAAAAAATATTTAGTTGTTTGATATTAAATAAAAAAATATTATTATATTGTATTATTAAAAACAGATAATATGTGTTTAATTTTTATTAACTTCAAATATGAAAATATCAATGTAAGAAACAAAAAACTTCATTTATGTGAATGTGTATATATTTTGAAAATGATAAAATATAAAAATGGAATATTTGAAAATCAACAATCAAAATTTATCATATTCACAATTGAAGTTTAATCAATTAAATTTTAAATTTTGTTAGCAAAATAATTAACAAAAATTTTTAACTTTATTTACTACTTCTACGTTTAAATTCAAATTTTTACATTTGAATTTAACTATGATCATTAAGGATAATAATAACACATATTTATTTTAGGCAAATATTAATTCATTAATGAAAAAATTAAAATCAAAATTTAATGTAATTAAGGTAATGTAGTAAATTTGGAAAATGAATTAAAATAATGGCATATGTATAATTATTGATTTTTATTAAGGGTATAAGAGACATTTCATAAATAATTATGAGTTGTCGTTAATCTGGACCATTGATTTCTTTCCATCTAATGGTTCAGAAACTCCAAGTGGTTTTCTTATTATATATAGTATAGATATATAGATTTTCATGTTTTGATCTCTCATTTTATTCGATACGTGTATAGTTCAATCTATTATAATCTAATCTATCTAATTTAATAGATAATTAACCAAAATCTAATAAACTTAATTTTTTTTATATTATTTTATGTGTTTTTATAAATATTTATTGTAACATCCCTAATTTGAGCTTGGTACGTGGATTTAATTTATTGGCTCATTAATTTTATTATTATTGCGTGTTCCAATTAAATTCCATTTCGTGGATTTAACGTGTCAAGATTGAGTGATACGTGTCTCCGAGCTAATAATTAGTGGATTAGTTATCTCCTTGAGATCGTGGATTTAATTGGGTCCTAATGATATAAATTGTGAAAAAGTGATATCGGGTCCGG
Organism: Centrapalus pauciflorus; assembly: GCA_020465985.1. Taxonomy (NCBI): domain Eukaryota; kingdom Viridiplantae; phylum Streptophyta; class Magnoliopsida; order Asterales; family Asteraceae; genus Centrapalus; species Centrapalus pauciflorus. Next base: position 62,171 of record JAANYP010002800.1, on the reverse strand, counting down.
GTTAATGGGTTCGGAGCCGGTTAAAGATAGAGACGTATATATGTGACCTTATCCATCCCTTATCTTTTCCTTGCCTTCATTTTCAAGAAAAACCCAGAAGTGTGTGTGTGAGGATCGTGTGAGACTCCAGCAAAGAGAGAAGCCAAAATCAGGTAATTGGTTGCTGAAATTGATTTTCTTCATCCATCTTTGTGTTCTTGAGTTCTCAAAGGTATGAATTCTTGATTTTGGTAGTTAAACCTTGAGATATGTATGTGATATGTTGAGGAATTGATTTTTGTGGTTTATGGGTAGTATATATGTGAATTGTGTGTATTATGCTGCTGGAAATCGGGTGTGAGGGGTGAAAAACCCCTGGTTCGGCTATGGAGTTCGAAGGGCAAAGATGCTGCTGTCTGGCCAAAGCGCGGCGCGCAAATGGGGGGCGCGGCGCGTTTTCTGATCTGCAGAAAAATTCAATAAGGTCAACATAAGAGTGTCTTGAGCCGTTTTTTGGTCGAGTCCCTTCGAGATATTATTGAATTGAATTATTTGGGATTTTGGGTCTCGACAGGGATCCCGTAAAAGAGTTTCGGGGATCGGTTTTCCGTTCGGGAACGTGTTTTGAGTTTAGTTTAATTGTGATAATTGTATTGGATTGAGTTATTCGGTCATTGAGACTCGTGTTAATATGTGAGACCCGTGATGTGTTCAGGTGCTAGCCGATCGCGTGCCGAGCCGCATTAGAGTTTCGGGTTTCAAGTTGGAATCGGGTAATCAGTGAGTACTCGAGTTCTTTTACAAAGCGTGCGTAAACTTTTATGAGTCGTGTATATGTGTTGTGATATATTGTGTATGAGACCAAGTATAGTACGCAGGTATGATCCATTCTACCCTATACGTGCTATATATGTTTGAGTTGCAGGTGTCCGCGATATGTGATCGCGCAGGCTGACTGTCCCTAACCAGTCACGAGATATGAGGCTGTATATATACGGCAGTGGTATTGCCAGGTCGCTCCTGTGCCTATTGAGTAGCTAACCGCTGCTGTGTGCGGCTTGTTAGCTGGGGAACGTGGTCCCCTTTCGAGCAGAGATATGTGTTATGCATCGAGTTGCATATGTGTGTTGAGATATATGTGTTGTGTGTGCTATGTGTTCTTACCTGCAGTGGCTAACCCTCGCGTACTCACGAGCTGTCCAGCTTATGTTTTCGAGTCCTGTGTGTATCTCAGGCAGTCATACCGTGGGGTCGCAGCCACAGTCGCAGCAGCCGAAGTGATTCAGAGGTCGAGGGTGTTTGTTGATTGCTGTTGTTAGACTTTAGAGCTATTGTCTGTATCTTGTACTGGATCAGTGTTATGTTAGCTTTCAGTAATCCGTGTTTATCAGTATTCAGTTGTGCTTATGTATCAGTGTCAGTTTATTGAGACGATGTATGACTCCTGTGTTAAAGTTTTAATTAATAGTGTTTTCCGCTAATCCCGTGACATGTGCATTGTGAGATGATTACGTTATTGCCACCTGTGTATTGTATTGACGTGGCATTTATGTGAGAATTGTGGGTGTTACAGCTTGGTATCAGAGCTTGTGGTTTCAGTATTGAGTATTAGTGGATGCTTGTGCTCTTACCGTGTTCAGATCTGTGGGATTCTTCCCTGAGACTGAGTTTAGCGGAATTAACTGACCTAGCTGGTTGTATAATGCTGGGTGGTCGATCTGTTATCTTACCTTTGTGATATGTGCAGGTTATTATGGCAGATCATGGCGAGGGTTCAGGGCCAGAGAGACCAGCGGGAGACGAGTATGTCCGCTGGTCAGAGATGTTGGCAGTGTTGACTGAGTTCTACAGAGAGAGGGATAGAGAGAGAGATCAGCAGCGACAGAGACCTGATCCGCCGCCAGTTACGAGTATTGAGACAGGGGCTGGGGCGTCTTCTTCTTCTGTGCGAGGTGGGTCCTTTAAGGACTTTATGGCGGGAGCCCCACCTCAGTTCCGAGGCGGTGGCGAGCCGGGTGCGGCTATGGCTTGAAGAGAGAGATAGAGGCGGCATTCCGAGTTGCCCATGTTGATCCTCGTGATATGGTCGGCTATGCGGCTTATCAGCTAAAGGGAGGGGCTTCACAGTGGTGGAAGTCCATTGAGTCATCCATGACTACTACAGCAGCTTATGCTATGACGTGGGATCAGTTCCGTGCTATCTTCGAGCTTCAGTATATTCCCCGGGATGAGCGCCGAGAGATGGAGCGTCGTTTCTTGCACCTTCAGCAGGGTAGCATGTCGGTTCAGCAGTATGTGGATAGATTTAATGAGTATGCCCAGTTTGCACCTCAGCACGTGGATACAGAGGTCCGTAAGGCCGATGCCTTCATCGATGGGTTGAGATCTGATATTCGGGAGTTCGTTGGACTTCACGACACCCCGACATTTGCGAGAGCCTTGGAGTTGGCTCGAGTTCAGGAGAGAGAGATCGAGAGGCAGAGGGGTCAGCCTCCGACCCAGAGACAGAGGACAGAGACGGTTGAGCAGTCCCATAGTTACTTCAGAGAGCCCCAGGAGTCCCAGAGAGAGAGACAGCCTGAGCAGCAGCAGGTTCAGGGGCAGGGTTCGGGATTTCGTAGAGACAGAGATAGGGGCAGAGATCTTAGGTCCAGGAGGTCTGGGCAGTATCAGGGTTCGGGGACGGCCAGTCAGAGTCAAGGGCAGACTTCCCGATACAGTGCTCCGAGTCAGAGTCAGAGCAGCGTGGGGCAGGGGTCCCAGCCGTCAGGGAGTCGGGCAGACAGTTCAGCTGGAGAGAGAGACTGTCCGAGGTGTCGCCGTCGCCATTCCGGTCCTTGTACATCAGAGCAGCCCCGTTGTTACCGCTGTGGTCAGTATGGCCACACTTCTTTTACGTGTACTTCGAGGGATTCCCTGTGCTTCCGTTGTGGGAGGCCAGGTCATATAGTCAGAGATTGTCCGGATGCACCGCCTGCGGTACAGAGAGCGAGTACCGGCAGTGCCAGAGCTGAGCCGTCATCTTCGAGCCGCCGTGAGTCAGCACCCAGAGGCAGGGGTAGAGTATTTCAGGCTACGGCAGAGGAGGCCCGCGAGTCTACAGATGTTGTTTCCGGTACGTATGTCCTGAACGGGCTTAGTGCTCGTATTTTATTTGATTCTGGAGCAGACCGCTCGTATGTGTCTGTTGTGTTCTGTGCATATTTTTCTGTGCCTCCTACTGTTTTGTCTGTGCCGTTAGTTGTTGAGAGGGTAGACGGTAGTACAACATTAGTGAGTCGGGTGTACAGAGATTGTGTCCTAGAGATAGATGCTCACCGGTTTTTGATCGATCTACTGCCGATAGAGATTAGCAGTTTCGATGTGATAGTGGGTATGGACTGGATGATAGCCAGACAGGCCGATATTCTGTCTGCGAAGAAGATGATCCGGATACCCATTTCAGACAGTGAGACGGTGACAGTATATGGCGAGAGGCGCCGAGGCGAGATCGGTATTGTTTCGATGGCCCGAGCTCAGAGATACGTTGCGAAGGGGTGCGAGACCTTTCTGGCTTATGTTGTTGACGCCAGATTAGAGAAGAAGACCTTAGCGGATATACCCGTAGTTCGAGAGTTCCCTGAGGTATTCCCAGAGGAGTTGCCTGGGTTACCGCCAGATCGTCAGGTCGAGTTCCGTATTGACCTTATCCCTGGAGCGGTGCCTATTGCGAAGACGCCTTATAGGCTGGCACCTACCGAGATGAGAGAGATGATGTCGCAGCTTCAGGAATTGCTTGATCGTGGATTTATCCGTCCGAGTTCGTCTTCGTGGGGAGCTCCAGTGCTGTTTGTGAAGAAGAAGGACAGTTCTATGCGGATGTGTATTGATTATCGAGAGTTGAATAAAGTGACGGTGAAGAACCGTTATCCGCTTCCGTGCATCGACGATCTGTTTGACCAGTTACAGGGTTCGAGTTTCTTTTCGAAGATTGATTTGAGATCAGGGTATCATCAGCTGAGAGTCAGAGATGAGGACGTACCGAAGACTGCGTTCCGGACGAGATACGGACATTATGAGTTCCTAGTCATGCCTTTCGGACTGACTAACGCACCCGCGACATTCATGGATCTGATGAACAGGGTGTGTAGATCTATGTTGGATCGGTTCGTGATAGTGTTCATTGACGACATCCTGATCTATTCAAGGAGTGCCGAGGACCACGAGCAGCACTTGCGAGAGGTTTTGACCGTGCTGCGAGCGGAGAGACTGTATGCGAAGTTCTCCAAGTACGAGTTCTGGTTGCGCGAGGTCCAGTTTCTGGGGCATGTTGTGAGTGCTGAGGGTATTTCAGTGGATCCGGCGAAGATAGAGGTCGTCATGAGTTGGGAGCCGCCGAAGACTGTGTCTGAGATTCGTAGCTTTTTGGGACTAGCCGGGTATTACCGCCGCTTCATTCAGGACTTCTCGAGGATTGCCAGGCCGTTGACGAGATTAACACGGCATTCCGTTCCTTTCGTGTGGTCCGATGAGCAGGAGTCAGCCTTCAGGGAGCTGAAGTCCCGGTTATGTCAGGCACCAGTGTTAGCATTGCCCGAGGGTACAGAGGATTTCGTGGTCTATTGTGATGCGTCAGGTACCGGGTTGGGATGTGTTCTGATGCAGCGAGGCAAGGTGATAGCGTATGCGTCGCGACAGCTGAAGACCTACGAGGAGAATCATACCGTGCACGACCTCGAGTTGGACGCGATAGTGTTTGCATTGAAGATATGGCGTCATTATTTGTACGGTTCGCGGTTTGTAGTGTATACAGATCATAAGAGTCTTCAGTATCTGTTCAGTCAGAAAGAGTTGAATATGAGACAGCGGCGCAGCCTCGAGTTGTTGAAGGATTATGACTGTGAGATTCAGTACCATCCTGGTAGGGCCAATGTGGTGGCCGATGCGTTGAGCCGTAAGGCGTGCGGCCAGACGGTGGTTTCCCGAGCAGCGAGGCTCGAGGTCACATCGACTCTTGTGGAGAGTTTGAGGCATGCTCAGATAGAGGGTCTTCGAGCAGAGAATGTGAAGAGAGAGCGTCTTGCGGGACAGCTTGAGATGTTGAGTAGAGATAGCAGAGGTTGTGGGCGTTTCATGACCGAGTCTGGGTTCCGAGAGTCGGTAATCTGCGGCAGCTAATTTTAGACGAGTCGCATCGTTCGAGATTATCCATCCACCCCGGGAGCACCAAAATGTATAGAGATCTGCGTGAGTTCTACTGGTGGCCTGGGATGAAGAGAGACGTGGGTCGATATGTCGAGGAGTGCATGACTTGTCTGCGTGTGAAGGCCGATCATCAGAAGCCTCACGGGCATTTGCAGCCTCTAGAGATCCCAGAGTGGAAGTGGTATCATATAACGATGGACTTCATCGTTAGACTTCCGCGCACCGTTCAAGGCAATGATATGATCTGGGTGATTGTGGATCGGTTGACTAAGAGTGCTCACTTTCTAGCGGTTCGGGGCACCATCACTATGGATCAGTTAGCTCGGTTGTACATCAGTGAGATAGTTTCGAGGCACGGCGTTCCGATGTCGATTACGTCCGATAGAGATACGCGGTTTACTTCGAGATTCTGGCAGAGCTTTCAGCGCGAGTTGGGGACGAGAGTTCAGTTAAGTACAGCATATAGACCTCAGACAGATGGGCAGACAGAGCGGACGAATCAGACTCTCGAGGATATGCTCCGAGCTTGTGCGATCGATTTCAGTGGTAGTTGGGACGTTCACTTGCCGTTAGTCGAGTTTGCGTACAACAACAGCTACCATTCCTTCATCAAGATGGCTCCATTCGAGGCACTGTATGGGCGTAAGTGCCTAACCTCGGTGTGTTGGGTCGAGGTTGGCGAGCGACCTATCAGTGAGCCTGAGTTATTGCAGGAGACGAGCGATAAGGTGGCGGTCATCCGAGAGCATATGAGAGTGGCACAGAGCCGGCAGAAGAGTTATGCCGATCGTCGTCTGACTGAGCTCGAGTTCAGTGTCGGGGACCGCGTTATGCTGAAAGTATCGCCGTGGAAGGGAATTATTAGATTCAGGCATCGAGGTAAGCTGAGTCCGCGGTACATCGGTCCGTTCGAGATCATTGCCAGAGTCCGAGATCAGGCTTATAGATTGAGGTTGCCTCCCGAGCTGGCCGGAGTCCATGATACGTTTCATGTGAGCCACCTGAGGAAGTGTCTGGCCAAATCAGTTTGTGTCGTTATCTAAGATCACCGTGGATAATCACCTGAGATATGTCGAGCAGCCTGAGGCAATTACCGACCGGAAGGTAAAGAAATTGAGGAGTAAAGAGATCGCGCTAGTACTCGTTCAGTGGAGGCATCATAAGGGTACTAGTGCCACCTGGGAGCCCGAAGCCGAGATGAGGAGTCGTTATCCGCAGCTGTTCCAGAATCCAAGCTAGATTCCGAGACGGAATCTTTTTAAGAGGAGAGGATTTGTAACATCCCTAATTTGAGCCTGGTACATGGATTTAATTTATTGGCTCATTTATTTTATTATTATTGCGTGTTCCAATTAAATTCCATTTCGTGGATTTAACGTGTCAAGATTGAGTGATACGTGTCTCCGAGCTAATAATTAGTGGATTAATTATCTCCTTGAGATCGTGGATTTAATTGGGTCCTAATGATATAAATTGTGAAAAAGTGATATCGGGTCCGGGTTAATGGGTTCGGAGCCGGTTAAAGATAGAGACGTATATATGTGACCTTATCCATCCCTTATCTTTTCCTTGCCTTCATTTTCAAGAAAAACCCAGAAGTGTGTGTGTGAGGATCGTGTGAGACTCCAGCAAAGAGAGAAGCCAAAATCAGGAAATTGGTTGCTGAAATTGATCTTCTTCATCCATCTTTGTGTTCTTGAGTTCTCAAAGGTATGAATTCTTGATTTTGGTAGTTAAACCTTGAGATATGTATGTGATATGTTGAGGAATTGATTTCTGTAGTTTATGGGTAGTATATATGTGAATTGTGTGTATTATGCTGCTGGAAATCGGGTGTGAGGGGTGAAAAACCCCTGGTTCGGCTATGGAGTTCGAAGGGCAAAGATGCTGCTGTCTGGCCAAAGCGCGGCGCGCAAATGGGGGGCGCGGCGCGTTTTTTGATCTGCAGAAAAATTCAATAAGGTCAACATAAGAGAGTCTTGAGCCGTTATTTGGTCGAGTCCCTTCGAGATATTATTGAATTGAATTATTTGGGATTTTGGGTCTCGATAGGGATCCCGTAAAAGAGTTTCGGGGATCGGTTTTCCGTTCGGGAACGTGTTTTGAGTTTAGTTTAATTGTGATAATTGTGTTGGATTGAGTTATTCGTCATTGAGACTCGTGTTAATATGTGAGACCCGTGATGTGTTCAGGTGCTAGCCGATCGCGTGCCGAGCCACATTAGAGTTTCGGGTTTCAAGTCAGAATCGGGTAATCGGTGAGTACTCGAGTTCTTTTACAAAGCGTGCGTAAACTTTTATGAGTCGTGTATATGTGTTGTGATATATTGTGTATGAGACCAAGTATAGTACGCAGGTATGATCCATTCTACCCTATACGTGCTATATATGTTTGAGTTGCAGGTGTCCGCGATATGTGATCGCGCAGGCTGACTGTCCCTAACCAGTCACGAGATATGAGGCTGTATATATACGGCAGTGGTATTGCCAGGTCGCTCCTGTGCCTATTGAGTAGCTAACCGCTGCTGTGTGCGGCCTGTTAGCTGGGGAACGTGGTCCCCTTTCGAGCAGAGATATGTGTTATGCATCGAGTTGCATATGTGTGTCGAGATATATGTGTTGTGTGTGCTATGTGTTCTTACCTGCAGTGTCTAACCCTCGCGTACTCACGAGCTGTCCAGCTTATGTTTTCGAGTCCTGTGTGTATCTCAGGCAGTCATACCGTGGGGTCGCAGCCACAATCGCAGCAGCCGAAGTGATTCAGAGGTCGAGGGTGTTTGTTCATTGCTGTTGTTAGACTTTAGAGCTATTGTCTGTATCTTGTACTGGATCAGTGTTATGTTAGCTTTCAGTAATCCGTGTTTATCAGTATTCAGTTGTGCTTATGTATCAGTGTCAGTTTATTGAGACGATGTATGACTCCTGTGTTAAAGTTTTAATTAATAGTGTTTTCCGCTAATCCCGTGACATGTGCATTGTGAGATGATTGCGTTATTGCCACATGTGTATTGTATTGACGTGACATTTATGTGAGAATTGTGGGTGTTACATTTATGCTTAAATTTTTTTAAATTCAAACCATGTAATACATTGATATATAACCTAATAATATATAATAAATGTATAATAATTAATAAATTAACTTTTTCACGATACCAGTTTCAAAACAAACATTCTACATAATATATGTATCTACACAAAACAATAATTGTTTAAAGGCTTAATGATATTTTTTAACGTTATAATCTTGATTAATTTTATAAAGAAAAATAAGATGATAAAAATCAAAAGGGTGACCATTGTTTTTAACGAGGGTAATTACCATCGCACGTTGTTGCGAAAATACATTATTACCGTATATGTTCATTTTAATTTATGCAATAATCATCAACGTACATATTTATGTTGATAATTATTTTACACTTCAAACGATAACAATAAATCTGAAAAGCATCTTGTGACATGGTGAAAAAGTTAAAAAAAAAAAAAATCATCCATATTTATGTTGGGAACATAAACTTTAGGTTGAGTGGGTTTTAATTATTTTTAGGATTTTTTTTAGACTGTAGTTATATCTTTTTAAAGTTAATGATGTAAAAAAATTATTAAGGTGTCAATAACTTATAAGTTGGTTGGAAATTGTACTCAACTTTAAATATGTTATTGTATAGAATTATATTCATAAATTATAATCAATAAAAAAAATCGTGATAACAATTTGAAAATAAGACTAAAGCATCATAATAAACTAAATTGTTATTAACCTAAAATTTATTATTATGTATTATTCATATTATTGTTTTTTATGATCTAATATAGATAATACATAAAGATTTAAATTTATATTTAAATGAACCGAACTTAACCAGTTAAAATTTTTCACCAATACAAAATTCTTTAATTTATCTTATTGTTTTGTTTTCATATATACTTTGTTTTACATAGCTATTAATTTATGATGATAGCCGTATATTTTAATGAAATTTTTTTTAACAAACGTTAAATTTGTTTTCTTTTTGAATTAAATCCCTTAATCGTTTTTTACTTCGTAAATCTCTCAATAAAAAAAACTCATTAAAATGATGTTTTTATAAACTTTTTCGACCTTTAACAGGTAAATCCGGGTAAAAATCATACGTGGTACATATGTTGAACAAAATAACAGGTTAAATGACGTACGTGTCATAAATGTTAAACTTAAGCCCAACATATTCATCTTTCAAATTCATTAAAATGTTTAACCAATATGTAAAGTAAGACTTCTGACCGTATAATTTGTCTAACACAGATTTAACGTAGTATTTTTACTCGGTTACAATGTGCTAAAAGTAAATAAAACTATAATACATATCAATTAGTTTTCTTCAATCTAAAATGCATTTGTTTACATAAAAAGTAGGTATATCATCATCAAAATAAAAAATATATAATAGCGTAAATTAAATTTTACATTCCGCCAAATTTAATAAATTAGAAATTGAAATATATAAAATATTAAAATACAATCGTTTTTAAATTTAATTGCATTTTTATAATGTTTAAATTTACCTCATTAAAAAAACTTAAATCCTATTTTTATACTAAAATACAGATTTCAAAATATATTTTAAAACAAATTTCAATTTCAATTTCAATACCAAAACAAAACCAGGGGCGCCCATGGTTTTGGTTTTACAAAACCCCATTTGATACCATTTTACCTTTTGGAATCAAACAATTTAAAACTTTCAAATGCAGACTCCAAAACTCCTTACTTCCTTGATTTTTTTTCAGATACACAAGACTCGTCCTCTGCTTCACCGGAGTTTTTGATCTCTTGCATCGTTGGAGTTTCTGATCTTTGGCCTCGTGTGAGTTCCCGTTCTCTCACCTCGTCGGAGTTCCTGATCTTTTGCTTCACCGAAGTTCGCGATCTCTCGCGTTTCACCACGTCGGAGTCAATACTACTGTGCTCTTACCTCATTGGACCTCCCGTCCTTGACGCTACATTGACCAGTCACACCTCATCGGAGTTTTGTCTTCATCTTCTTCGTCATTTCAACGTTGTGTTGCCACTGCGTCGCTACTGACTCTACTTCTACACAATCGCGACTGTTGTTATGCCGCCAATCCACCATCGCTACCATGTCCTCTATCTTCATGCATTAACGGTGTCAACACCACCACAAACTTCCTCTTTCTTTCTTTTTTTCCTGATTTATTTTTAAATCTTGATTAGATTAACGATTATTTTCTGGATTTGTTTTTAAATCTATGGTCTTTTATTGGTTCTTATGATCGGTAGAAAGATGAAAATGACATCAGGCGTAGTATAGCAAACCCATGCGTAGGATAACAAAGCTCATGTGATAAATAGTAGCTTGTAGTTTTCGAGGGCCAACACGACTCCAAAAACCTCCAAAACGGCAATCCTCACTTTTACAAATGTCATGTGATAAACAGTAATTCGTAGTTTTCGAGGGCCAAAACTACTCCAAAAACCTCCAAAACGGCAATCCTCACTTTCACAAATGTATATAGGTATAATAATATGTTTAAAACAAATAACTTGAGTACACGACCTTTAATACATACTCTAAATGTTCGGTTATTTACATTAAAGTTCTATACGAGGTTAACTTTTTCATAAACTAAATATAATACTTAAATCATTAAAATAAGTTGTTATTTTTTTATTAGTTTTGTGATGCTAAGTGTAATACTCTCTCTTTACACATGAAAGTCACGTTAATATAATATCATAAATGACAATATCGCAATAAACTCTTAATACACAAGTCAGTGGATTACACAAAGCACAAATAACTAAAACCTTAATACAACATTGTACTCGTGAGATCATGCATCTAATACAGATAACCGAACTCTAACTGGACTAACATACAATCACTGATAACGGATCATCATACATACTGAGTATATACACAATGTTGATTAACAAAGTTCCAAAAGCTAATATCGAAATACAGCAACTAACACACGAACTCCGGAGTAACTTAACTCCTGTTGCGACTACGACTTAACCTTCTGACTGTCTGAGACACGTTAGACTTGAAAACATAAGTTGGAAGGCTCGTGAGTACGCGAGGGTTAGACTCTGCTGAAATAAACACATAACATTACATATAGCACATAAAATCACATGTAAGTTGATATAATGAACTTAAGCACGCCTCATAGTCCCTGAAGTAGTCTCGAAGCTCGATACACAACTCAACTCAATGGGGACGCCGTTTCCCGGCTAGCAGATTGCACACAACAGTGGTTAGCTACTCAATAAGCACAGGAGCGACCTGACAATAACTTTGTCGTATATATACGGTCTCATACTTCATGACTGGTTAGGGACAGTCAGTCTGCGCGATCACTTATCGCGGATACTATGGAAAGGATCTTGGCTTACACATAATTGTCACATATAATAAAAGTAAATAGAACCATACCTGAGGCGCCACATCTTTGTCTCGAGTCTCTCAATACAAATACTCAAGTAACACGATAAAACTCGTAAAATAGAGCGCTCGTTGAAAAAGACTCGTGTACTCACCTTATAACTGGCAATCTATCTCAACTGAACTCTTCTGAACTCTATCTCGGCTCAACTCGCTGCCGAATCGACGCTGTATACATAATGTATCCCAGAATTTTAATTCAAACTCAACTGATACTCATAACAGACTCATACACTAACCCCGTAACGGAATCTGTAACGCCCGTATTTTTTTCATAAATTTTTCGATACGAGAATTGACGAGTTACTTTCTTTTTATAATTCTTCTACGAAATTAATTCTTAAAATATGGAAACAATCAATTATCGATGAGATGATACTTTACAAAAAATAAACCAAACTAAACGTAAATTCTCGTTGAAAATTAATAACCCAAAGTATATTACCTAAAGTAGCAATTTGGGTGATGGATTGAGAATTATTGTTTGACTTCATGGGAAAAGAATAAACACCAATTTAGTGTGTTACTTTTCCTGCAACTTCTCCCCAACAATGCCTCCTTTCCTTGTTCATCTTATTTCTAGTCAACAAGGCCGGCCCTGAGCAAGATCAACACGGGCAACCGCCCAGGGCCCATTAATCATAGGGGCCAATTCTCAAAATATCTATTATAGATACTTAGGTCTATTAATGGTTAAACAATATTATCGTTTTGCCAAAGTTTTTAATTTATATTATTATACTTGTAAGTTTTGTTTTTAATTTATCATTGTTACTTGAATTGTACTTTATCATTGTTACTTGAATTGTACTTATTTTAAAGATACATATATATATTAATAGGGCCCCTTTTAAAGTTTTGTCCGGGGCCCCGAAAATGATTGGACCGGCCCTGATAGTCAAACATGTTTATTTAATCCAAAGCAATCTTCAAATCTATTGGGAAAAAGAAGAAGAAAATAAAATGTTGGAGCTGATTTCCTAGGACTAAGCCAAGAACTTGCACTCCATTTTCATCTCCAAGTTTCATCTTTAAGGTGCAATTTATCCATTTGTTCAATTCCCGTATGTATTAGCTATACAATGCTAGAATCTCTATAATGAGAATTGTTAGTAATTTAATCTGAAATGAACAGATTTGTGTATCCACTTCACCTTCTTTTTCAAAGAAAACTATAACATCCATTAATGGAGTTTTCTCAACCTTTGTGAAACAACCTAATAAACTTTAAATATTTAAAATGATCATCAACATGTTTTTATAAATGGATTTCTAATGAGTTACAATAGTTAAATCTAAGTTTTTAGGCCATTTGAGTTAATTCCATGATTTTTGGAGTTGAGAGTTTGATGTAAAATGTGATAGAATTCCATGATTTTTAAGTGTGTGTGTGTGTTGTGGGGGGCGGCCAGGGGTCAGGCAGCCCTGCCGCCGCTGGTCGGCGGTCAGCCGACCTCCTCCCCTTCTCGTGGTGACTCTCTGTTCTATCTATTGCCTCCCTTGTTTCCTTTCCCTTCTGTATTTTTCTTTTCCCAACAGCAAGCAAACATAGGAAACATAATTTGGAGTTGGGCTAGAATTTTTCGTTTGGGCCGGTCAAGGCTTAAGCCCATTTTTTTCTGTTTTCGTTGGGGCCAGACAGCTGAGGCTGTCTCTCTTGCTCTCTCTCTCTCTCTCTCTCTCTCTCTCTCTCTCTCTCTCTCTCTCTCTCTCTGTCACGACACACACCCACATCAGAAATATTTTTGGGAGCCGCCCTATCTGCCTGTCTTTCCCTTCTTTATGTTTCCCCTTTTTCCACAACAGAAACCAACATATTCAGGGGTGGGCTTGGAATATTTTTTGATGGCCCGGTTAGGGCTGAAAGCCCATTTTGTTGCTGCTTTCATGGGCCAGACAGCACGGTTGTTCATCTGCTTTCGACAGACAAACATTACACTTCTTTCCTTTCTGTCTTTTTTTCTCCCAGCAGCAAGCAACCAAAATAGAAATATAATAATTGGTTTGGGCATGCTGATTATTTTATCTAACTAATAAGGCTTAAAATTATTAGGATTTCTTTTCTACTAATTGAGTTATGGGCTATCTTGGGTAAAGCCCAAAATCTGCTCTGGATTAGGCTGCCTGTCCATTTTCTCTCTCGGTTACATACACAACCGATTAATTATTTAAGGGAAGGGGGGAGACAACTTTTTCAGTCTTTCTTCCCTACTTCGCAGTGGGCTACCAACTAAATAGAATTTGGGTCTTAGGAGTGGGTAATGTATTAAACTAATTGGATCAAAAGTTTACGTTTTGGACTAGTGCTTAGTTAATTCTTGGGTTTGGGCTTTTCAGTTAAATTATCATGATATATATGTTATCAAGAAAATAAATTAAAGGAGTAATTATTCGAATGATAAATTCAAGTTAATCAATTTAAATAGACATAATAGGTTCGAGACCTATAATTATAGACTAAATAATCTAAACTTCAAGCCTAACAACATTTTAGTTTATTATCACATAATTAAATAATTATCGAATAAGACCACGAACTTTGGAATTTTAGGCCAATCAATGAGCTTTAGTGTTATATGAATTAAATAGTGACAATCAAACGATGTACTTTTATAGTTTTATTATCAGTTGGTAGTCGGTGTGTGGTGAGTTCAGATATTTTGGTTGGCTATGTTTACCTTGACCGAGCTTCAAAGAGCCAATTTTGGCAGTACTGTGAGTAACAGATTTATCTGTATGATTAGTTATATGTGTTTATGCATATTTGTTATATTTGCTTCATTTGTATCACCCTACCATGCTACTATCATTTTCATGATTATGTCGAACACATGATATATTTACCCTACCTTTCTCTTAGAAATCTATGCCTATGTGTAAGCGTGAATTTTCTGTATGCATACTTGTACAATACGATGTGAATTTGGGTGCCGACGCTACTGTGTGTAGGCCAGGTCGGTTAGCCCCCAAGTTTTTTGTTAAACCGACGCCATCTCGGATGAGGGGTTGTACGGTTTAACCAGCACCCTCGGATGAGGGGTGCGGCGTCAGCTCGGATGAGGAGCGCATAAGAAGTTATTAAACTCATGCTTCGTTTCTATTCATGCATATTTACATATATACTTTTGTGCTTTTAAATCTTGTTACTCTCTGGGCGACGGCTTACCCCGGTTATGGGGACTTATTATTTCAGGTGGAGCCGTGGAGCGGATAAGGGTAAGGTTCTAGTTTGAGACCATTGACTATATTGACCGTGACACTAGCATTTCTTTGTATTGCCTTTTAAGGGTCGAGTAGATACCTAGATGAATTGACATGTAAACTTAAACTTATTTAGTGTACTCTGGTCGATGTAGTTTATTATTATGGATGGTTGTTTATTTATCGGCCACAATTTTCTTTTCAGCTTTGGCATCAATAGTATATGCCAAATAAGACTCACAGCCCTTAGCAATCAGCTTGCGGGCCTCAGCAATCATCAATAGACATTGATCCCCACTACTCCTATTCCCGTATTTACAGATCTCTTGCCCCCCGGTGTAGTTATCTTTATCATTCCTTTATTGCAAACTACATGGGTTTTATTCTCGATCAACCAGTCCATTCCAACTATTATGTCAAATTCGCTAAACTCTATTGGAATCAAGTCATGATTGAAGACTACATCTTCAATCACTAGAGTACAATTACAATATACGTGGTCTACTTTAAATAACGTGTTACCAGCAGTTTCAACATCAATCACAACATTGTCAGTTGTTGACAAAAGCAACAGATACAAATGATCAGTTGGCACTGGAATCAAACAGAGGTCATGACCACCTCCGGGTCTTCCTTAAATTCTTGATTGTAATATTATATTTTTCTTTGCTTTATAAATATAATCCATCAGTGCCCAAAGTTCCTTTAAAGTTTTTAAGTTTGTTCGAACTACCATATCGTTAAGTATATTATCCTCACGAATTGTTATACTTCTCTCCCGATTGATTATACTTCACATATATTTCTTACTTCATGCCTCACATTGTATATTTCAAATTCTCATCTAAAAATAACATGTATCTTCCATGTATTATCATACCCTCGTATGCTTTCTCAATAATGTTTGAATTACTTTCTCTTCTAAAAATTACATGTTCCACTATCGAAACAGCCTCTTTGAATTCAACTACATCATAATTCTCATGAACAGATCATATCATGTTGTTCTTAACTACAACCTTCTAACTTAGAACCAAATTAACATCTCAACATACCATATAGTTTCTTTATAATAAAAGTTAATGCTACTTGCTTTATGATAACCAATACTAGTTGTTATTAATCCTTCAAACATATCATATATGATATTAATACAATTAATTCCAAGTCTTTCATCTATCATAATTAAACTTAAAATTTAATACACTTTTATAATCATTCATAAATTCCAAGATATGAATAATATATTTTGCAATTCAATGCTTCAAAATCCACTTTGGCTATTTATCCAATGCCTATTTATATGCTCGATTGTTCTCATTCGCAAACATATTTATACTTCATTTGTAATAGAATACATAATTATAGGACTTCAATAAGCATCTGCTACACATCTCCCGGTGGGACCCTCTGGCCTCTGCTCGCCTGCCATAGAATCTCTGCATAATACAAACAACATTACTAAAACAACAATAGCATAACTCTACAATTTCTTAGACCTACTCATCAGAGATCAAGCCCAAGGATCTAAACACTAGTTTAAGCCTAAGCATCACTAATAATACTTAAACCTTAAACTTGGCTCTGATACCAAGCTGTAACACCATACTTTTACTACTAATACCACGTAGGACTAATAGTCCACGTCTCCAACATCATAATCATCATCAAGGGGTAAACAACTAATTAAACAACTGTCAGCTGAAATCTAGTGAGTTACTATAAACAACGTTAAAATAAGTTTATAAAATAGTTAGCACAATATAACAATTGGTAATCAACTCAACATGATGTCGGCATCAACAGCCCGACGCCTCATCGGGAGCGACCCGGGATAGCCTGCGTAGCCCACTCCACAAAGTAGTGGCTAAGCCAGGACCCATAGGTTGGGAATGACCCAAAAGACCTCTACTCTGCGTACGACAACTATACGCGTGACCCACAGGCTCTGCTGTGTGCTAACAAGTATCAACGTATAAAAGGGATCCGCATTGGACCCGGATAGTAAACAACAAACCTCTTAGAAAACATAGTAATCAACAACAGTGCATCTGCTAAAAGAGGGTAAGTAACTCACCGGAAGCATGACTACTACCCCGCTATCTACGGCGGTCTTGACACGTCCCAGGCTCAACTACAATTCCTGGCAACAATAAACACAACTACAATGTAACTACTAGCTAACAACTCATAACAACTTATACTACTGAACTCACGAACTCAACATAAGTCAACATGCCAAGACCCACAAGCGCGGCCAGGAGCGCGATCGCGGTCTCCTTGTCGCGGCCCGTTATCGCGGTCGCGGTGACCCCGCGCTGATCATTCTATCGCGGCCGGGTTCATTCGAGCACGGTCGTGCTCACCCGACCCCCGATTATTATCTCGATCGCATTCCACTACTAGCGACCAACCTCAGCCGACTCACCCTGATCGCGGTTGCGACCACGGGAGCGCGGCCGCGATGCGACGAACAGAGCACCTTGATCTCTGTTTTGCACAGCCCTTGGGACCAACTCCCCAATCTCATTTGTACGTACTCCAGGTATTATAATCCATTCCCACACAACAGTAGCATCGTTTAAACACAATTCATTTAGTTTACAACAGATTACTAACCTCAACTTAGTTGGGTGGCTTAATCTTGAGTTTGCAAATGAAGAAGATGATAAATCTTGCTTAGTGGCTACTTGTTGCTGGACTTCCTTGACTTCAATCCCTCCTACTCCCTTTCAGCTGGAAAATCACACACATACACACTCTTTGAAGTGATGAAAGTTAAGAAGGTAAACAAGCCACTGATATATATACGCTTTGGGTCTCAACCCAATTAAAACGGGTATAATACTCAATATCCAATAATTAAACACCCGTTAACCCAATTAATTCACATTTAATGGCTCGGGTTTAGAATGTTATTTAACTCATTAAAACAACCCCTAAACTCATAATTACTACTAAACCGGTTATTATCTCAACCGTTTAAATCTACACGTAATAGCAATCTACTTTACCAAATCATGTGTAAATGACCAATTAAATTTCACCAACTCATTAGGATAACTTCCAAAGCCAATAAATAATTTACACGTACCTGCTGCTAGATTCCGGATGTTACACCAACTCCTAATATAAAGAGTAGGAATTAGAAGTGAGAATTGAATGATTGAAACATTGACATTAAACCCTATATATATAGGGGATGAAACCGTTGGAAATTGATTCTCTGAGGATGTGAGACACTCCACAATTTCATAGATAAGAACCATCTTTTAGGGTTTATCTGTAACTTTTCAACTATTACACTTTAGTCTCTTGCTTCTTTATAATTAATTCTTTAGCTTCTAATTAATTTATTAACTATTATAAATTATTAAATCAATTAACTAATTATTTATATAATATTAATTCTAAATAATATTATTTCTCATTATTAATTATTTCTCTTTACTGTTCATTGAGGGCAACCCAAAAAAGACTCTACTTTTTATTGACAGTCTTACCAATTAGTTATGACTTGGACACTATATCCAACAGTCTCCCACTTGGATAAGTCATCAACTATTATTGGTCTAAGTCTATCCCATTAACCAAGCAGAGAGTGTCATCCAATGCAATTGTCGAACTCTAAATCATATTTAAGAGATAGCCCTTAGATAAGTGATCAACTATTCCTTTGTTCTACTAATATCGTAGGAAACCGAGACATGGATTTTAATCAATCTCAAGATTCAAAATTATGTTTCTGATTCCAATTAATTGACTATATGAGACTACTGAATTGAACCCATCAATTTAGTCCCGGCTAAGCCTAGCATTTTAGAGTCAACATTTAATCATCAGAGGGTCCATAGATATCACTTTTCCATTTAGACAAAAGAAACAAATAAATTTCGAATACATAGTGTCAGTCAACTTATCATGTCATACATAGCATACCCTTTATAACTGGTATATACGCGCAACGTTTGAATAAGCTAAAGTATAACAGACTTGAAAAACTAGAAACTCAATGTATCTCCATTTTAAGAATAGAGGATACTATCATCTTAAAATTACTTGTGATTTTAATCCATGAAGTAATCTCTTTAAGTGCGGGTTTTCCTGTACTTAACTTCCCATTAAGTACTCATGAGTGTTGCAGCATTCTCCATGCTATGTCTAATTCTTTTAGACAATCTACTAACACTCCATGACAGTCTTAAATCGATACTTACTTCTTGATGTATGAACGACTGAGGATCTTTCAGTAAAATTACTTACTCGGGAAGTGAATTCTAAACATGCAAAACGAAACACAACGATAAACAGCAGTAAATGGTAACACTCTTGCAAATAAACAAATCTCCATTATTTAATCACCGAAACTATTAGAATTTCAATCATTGTTTGTAATGTTTCAAATTCAAACTAACAACTAAAACTTTATATTATCTCTTAATCCTATGCTCCTAGCATGATCATCATGTTTTGCTTTAGACAATGCCTTTGTGAATGGATCAGCCGAATTATTCTCTGATCGTACATGCTTCACAATTATGTGTCCTTCTTCAACCTTTCTACGAACAAAATGCGATTTTCTTTCAATGTGCTTCGACTTCCCATGATCCTTGGGTTCTTTAGTCAAGGTGACCGCACTCTGATTGTCACAGAATATATCAATGGGTTCTTGTATTGTTGGAACAACTTCAAGATCTTCAATGAAATTCTTCATCCAGATGGCTTCCTTTGATGCTTCGCAAGTCGCAATATACTTAGACTCGCATGTGGAGTCTGCCACTGTATCTTGCTTTGAACTTTTCCATGTCACCGCTCCCCCATTCAATAAGAATACCCAACCAGACTGTGAAGGACTATCATCTTTGTCTGTTTGGAAACTAGGAACGGGTACTCTGAGTTCTTCTTTCCCACTATAAACTAAGAACCTATCTTTAGTATTTCTTAAGTACTTGAGAATTTACTTAACATGTGTTTAATGGCCCTCACTAGGATTTTGTTGATGTCGACTCACCATGCTTAAAGCAAATGAGACATCTGGCCTTGTACACGCCATGACATATATAATCGATCCTATAGCCGAATCATACGGAACTCGACTCATTCTGTTCAGTTCTCCCTTTGTTTTCGTACTCAGATCCTTACTAATCTTTATGTCATGATGTAAGGGTAGATTCCCTTTATTAGAATTCTCCATTTTGAATCTTTTCAAAATTTTGTCCAAGTATGTGTCCTGGCTAAGTCCTATTAGACGTTTCGACCTATCTCTGTAAATCTTAATACCAAGAATGTATGTTGCGTCTCCCAAGTCTTTCATAGCGAAACATTTTGCCAACCAATATTTTACAATTTGTAATGTTGGAATATCATTTACTATGAGTAAAATATCATCCACATATAAATACTAGGAATACTACAATACTCCCACTGAGTTTGACATATATACATGACTCATCTTCGCTTCAAGAAAATCCAAACTGTGTGATTTTCTCATGGAAGCAAAGATTCCAACTACGAGGAGCTTGTTTGAGTCCATAAATGGCCTTTTGAAGTTTGCACACTCTTTTAGGATACTTTGCATTTTCAAAACCCTCTGGTTGTGTCATAAACACATCCTCTGTTAGTTTTCCGTTAAGGAAAGTGGTTTTGACATACATCTGCCATATTCCATTTACAACCCACCATCGTAAGACCGGGTGTGGTGTCAACCAAATTCCAAACTTGGTTGTCATACATAGACTCAATCTTGCTTTTCATAGCCTCCTTCCACTTTGCAGCCTCAGGGCCTGCCATCGCTTCCTTGTAGTTAGCAGGCTCATTTAACTCGACTAGTGTACTATCACTAATCATGTCTTCTTCTTCAATATGGAAACCATAATAGAACTGAGGAGGATGGCAAACTCTACTACTTGTTCTGCAAACGGGTAAGGATATGTCATTCGGCTCAACATGTGTTGCCACCGGTTGTTGAGTGTCAGTGTTTGTAATAGGTTCTTCATAGGTAGACTCTTGAATTTCTTCAAGATCAATCTTACTCCCACTGTCCTCATTAGATATCATTTTTCTCTCAAGGAACACTCCTCTTTGAGCTACAAACACCACATTCTCCTTGGGTCTGTAAAACCAATATCCAAATGAATCCTGTGGATAACCGACGAATAGACACCTTTCTGATCTCTTTTCTAGTTTGTCTAGAGTTTCTCGTCTAACGAAAACCTCACAACCCCAGATCTTGATATGCCCAAGATTGTGTAGTGCACCTATTCTGTCCCTACCGGAAGGAACAGAAGATTTTGTCATCTACTGCGATGCCTCACACAGCGGATTGGGTTGTGTGTTAATGCAAAGACACAAGGTTATCACTTATGCATCACGACAACTTAAAGTTCATGAGGTAAACTACACGACTCACGACTTGGAGCTTGGAGCTGTGGTATTTGCTCTCAAGATATGGAGACACTACCTTTACGGTACAAAGTGCACGATGTTTACAAATCACAAGAGCCTTCAGCATATTCTGAACTAGAAGGAGTTGAGCATGAGGCAACGTAGTTGGGTTGAGCTGCTTAGCGATTACGACTGCGAGATTCGTTATCATCCGGGTAAGGCAAATGTTGTAGTTGATGCCCTGAGCCGAAAGGAACGGGTTAAACCTTTGAGAGTCCGAGCTTTGGTCATGACTATACAGTCAAACTTGAACTCTTAAATCCGCGAGGCACAAGAGGAAGCAGTCAAGGAGGGAAATCTGCTAGATGAAGCCTTGAGAGGAATGGATAAACAATTTGAAATCAAGACCGATGGATGTTGGTACTTTATGAGCAGAATTTGGCTACCAAAATTCGGAGGATTAAGGAAGCTGGTCATGGATGAAGGGCATAAAACAAGATATGCTATTCACCCAGGGTCAGATAGATGTATCACGACCTGAAGGAAATGTACTGGTGGCCAAACATGAAGGATGACATTGCTACTTATGTCAGCAAGTGCTTAACGTCTTTGAAAGTTAAGGCTGAGCACCAGAATCCATCAGGATTGTTGGTTGAATCAGAGATACCCCAGTGGAAGTGGGAGAGAATAACCATGGACTTCATCACAAAGTTGCCAAAGAATTCTGGAGGTTATGACACCATTTGGGTGATTGTGAACCGACTCACAAAGACTGCACACTTCTTGCCAATCAAGGAGACTGATAAGATGGATAAATTAACACGAATCTATCTTAAAGAAGTCGTCTCAAGGCATGGAGTTCCGATATCAATTATATCAGATAGGGACAGCCGGTTCACATCAAGATTTTGGCAATCATTACAAGAAGCGTTGGGTACACGCCTGGATATGAGCACAACCTATCACCCACAGACGGATGGTCAGAGCGAAAGAACGATTCAGACACTGGAAGACATGCTAAGGGCATGTGTTATCGACTTTGGCAAAACTTGGGACAGGCACCTGCCATTAGTTGAGTTTTCCTATAATAACAACTACCATTCGAGTATTAAGACTGCTCCATTCGAGGCACTTTATGGGCGAAAGTGTCGGTCACCGTTTTGTTGGGCTGTAGTAGGAGATAGCCAGATCACTGGACCCAAGATCATTCAGGAGACTACAGAAAAGATAGTCCAGATTCGGAACCGATTAAAGATCGCACGGGATCGACAGAAAAGCTATGCAGATGTTCGGCGGAAGGATTTGGAATTTCAAGAGGGAGATCAAGTAATGTTGAAAGTCTCACCTTGGAAAGGCATAATTCGTTTTGGGAAACAAGGAAAACTAAATCCTCGTTATATCGGACCATTCAAGATTTCCAAAAGAAAAAGGCCCGGTAGCCTACCGACTCGATCTGCCCCCAGAGCTTAGTAATGTTCATAATACCTTTCACGTATCCAACCTTAAGAAATCTCTGGCTGATGAAACACTCGTCATACCCATGGACGAGCTGGAGCTAGATGATAAGTTGAACTTCGTTGAAAAACCCGTGGAAATAATGGACCGAGAAGTCAAGAAACTAAAGCACAGCCGAATCCCGATAATAAAAGTTAGATGGAACTCTAAGCGAGGTCCTGAATTTACCTGGGAATGCGAAGATCAGTTCTGGGAAAAATACCCTCATCTGTTCTCGAATACTCAAGCAGTGGAGAACACGAGCTAATTTCGGGACGAAATTCCCTTAACAGGGGGAGACTAACATCCGACATTAAACCAGGTTAGCAACTATGACCTAATCAGTATTTAATATCCAATTATAACCTAATCAGTGGTCATTAGTAATTAATCAAAAGGATTAACAATGTTCATGAAGAAATTCAACTCAATTAGAATCAAATTCATTGGTGCGATGAATCGGGAAATCAATTAATCCGATCGATTTACGATTTGATGGATTAATGCAACTAAGTACATAATTAAATTATGATTAGTGACACTAATAATATACTAATACACTTACTTAACATTAATTATGCAAGACTAAAACAAGCATCCAAAAGTATTTATGAATTTACAAAAAAAGGGTTATACAAGAATACATTTCTAAATACTTTTATACAAAAAAAAATAAAAATACACTGAAATACACCTCCTATAGGCCGGCCATAGTGAAGGACATAAAGGACTTGATATATTTTTTTTACTCAACATTTCACAATCAAAT
The DNA here is from genome assembly GCA_020465985.1 of Centrapalus pauciflorus. Lineage (NCBI taxonomy): Eukaryota > Viridiplantae > Streptophyta > Magnoliopsida > Asterales > Asteraceae > Centrapalus > Centrapalus pauciflorus. Next base: position 38,709 of record JAANYP010002800.1, on the reverse strand, counting down.
CCTCCTTTTTCAACTCACCAAAGATCTCACACTATTCTTCATCATTTCACCACCTTTTTCTCCTCTATAAATAAGACCCCAACTTCACTTCATTCTTCACCTTCAAAGAAAAAATCCTCTTTTTCTCTCCCTCTAAAATCCGGCCACCAAGCCCTCAAGAACACATAAATTTCAATTTTTGTTGTTCAAATATTCTAAGAGTTCTTTTGTGCAACCAAGTTCAAGATCAAGCCTTCTACCCATTTTCATTCTTCTAAAACATCAAAGTAAGTAAACACTAACTATTTCATCATACATGTATGTTCATATAAGTCTTGCATAATATATATAATCACTGATGCGAGTGTCGTTAACCCGTCAAAAATAGCACTAAATACCTTAGAAGCTAGGGTAAGTAGGGATCGTATCCACAGAGAGCGAGAGGTTAATTACACGTATTTAAGCGACTAGCGTTGTAAAATAATTAATTTAAAAAGATTGATTTGGTTTGTAAAAAGGTGATTGCTTGATTTATAAACTGCTTACTTGCGAAATTTGTGAAAAGAAAACTTAAGAAAACTGTTTGATTGAATAAAGTACGAGAATAACCATTCCCGGATTCCACACCTCGCTTTGCATTTACTTTATAAAAACGATATAAAGATTACATAGACATAATCTTTGTTATAATTATTATTAAAATCGTTTCGTGATCTTGGGCATAACGCGTGACACGTTTGATTACTCGTCTTAATTAAACAATTAACTCGGCACGAATAATAAAATGTCTACGAACTATCTTGCGAAACGCAACAACAAAATAATAATCATTCGTTTACAATCAAAATATAAATAATAAAAACCATGCAAACTTAAAGTTATCGTTCATAAAATAAAACTTAGCGATGTGCTTCCTTCGAGAATGATTATGATGAGACTAGCCGGACATCGTTGATATAATGTTCAAGAGTTGTGTATCCATCTTCATAGCTTGACTCGTGTGCTCTTCGTACGTGTGTTCGCTCAAACAGGGTCCTTTTCCTTAGCCTTCTCCTCCAAAAAACGATGGTTTCTTCTAAAATATGACTTTGTATTTATAGGAAAAGCTGGAAAATCCCTAAAAACGGCCGTCTAATATTTTAATGGGCTGGGCGCAGCCGTAGGCGCAGGCCTGCGCCCCCCCCCCTGCGCCTGTCTGTAAAATCCGTATTTTTGTGAATTAATTTCTTCTGTTGAGCACGTGATCTGGGCGCAGGGCTGCGCCCCTCTCTGCGCCTGGCTCTGAATTTTTGTCCTTTTTACGCCATTTTAAACCGGATTTTGTTTACCTGCACAAGCACAAAATTTATTCAATAGCGGCACATTCTATAACACTTTTGTACTAAAAACAACTCTTTTGGGTTTAACAAACATGATAAATTATAAGCCGATCAAACTTCCCCAACTTAATTCTTGATCGTCCCGAGCAAGCAACGAAAATCAGACTTTTAAAATATCGGGTTTAACAAGCGTGCAAAACATAATTAACTCATTTAAACAATCACTAGCCTTCATAGACGTGATAAAATTTAAAGACACGAACAGAATTGATTTCAGATATATCGTGATGTTTTTCAGAGTGATTGTTCAAAAATTCCTCACCACTATCATCCTTTTAGCTCAAGGTTACAGAATTGAATTCACGTGGGTCACTGGACCATCTTTCTCCTCGATACATGACCTTAGCTACTAATTTTTTCTTTTTGTTCTTTTCATGCAATGTCTATGTTTTTCGTTCAAGTTTACCATGACTTTCTAGATGATCCGTGTAACAGGATTTGGGTCAGCCACTCCCAGACCAGTTGGTCTTAGGGGACTAGGCATGATGGTACCCTTCAGACTTAATCTTCTGAATCAACTAGGCCACACTTGAATTGAGGCTCTATTCGTGTTCGTTTCCTCCCCCTTATTGCATGAATAATTAGCGGCTATTGAAATCCTTGTTAATTACCACTTGCTACAACACAATGTATCCTACTTCAAACTCGGTTCACTTCCTTGGTTTTAAACATCTATGACTCTTTGTGTTATAATTAAACTCATATAATTACGTCTTGTTGCTTGAAACCGACCTAACTAACATCATCATATTTAAGTTGCAAGCTCAACAATAAAAATTTATCGGGTTAATTGATCGGATCTTTTACGGCTCGCTCTTCACACAATCTTCTTAAAAAGAAACACATTTATTCGATCAACGTAATGCATGCAAAAACAAACACTAATAAAAATAATAAAGCATAAAAACAATAATTCATCCTACTTAAAGAGAGGAACGGAAGAACCTGACTACTGCGGTGGTGGTGGCGGTCCGAAAATACCAGCAAAGAATTCCCCGAAGGGGTTTCGGTCTTCTTGCATACGAGGTGCAGGTGGGTACGTGTTTGCAGGGTGCACCACGCTCTCTCCGCGTGTCGTGGTGGTGACTCGACCATAGTAAAGTATTGAGGAGTTCGATCCTCAACGTTCAGCCTTTCAAAATTCTGCCACTGATAATCCTCGTATGGTTGGTGTGGTAACCCAGCATTGTAATTCATGTGATCTCTCATTGCATCGGTGTACGCCCAGTGCTGCTGGTTGTAATAGGCGTTCTGAAATGATGACGCGCGCACACCGGTGTAGATTTCGTCGATTCGGCTAGTCTGGGTTTCTAACTCATGCTGAAACTCGTCCATTCTCCCAACCACGTCCTCTTGAAAAGTACCCAACCGTAAGTTCATCGCGTCCAACCGAGCAATGACCTGGGACATATCATTAGCTCCCCCCGCTGCATGTACTCTTTCAGCTTGATGTTGATGGTAAGCCTATGCCTCTTCTATACCGTATAGCTCTCGATGTGTCTTTCCTGTGTCTGAGTCAAAGGTCTCGAATCCTTGGTCCGTTTGGCGCAGAGTGATGCTTTGTATCATCGCCGCTGTAATAACGGCGCCAGAGACTCCCCTCAGAACAGATATGGGGGAAATTGCTGCCTGAGCCCTTAGATACTCTGATAAAATCCATCCGTGAGGAATTATTTTCCTCTCCCTCGTGTCGTACATCGACCACAGGTCATTCATCACAATCCAAGCAAAAGAAAGTCTCGGCTCTCCTGTCATCAGTGCGTAAAGGATAGTTACCTCCTTGTGCCGAATTTTTGTCAGATCACTATCTCTTGGCAGCACGTTGTTGGTAACAATCTTGTGTAGAACCTTCGCCATGGGGCTAAGGTCTCGCCTGGCGTACGCCGTATATCCAGCTGCAGCATTGTAATCGATCTTCAGTATTTCTGTCAATTGCGTAGTCCATTCACCCTCCCAAGTTCTATCAGTGAATGCGAGTTGTGCGTCTGTTTTGTACTCATAGTTGAAATTTTGTGCTCCGTCTTCTCCAACACCAATGTCAACCCCAAAAACTTCTCGTAATGCTTGTGCCTTCATTGGAAATTCATGCCCATTTACGCGACCTATTAATGTGAAGTCGCCTCTGAATCGTCCTTCTTCGCGTCTTAGTGTGGACATCCATTCCACAACCTCATCGTGATAAATGTGCTCCCCTCCTAGATCCAATACTGCCTCCCATCCTAACCGGTCGAAGCATCGCACTACCCCATAATTCTCGAACTCGTCTTTCTTTACTCTTTTCTCGACCAAGACCTTGCCCGAGAATTTCTGTGTCATGAACAACTGTCGTCGAATATTTGCCGGATGCTGTGATAGATTGAAGTCCGGGTTCCATTCTACCCTTGGTTGGGTAGAGGAACTGGCACCTTCTCCCACTTGTTGTCTAGTTCGGCGAGACATCTGCAATTACGACAACTTAAGTCTATATATATAATCATAAAATTCTTAATCCGTTCTATTTTCACAACAAAGAACCATAATTGATAAGTTGTGCAATCATCATATCATATGTAACACAAGGATGCATAATTAATTCATATCAATTTAACTACTTTGTCACATTTAATAATTTAAGCAAATTGCACAAAATAACAACAAACTTTTCGGAAATGGACTAGCATGCCTTTTTCTTAATCGCGCTCATAGTTTCATTTAATACTCTATTCTATACTATGAAAGAACTTAGAATTATCTTGTATAAATGGTCATGCAAAAAGTCAATCTAAAAGTCAAAATTCAACTTCAAACTCCATTAAAGCTTAATTGTTCAAGAATGGTGGAGCTTTTTGTACCTTGTTTTTGATGAAGAATGAAAGAGAAGTTGAATCTAAAGTGGTGGTGGATGATTCCTAGCTTGACTTCACCTTCCCTAACTTGAGTTGCATACTCAAGTTCCTTGCTACTTCTTGCGTAATGTCAATCACTAGCTTGATTCTTATTGATTTTTGTAGGCAAAAATGAGTTTTTTAGGTGAAAATATGTGGAGAAGGTGAAGGAACCGTAAGGGAGGCGCAAAGGGTGCTCTTGTAGGGTTTGCCAAAAAGATTTTTCTATTTGAAATGAAGAAGTTCGGGCAGGCGCACCCCTGGGCGCAGGCCTGCGCCGGCGGCTGCGCTTGGGGGGCCTGTTCGGTTCAAAAAATTTTCATTTTTTCAGTTGGTCGGGTGCATGCTTGGGTTGATAATTTACGTTTTTTCGATAAAAAAGTATGGTTTACAAGCATTTAACCTACACTTCTTAACACATTTATGTGTTTCCCCTTCCCCAACTTGAAAGATGGTGTCGTCCCCGACACTACGGAGGCTAAAAATCGTTATATGAGCAGAATAATATGTAGGTAACCGAGATAGTGCAAGTCAAATGTTCACTAAGCATAGCATGCAATTTGTTACGAGATCTAAAAAGTTTACGGTGCCAACACGAACACCACGCATATTTGTTATGGCCTAAGGCCATTTACACAACCAAGTACCAATTGTTTAAAAATTCAAGGACCATAGTATTTCAGAGAGAATTGCATGGAATCAGGGAATCAGTATTCATCAGGAGACGTCAGATGAGATGTGTGGGAACTACGGCGGCCGACTGCCCGTTCGAGCTCCTCTACCCTCGTTTGGAGGCTAGCGAGCCAACGGGAGTGAGCTCCCACCGTGATTCCGTGAACATTGACGTCATGTTTGAGCTTGTCAACCTCCGAAAGGACTGCAGTGTTTGCTGCCAGTAGTCCTTCCACCGCATTCTTGATGGCGGTCAGACGTGCTTCCAATACCTCGTTATCCGACAAGTGTGCGTTTGATGAACCTCCCTTCTCAAACTTTACCTCAGCTTTCACAAACTTTACTTCATCCTTCTCAAACTTAAACTCACCTATTCTTGCTTTACCCTTATCTAGAGTTTGGTCATATCGATAAAAAGATCGGCTTGCAGGGATGATTGAGACTGTACCGTGCGCAGGGTCCCTAATTAAAAAGGTGCCCGATACTTGTTCAAATTGTAAACCCGCCATGGTATGTCGTGTAAACCAAACATCATTGGGTCCTAAAAGCCGTGGGCTCGCCCCTTCCGATATGACTCCTATATTAATAAAGAGTTCAGTAAGCATACGACCGTACGGTATTTCCATGTGTGGTTTCACGAGGGTCGCTTCCCAAATATTTTGCATCATGATGTAAGCGAGAGAGATGGCCGGTTTACCCGTGAGCAAAGCATGAATAAGTATGACTTCGCGGGTTCTAACGGCAGTGGTATTAGCGGATCTTGGCAAAATATTGAAGACAATGAGCTTCCACAAGACTTTGGCCCAAGGGCGAAGATCACCCCGATAGTACTTTGAATAGACCCTCGCTTGTTCGATCGTAAGATTGAAAACCTCGGTTAGCTTTCTTGCCCATCCCTCTGAATGTCTCAACACCCCACTAGACAAGTCTTGTTCCGTCCAAAAATCTCTTGAGACCGGAATGTCCGTATCAAAATCAAAATAATCACATAATTCTTTCCTAGAGACTACAACCTCTTTCCCATTGATACGACCTCGTAATTCAAAATCATGTTCTACAGCCCCCTCTCTTCGGATCAGAGTTGTCATCCATTCATAGATTTCGGTTTCATGAACATACGGAGTTTCGATTTGCAACGCCCCTGACCACCCAATCCGATCAAAACTCTCGATAATTCCAAAGTGTTTAAAATCTGATTCCTTAAGAGTCTTTTCTATGAAAAAATGCGTGGGTGGTTCAGAAACCGGTGGTGAGGGTGGTGGTGAAGGATACTCGATATTGATCGGGATAGGGGTGTGCACACGCATTCTCGGAGTGTGAGTGATACGTCAGCGAGAACTCCCTGTGAATTGTTGTGACATCTATGCACATATAGCAAAGAGAAACGGAATTTAGCACAATTAAATGCACACAATGGCACACAAGCATGTTAGTTTCGATGGAGTCCGAAGAACCCGGTGAGAAGTACATAAATGTCAAGTGCAAAGCGTTCCATGAAGGTGCAAGTAATTTCAATGTAGTGGCCATCCTCCATGAATTTGGTGCATGTGCATGAACGATGAGGGTAACGTAACATGGCAAGATTTGTCGTGACATGCATGATTATGAGCGAAATATGGAGCGATGAAAAACACGAATCATGAAATTGTAATGGAGTGACATATTCATCCTAATTTTTGCAAAGAGTAATGCTTCTCAACTGGAGTTTATCACTTAATATAGAATTTCGAAGCATGTCACAGTGAGGAATTCATGAAAAACCCTATATTAAGAAATTAACTAGGAATGTATGAAATGTGTATTTTCTAGCATGTTGCACATGACTACTGACAAAGAAACCTCTGAAACGTGTTTGTCTACAACATCTTGGAATTAGGGCAACAAACAAGAACATCAAATCTCCATGGAAAAGTAGCATCTCTTGGTATAAAATTAAAAGATGAGGCAGAAAATCACTTACATTGGTGAGATGGTCAAAGGAGGAGCACGAATCAAGCAAGATTTCCACGTTCCAGAAGATTTGGGAGCAAAAAGAAGGTAGAATTTCGGAGTGTTGTGAGAGAGAATGAAGGAAATGAGGTGAAAAAGGGTTTAAAATCGCTGGGATGCATCGAGGCGCAGACGCAGGCGCACCCATGCGCTGGCCGGTGCGCTGCACTGCTCCCAGGTGATTTTTGTGTGTGCTGTTTGTAGTGTTTGGTCCCCCCAAAAAAACTAACGAATTTTCGTACAACGTACAGAATTTTGTCCTCTATTTGTCCAAATTTTCGCCTTTCTTCGGCTCGGGATGTGCAGCTTCTTGAGGGATAACTTTTTCCCCAACTTAGTTGGTTGCGATATGTACCACCAGAATATAGGATGAACTATTATTTGACTAACTAATTTAAAAGAGCAACAAACTAAGGCATAATAAAAACTTAATCTACAGAAATTAAAACACACTTTCGTGGTGAAAACGATTGCACTTAGCATGTGCAACAAGCCTTTAAACCCCTCAGTAGCCTGAGTGGACGAGTTATAGTCTCGTGAGGGTTTCTCTGGAACACACCCACAAAGTTCACTGGATTGCCTTCCAGAAAGCGCTAAGTTTAATGTCTTCAGCCAGACATTTTGGAACTCTTTAGTATTTAAGTGATATCTTCCAAGACCATTGTCTCAGATGATATAATTTCATTATCAGCCCATTGTACAAATAATTTTAATCTGTGTCCCTTTACTTTAAACGGCTCACCGCCTTTTTGATCTATTATTTCAACCGCACCATAGGGGTAGACGTTAGTTACTGTGTATGGGCCTGTCCACTTACTTTTTAATTTGCCTGGGAAGAGCCGCAGGTGTGCGTTAAATAGCCAAACTTTGTCACCTTTATTAAACACCTTTCGTTTAATTATTCGATCGTGGAAAGCTTTTGTTTTTTCTTTGTATATTTTAGAACTCTCATAAGCTTCCTTTCGTATTTATTCTAATTCGTTTAATTGGTATTTTCGATTTATACCGGCAGCTGTGAAGTTAATGTTTGCATTTTTAATGGCCCATAAAGCTCGGTGCTCTAACTCAACTGGAAGATGACATAATTTCCCATAAACTAGTTTATAGGGAGACATACCAATAGGGGTTTTATATGCTGTACGATATGCCCAAAGTGCATCATCTAATCGTATTGACCAATCTTTCCTATCGGGTCGTACTGTTTTTTCTAATATACGCTTAACCTCCCTGTTAGATACCTCTACTTGGCCACTAGTTTGTGGATGATATGGGGTGGCTATTTTATGCGTTACTCCATAGTGCTTAAGTAGTTTGCTAAAGTACATGTTTTTGAAATGAGAACCCCCATCACTAATTATGGCTCTAGGAATTCCATGACGAGAAAATATATTACGTTTAACGAATTGGCAAACTACTTTGTGGTCATTAGTCCTTGTGGCTTCGGCTTCTACCCATTTAGAGACGTAATCAACTGCCACTAGGATATATTCGAAACCGTATGACGTAGGGAATGGTCCCATAAAGTCAATGCCCCACACATCGAAAATCTCTACTATGAGGATTGGTGTCATAGGCATTTGGTCTCTTTTTGAAATACCTCCTATTTGTTGGCATCGTAGGCATGACTTAACAAACTCGTAGGAGTCCTTAAAGATGGTCGGCCAAAAGAATCCACTTTGTAGGATTCGATGACCTGTCTTTTTAGCACTAAAATGGCCTCCGCATGCGTACGAGTGACAGTGATTTAAAATGTCATAATGCTCATTATCTGGAACACATCGCCGGATAATCTGATCTACTCCTATTTTGAATAAATCCGGCTCCTCCCAAATGTACTGTTTAGTTTGGGAGAAGAAATATTTTATTTGATGTGAGTTCCAGTGGCCTGGGACTTTCCCTGTGACAAAATAGTTCACTAAGTTAGCAAACCAAGGCACTTTTGCGACGAACAATAATTGTTCATCTGGGAAATTATCCTGGATGGAGTCCAGCATATCCGTGGTGATTGCTGGCAATCTCGAGAGATGGTCTGCTACTACATTTTCTGAGCCTTTTTTGTCTCGAATTTCTAAATCAAATTCTTGTAGTAATAGTATCCAACGAATTAGCCGTGGCTTAGCATCTTTCTTAGCCAAGAGGTGTCGTAAGGCACTGTGATCGGAATACACAATTACCTTAGCTCCCCAGACGTAAGATCTAAACTTATCTAGCGCATACACTACTGCAAGCAATTCTTTTTCAGTTGTTGTGTAATTAATTTGAGCTTCAGAGAATGTTTTACTTGCGTAGTATATAACCACATGCTTTTTGTCCACTCTTTGACCAAGGACGGCACCTACTGCGTGATCACTTGCGTCACACATGATCTCAAAGGGCTGAGACCAATCCGGTGATTGCAGAATTGGTGCCTCCGTGAGCTTCATTTTTAATGTATTAAACGCCTCTATACAGTCTTTATCAAAGTTAAAAGGTGCATCCTTAAGAAGAAGGTTACATAGGGGTTTGGTTATGGCACTAACATCTTTTATGAACCTCCTATAGAAACCTGCATGTCCTAGGAAAGAACGAATCCCCTTAATATTAGTCGGCGGTGGTAACGAGGAAATTAATTGTATTTTAGCTCGATCAACCTCCATTCCCCTTTCAGAAACTATGTGTCCTAAGACTACTCCCTCTTTAACCATAAAATGATTTTTCTCCCAGCTTAGTACCAAATTAGTTTCAGTACATCGCTTGAGAACTTTTTCTAGATGAGAGAGACACCCTTCGAATGACTTATCAAATATCGAAAAGTCGTCCATGAAGATTTCGAGAGACCCTCCGACCATGTCTGAAAATATAGCCATCATACATCGCTGAAATGTGGCCGGAGCATTGCATAATCCAAATGGCATTCTTCGGTAGGCGAATGTGCCATACGGACATGTAAATGTCGTCTTGTCTTGGTCCTCTGGGTGTATCGGGATTTGATTATACCCTGAATAGCCATCTAAGAAACAATAGAATTTCTGCCCTGCTAATTTCTCTACTATTTGGTTGATGAATGGCAGAGGGAAATGATCTTTCGAGGTTGCGGCATTTAGCTTTCTGTAGTCGATACATACTCTCCACCCCGTTACAGGGCGAGTTGCAATCTTTTCTCCTTCAGGAGTATCGACAACAGTGATTTCAGATTTCTTTGGAACCGTCTGTGTGGGACTAACCCATTGGCTATCTGATATCGGATAAATAATTCCAGCATCTAGCCATTTTAACACTTCCTTCTTCACTACCTCTCTAAGGTTAGGGTTCAGCCTTCTCTGAGCATCTCTGCTTGGCTTGGCTGTTGGATCAGTTATAATCCTATGCATACACAGCGTTGGGCTAATTCCTTTGAGGTCTGCTATGGTCCAGCCTACCGCTTCCTTATATCTCGATAACACTTCTAACAAGGCCTTTTCTTGTGCAGCAGTAAGGTCTGTTGCGATGATTACAGGCAGTGTACTCTCAGGGCCAAGAAAAGCGTATTTGAGATGAGCTGGAAGTGGTTTCAACTCTAATTTGGGTGGTTGCTCTAAAGACGGTTTTGCTGATGGTGGAAGGTCAGTCGGAAGTTTTTCGATCTTATGTGTCCATGGTGGTTGAGTAGAATCCACTGACTGAACACGTTCAAGTTCGAACTCCTTAGCTTCAGGCATATTATCTAGCTTATGCTCATTGTAGTACAGAAGCAGCTCCACTGGATCTTTACATGTTATTGTTGATAATTGTTGTTGTATTAAATCATCAACTAGGTCGATCATGTAGCACTCTGAATCCAATGGTGCATTAGGTACATTGTTAAAGACATTAAGTCGGAGTTTGCGGTTTCCGAATGCTATGTCTAATGCACCTGTCCTGCAATTGATTTGAGCGTTGATTGTAGCTAAGAAGGGACGTCCTAAAATGATTGCCGGTTGGCTTTCTTTGTAAGCACTATCTGAGTCCAACACTAAGAAATCTACTGGATAATAGAAGTCTTCGACCTTAACGATTACATCAGATAACATCCCTCGTGGTACTTTGGTAGACCTATCTGCTAATTGTAGGATGACATCTGTTGTCTGTAGGGTTCCGAGATCATGTTGGTCAAATAAATTACCAGGTAATATATTTACACTTGCCCCTAAGTCTAGAAGTGCTTTTTTAATTTGAATATCGCCAATAGTTACCGGGATCAAGGGTGATCCTGGGTCTTTTAGTTTAGGCGGCAGTGAGCTAGTGATAACTGCACTGACTTGTTCAGTGAGGTTGATCTGCTTTGGAAGAGTTATTTTAAATTTTCGCTTCTGAGTACAAAGTTCTTTTAAGAATTTAGCATAAGAAGGGACTTGTTGTATAGCTTTGATTAAGGGAATGTTAATTTTAACTTGATTAAAAATATCCCATAATTCTTCGTTTTTAGGTCCTTTCTTACCATAAGGGAATGAAGCTGGATTTTCTAAGGCCGTTGGGTAGGGAGCAGTTTCAGTATAGGAACTCCCTTCCCCAACTTTAGTCTCTATTGGTTTCTTGGCTTCTACTTTCTTAAAGGTTACTTTCTTAATTTTTGTTTCTACCTTTGACTCCGATCTGGGTGGTTCTTCTTCATAAGCAATTTCTACCTCGTCGTCTGTCTCACTCTCCTTAGGCATCTCTATTTTATTATCTACTTCCTTTCCACTCCTAAGGGTAGTGACTTTATTAACTTCATTCACTTCATTGACTTCATATTTCTTTTCTTTGCCATGGTGGTGCGATGGGTTTACTGTGGTGTTGCTTGGAAGCTTCCCTTCTTCTCATTTAGTTAAGGACTCTGCAATTTGTCCCATCTGCCTTCCAAGCATCTCCATAGTTTTCGCTTGAACCATGGTTTGTTGCTTCATGAATTCCATAAACTCAGAAAATTCTTTCGAATTCCCCGACACTTGTCGTTAATCATTTTCTTCTTTAGGGTCTTGGCGTTTATAGTATCGATCATCCTTTGTAGCTGAGGTCGATCCATATTGGAAATCTCGGTTTTGTTGACGAGGTTGCTCATATCTTGGCTTCGGGGGAGCATCATTATCTTGATTATCCCTCCAACTAAAGTTCGGGTGTTTTCTCCATCCCGGATTATAGGTCTCCGAGTATGGGTTCTCCCGTTCTCTTCGTTGCTGAAAGCCAAAAGCTTCGTTCACATACTCTTCATGCGTGAAGATATGTGGGCAATTCTCGGTTGGATGAGAAGGGTCTCCACAAGTGACACAGCAGACTTGTGCCACTGTAGCCTTTCCCATTCCTTTCATCAACAGGTCCATCTTTTTGCTTAGTTCGGATATGTCAGACTTAACTTCCTTCTTCCATGCGTTGTCTATGCCCATAACTTGGACACCAACACTATTATCCGAACCCGCTTGGACTTTTAAACCTTTGCTTAACTGGGTTAATAATTCCCAAGCTTCGTCATCTTCCTTGGCTAAAAAGGTTCCGCCTGAAGCAGCAGTGATCATATTCCTACTTTCTTGACTAACCCCATCGAAAAAGGTTTTAATTAGCATCCATTTAGGAATTTCATGGTGAGGGCATGTTCTTAGTAATTCATTTAACCTATTAAATGCTTCGTGAAATTGTTCCCCTATTTCTGTTTAAATCCAGTAATTTCTTTACGTTTTTCTGTAGGTTTACTAATTGGGTAATATTCGGTTAAAAATTCTTTTTTCATCTCATCCCAGTTAGTTATACTATCAGTGGGAAGTGACACGAACCAATTTTTCGCTCGTTCCTTCAAGGAGAAAGGAAAGAGTCTTAGTTTAAGTGCGTCTACGGTCATTCCCCTAACGTGATTGGCCTTACATATAGCAGTGAATTCAGCTAAATGCTCATACGGTTCTTCGCTTGGTGCTCCGCGAAAAACGGGTAAAATGCTAAATAGCTGTGGCCTAATTTCGGGTTCATTCTCATTAATCGGGTAGAGAATGGGTGATGGATCAGGGATATCACCCGGCCTATAATGGGATTCTACGGTTCTACGGTCTCCCATTGGTCTTTGGTTTTGTTGGATGTCAACAAGAACGTTATCGACGAACTCGTCTTCCGAATTAATTATTTCTTCTTCCACGTTTACTTTAGGAGCAGTATCTTTAGTTTCGTTTACTTGAGTTGTGGCTCGCCTATTAGATCTAGCAGTTTTTTCGATTTCTGGATCAAACTTCAAGGGTGAAATTCTACCAGAATATCGTGTGCATAAACCTATGAGGGCTAGATGAAGAATTGGAACTAGAAACTTTCTTTTTGGTGAGAATCGATACTTGCGCCACAATTCCCTTTTATTTCTTAATAACTAAGGCAATAATTTAAAGCTTAAAAACTAATTTAATAGAATAATAGCAAAATAAGGAAACTTAAACTAAGTTAAGTAAGCAAATAAAAGCAAATAAGTAAATAAATTGAAATTAACTAAGTTACCTAAATTACTCTAGAAAAAATTAAGTAACTAAACTAATTACTAAAATACGTGATTTAAGCGCAACCGCTCCCCGGCAACGGCGCCAAAATTTGATGCGAGTGTCGTTAACCCGTCAAAAATACCACTAAATACCTTAGAAGCTAGGGTAAGTAGGGATCGTATCCACAGAGAGCGAGAGGTTAATTACACGTATTTAAGCGACTAGCGTTGTAAAATAATTAATTTAAAAAGATTGATTTGGTTTGTAAAAAGGTGATTGCTTGATTTATAAACTGCTTACTTGCGAAATTTGTGAAAAGAAAACTTAAGAAAACTGTTTGATTGAATAAAGTACGAGAATAACCATTCCCGGATTCCACACCTCGCTTTGCATTTACTTTATAAAAACGATATAAAGATTACATAGACATAATCTTTGTTATAATTATTATTAAAATCGTTTCGTGATCTTGGGCATAGCGCGTGACACGTTTGATTACTCGTCTTAATTAAACAATTAACTCGGCACGAATAATAAAATGTCTACGAACTATCTTGCGAAACGTAACAACAAAATAATAATCATTCGTTTACAATCAAAATATAAATAATAAAAACCATGCAAACTTAAAGTAATCGTTCATAAAATAAAACTTAGCGATGTGCTTCCTTCGAGAATGATTATGATGAGACTAGCCGGACATCGTTGATACAATGTTCAAGAGTTGTGTATCCATCTTCATAGCTTGACTCGTGTGCTCTTCGTACGTGTGTTCGCTCAAACAGGGTCCTTTTCCTTAGCCTTCTCCTCCAAAAAACGATGGTTTCTTCTAAAATATGACTTTGTATTTATAGGAAAAGCTGGAAAATCCCTAAAAACGGCCGTCTAATATTTTAATGGGCTGGGCGCAGCCGTAGGCGCAGGCCTGCGCCCCCCCCCCCCTGCGCATGTCTGTAAAATCCGTATTTTTGTGAATTAATTTCTTCTGTCGAGCACGTGGTCTGGGCGCAGGGCTGCGCCCCTCTCTGCGCCTGGCTCTGAATTTTTGTCCTTTTTACGCCATTTTAAACCGGATTTTGTTTACCTGCACAAGCACATAATTTATTCAATAGCGGCACATTCTATAACACTTTTGTACTAAAAACAACACTTTTGGGTTTAATAAACATGATAAATTATAACCCGATCAATCACCAACAAGAACAAGTTTCATAAAAACTCAAGTTTATAAATCTCTAGTTTTTGTTTTTTAAGTTGTCTTCTTCAAATGTGTTTATAAATATATAAACACATCATGTAAGTGTAAATATTATGAAAACAGGTTATATAAATGTGTTTTATAACTTTTATACAATTAGTCTTTGAATAAACAAAAAGAATCACAAGTTATTTCAAGTTTATGAAATATGGAATTTCGGCAGAAATGTTGCATCAACTTTGAAAAATCATAACTAATTCATAACTTATCAAAATGAGTTGATTCTTGTCTCAAACATTAGATCTATGTTTTAACTAAAAATATGAAAGTTTTCATAATTTATTATGGAGTTTAGAACCCCTAGATATTATTTGGGAACCCGAAAGTTTGACAGCTCAAAAATGGCCAACATAGGGTTTTTAACGAGCTTTTTCCCTAACCTAAACACCTCGAAAAATGGCCGTTCTTGACTTTAAAAATTCTTTGTATATAGTAGTTTAATGTCCAAGAAAACCAAAGCCTAAATTGTTTCGGAGCTTGGTCAAAAACAGCCTCAAAGTATGCCGAAAAACCTTCGAAAAGCTGGAAAATTATATATATATAAACTTGACGTTTTAAGTGGGTTTTATCTATAAATTTGTAATGTTGGGTGATTTAAAACATAAAAACCTTTATATATACATATTATCATATATGGGAGATTATTAAGTCCCTTATATCATTTAGGGATTGGTTAATCACATCCGGATCATCACCCATCAATCCACGCTAACTTGCATTTTACGCGCATATTTTGCCGTCACACTCTCGGTGAGTCTTCATAGTCCCTATTTTCACACTGTTATGTTTTGGGGTTGAAATACATGCTACGTATTCATATGGACACGGAAACTACTTCTTTTCTATTATGTATTACATGTGTGGTTCCATCAGCCCTCAAATCATGAACCGTTAGTTACATTTATTTGTAAGCGCGAATATATTGTGGATAGATCTATCGGGAGTCATGTCCCCCATATGGGTAAGTCTTACCGGCTAACGGCAGAATGCTTATATATATTTAACATTATGGTATTACGTATGGGAATACTGTACATGGCAAACTCATAATTAAGTTTCGGTTGCATGATGGTTTTTATGTAATACATAACATGGAATTTATGATTTTATAAATTCAAACTCAACTGTTGATGTCCATACAAGTCATATTTACGTGTAAACCTATGAGCTCACCAACAATTTTGTTGACGTATTTTAGCGTGTATTTTCTAGAAATTAAGGCAAGTGCACCGCATCGGAAGTATTTTCAAGCTTCCGTACTTATGGAGTCGCATTCATTTTCAAACCATTGGAGATTTATTTGCATTATTTTTTTTAATTTAATTATGTATTTAAATCTCTGTATTTTGCGAACTATTTACACTATATGTTGGTGATGTAAAACATTTCTATATTTCAAAGTTATATCGATATATTTTTGAAAACGTCCATATAGTGGTCGTTCGTTATGATTATGGTTACGCTTCCGTGACGTCACGCTTCGTTGCCAACCGGGGTAACGGGGTGTGACATTCATGATTGAGGTCTCTTTCTCATTCATATTCATCTGATATGAGACCACAAACTGGTTGTAGACAGCGGGCAGACCAGATAGGATGATGTTTATGGAAAACTCAGTGTCAAACATCATGTTTAGGGATTCCAACATGTCAAAGTACCCTTTCATCTCCAAGACGAAAGCACAAATGGATGCTCCAGGTTTGGGCTTGGAAGCCATGAGGGACTTAACCACTTCAAGGCGTTCTTTGCTTGCCTTGGCCTGAAACATTTCCTTCAGCTATTGGTTCATTTCGTAAGCTCAAGTGTTTTCAAAAGTCTTTTGAAGCTCAGGGCTAATTGAGGATGCCATGATGCATGACACTTTGTTTGCATCATCATAGTGTTTCTGGTGAGCATCAATCTCCTCTTGGGTTAAGTTCTCATTAATAGTGGAAATTTTCTCATCGAGAACATACTCCTTTTTCTCGTACCTTAGGGTGAACTTAAGGTTTCGCATCCAGTCCATATAGTTTGGACTGGTAAGTCTTTCCCTCCCAAGAACTGAGAGTATTGAGAAGTTTGAGTTATGAGCGGTATTGGGAACGGGAGCGGTTGCACCATTTTGAGTAGACATCTATAAGATAAAACAGTTTTAGTTAGTATGAATGTTCATTAAATAATTACCCAATTTGATTTAAGGCTAGGATCCTTATTTTAGATTCATTTTATGAAGAGGGTTGTCGTAAACATATCATAAATTTGTTTTAGGTAGACAATGCTTTTGTAAATTTCATTCTCTATGAAATTCCTAGTTCTTTTGAGATTCACTGATTCTTATCAATGGCATGTTAGTCTCGAATATGCTCATTTACCATTCATGACTGGGATGCCAAGGATCACAAACAAGATGGTGAATTTTAATTACGCAAAACCTGCATGGTCCCCGGCACGAGTATGCTCGAGAATCGCGAGTCTCACATCACCTCTCACTTATGTTCTCATATTAATGTGTCGGTAAACCACACACGCTCCATTAACAGTTCATACGAGTGATGTGCAGTTTTCATGGATTAGCATACTAATTCACATTTGATATACCTAAAAAGGGATTCTGTTTTGGTACTTTTAATTAATACTTTTAATCTAGACATCATCCTATCAAAAGTCCTCGGTAGCTCCATTGAACGCACAACGAAACGGAGAAATAGGTCAGCGCGAAGCATATTAAAAACCTACTTCTTTAGGGAAGTAAAATGACCCGCCTTATACTTCGCTTATAGTTTGTTTGCTATGGGCGAGCCGATTTTTCGATTGACTGACAATGTATCTAGATTTAAATGTTACACACATATATATATATACACACACACACACACACACACACACACATATATATATATATATATATATATATATATATATATATATATATATATATATATATATATATATATATATATATATAATGTGCGTGTGTGTGTGTTATGAAAAGACAAAATGTGTGGATGACAATTTTACAAAGGGGTCTTCTCTTTTACCAAGTTGAGAAGCAACACAACACAATGTTTTCTTTACAAACTAGTGCATTAATTTTGTATCTAATTAGACTCACACTTATCATACGAATGGATGTGGCGAACATAAATATATATATGTAAAACTTTGCAAGTCTTGTTCGATATCTAAATTCTGTTAGATTATAACACGTTATCAGCACGAAGACCTATGCAATTAAATCAAGAATCGAACGAGGTATGATCACTGAAATTATAAAATATAATAAATAGATAATTAATATAAAAATTGACACAAGAAAAAAATCTTATGGACGACTAACATTTACTTATGTTTAATAACATTTATTTATTCTTACTAACATTTTAATTATGTTTACCAATCTCATACTTGTACTAACATTTAATTAATGTTACTAACATTTTACTTATGTCTACTAACATTTATTTATGTATACTAACTTTTATTTATACAATCTAATATTCTAACATTTATTTATGCTTACTAGTATTATTATTGTTACTAACATTTATTTATGCACACTAACATTTATTTATAAATAACTATGATTATTGATCCAAACTTTTATTCTTATAGTAATTTTATATGTTTTTTCTTACTTTAGTTATTAGTTTACATTAAACAAGATTAATCTTATAATCATCTTATTTTTTATAAAACTTTCAAACGGTCACATAACCGTTTACAACGGTTACAATTTCGACCGTTCGACGGTCGACTTTTCCTATAAATACCCAAATAACTAAAACTCATTATTCCACAAAGTCATTCTTCTTCTTTTCTGAAAGATTTCTTAACTGACTGAAGAACGAAAATACCTCTCTCGTTTTTGATTTTTCTTATTGTATTACTTTTAATACTTTTCTATTCTTTGTTACAACTTCCATTCGATGAGATGTATCCTTTTCTGGTTCAGTTTTCATTTATGATTCTCCCAATGTTATGTGTTGCGATTCTTATTGAAATAAATTAATGCTAATTTTGTGTTGTTTAAAATTTTGTTGATAGTTATAAAATGGCAAACCTTGTAAAGCTTGAATTTGCTGCACTAGACGTTAACGGGAAGAACTACATGTCATGGACAATTGATGTAAAAATGCATCTTGAAACCATGGGAATTTTGAAAACTATAAGTGAGAACAATAATTGTTCCTCACAAGAAAAGGCAAAATCAAATGTGTTTCTATGCAAGCATATTGTTGATATGCTAAAATTTGAATATTTGAACACAAATGATCCAAGCATTCTCTGGAAAGATTTGAAAGAAAGGTTTGATCATCAAAGGGAAGTTTTACTTCCAGCTGCGAGAGATGAGTAGAGAAATTTGAGGTTCCAAGACTTTAAAAAGGTTAATGAGTATACCTCAGCTTTGTTCAGGATATGTTCACAGTTAAGATTTTGTGGACAAAATGTTACTGATGCAGACATGTTGGAGAAAACTTACTCCACATTTCATGCGTCAAACATTACTCTGCAACAACAATATTGCATGCAGAAATTTACAAGATATTCTAAACTCAACTCAGTCCTCCTTGTTGGTGAACAAAATAATGAGCTTCTGATGAAAAATCATCAGTCTCGTCTTACAGGATCAGTAGTGTTTCCTGAAGCAAATGCTGCGAATAAAAGTGATCCTAAAGATAATACACGTGGACAAGGACGAGGGTGAGGATTTAGCCGTGGACGAGGTCGTGGTCGTGGCTATAATAAAAACCATAATTATAGGAATAATCATGGCTATGGTTACAACTATAAATATGGAAAAAGTCATTCTCGGGGCCATGGATGTGGACTTGGACGTGGTTATAACAATGCTCCATGAGATAATAAATCTCAATCACATGGAAAACCCAAGAACAATGAAGCAAAAGCTAATACTTCTCAGGGTCCTGAAGATCATTGCTTCAGATGCAGAATGATAGGTCACTGGTCAAGAACTTGTCGAACAACACCACATCTCTGTCAGTTATATCAAGATTTTCTTAAAGGAAAAGCGAAATAAGTAAATTTTAATGATCTCCCTGATGATTCGGAACCTGAACTAAATGCTTCAGATTTCTTTGATGATATAGATATATAATAGTGTGACTATGCTTCATTTTTCTAGTTATGTTTTTTTTTTCTTATCATGTAATGCACTTCCTAATCTTATAATAATATAACATATTTCTACTTAATTAGTTTTATCTTACATAATCATTCATTTATTTATTTTTAGAAGTTTAAAAATGAATTTCATCGTAGAACTGCATGAAGCAAACTTTGGAGATACATGTATACCAGACAGTGGTGCCACACACACAATTCTTAAAACGAAGAAATATTTTTCTGAATTAAAGCCAAGTGGAGCAACCATACATACCATTTCAGGTCCTGCAGATCTAATTGAAGGAACTGGAAAGGCTCATTTTATATTACCAAATGGTACAAAGTTTTTAATAGATAATGCTCTATTTTCACTAAAGTCTGAAAGAAATTTGTTGAGTTTCAATGACATATATCGTAATAGATACAATACTCAGTTTGTGACAATAGAGAATAAGAAGTTTATGCATATAACTAATAAAAACAATGTACTAGAATAACTAGCAACACTCAATTCTGGTTTACATTATACTTATATAAGTATGGTTGAATCCAACATGGTAGTAAAAGAAAAGTATTGTGATCCTAGAGTATTGAGTTAGTGGCATGACAGATTAGGCCATCCAGGCACAACCATGATGCATATGATAATTAAAGGTACCAATGGACATCCTTTTAAAGGTCGGAAGATCCCTCAAAGAGGTAAATCATATCTATGTACATCTTGTTCTCTTGGAAAACTTATTTTGAAACATTCACCAACTAAAATTGAAATGGAAAATCCTATGTTTCTTGAAAGAATTCAAGGTGTATATGTGGACCAATTCATCCATCATGTGGACCTTTCAGATACTTCATGGTTTTAATAGATGCATCAAGTTGATGGTCTCATGTTTGTTTATTATCAACTCGTAATGTGGCATTTGCAAAATTTCTGGCTCAGATCATTAAATTAAGGTGCATTTTCCTGATTATACCATTAAAAGGGTGAGACTTGATAATGCTGGTGAACTTACGTCTCAAGCTTTTAATGACTATTGCATGTGTGTTGGAATTAGTGTTGAAAATCCAGTTGCTCATGTTCGTACACAAAATGGTTTAGCTGAATTATTAATTAAACGTCTTTAGCTAATAGCTAGACCATTAATAATGAAAACAAAATTCCTTATCTCTGTTTGGGGACATGCAATTTTACATGCTGCATCACTGATTCGTGTAAAACCAAGTGCATATATAAATTTTCTCCTCTACAACTTGCTTTTGGTCAAGAGCCAAACATTTCCCATCTTCGAACTTTTGGGTGCGCAGTATATGTTCCTCTTGCGCCACCGCAACGTACAAAAATGGGTCCTCAAAGAAGATTGGGTATGTATGTTGGGTATGATACACCTTCTACTATAAGATATCTTGAACCACTAACAGGTGATGTTTTTACAGCTCGTTTTGCTTATTGCCACTTTAATGAGACGATTTTCCCAGAATTGGGGGGAGAAAAGAAAAACAAAGAAAATGATGTTTCATGGTGTGAACCATCATTGATACATCTTGATCCTCGGACAAAACCATGTGAACTAGAAGTTCAGAAAATAATGCATTTGCAAGAAATTGCAAGTCAACTGCCTGATGCATTTACTGATTCTAAAAGAGTGACTAAATCATTTGTGCTAGCAGCTAATACACCTGCTCGAATTGAAATTTCAAGTAAGACGATTGATCACAAAGTCACTCAAGAATCAAAGGCACGCCTGAAGTGTGGAAGACCGTTTGTTTCCAAGGATAAAAATCCTAGAAAAAGAAAGAGTTCGGGAAATACAATTGATAATGAGAAAGGTGTTTCTGGAGAAACACAAAATAATAATATCTCCAAAGAAGGAGGAATTAATGATACCAATACAGAGATTGCAATCAATTATGTCCATACAAATATTATATGGAACAGTTCTGAAATGAAAGATATTGATGAAAGGTTTTCTTATGTTGTTGCATATGATATTATTAATGGAAGTGATGATCCAAAACCAAAGTCTGTTATTGAATGTCAAAATAGACATGATTGGGATAAATGGAAAGAAGCTATGAAAGCTGAATTAGATTCTTTAAACAAATGAAAGGTTTTTGGATCCATTATCTTCATGCCTAAAGTCGTGAAACCTGTAGGATACAAATAGGTATTCATACGAAAGAGAAATGAGAAAAACAAAATTATAAGATACAAAGCTAGACTTATGGCTCGAGGTTTTTCTCAACGGCCTGGAATTGATTATGATCAAACATATTCTCCTGTTATGGATGCAATAACGTTTAGATATTTAATCAGTCTTGCAGTTTCTAAATATTTAGAAATGCGTCTAATGGATGTTGTTACAGCTTATTTATATGGATCACTAGATAGTGATATTTATATGAAAATCTCTGAAGGATTTAAGATGTCTGAAGCATTAAGTACCAAACCCAAAGAAATGTATTCGATCAATTTACAAAGATATTTATATGGGTTAAAACAATTTGGACGCATGTGGTATAATCGTTTGAGTGATTATTTGATAAGTAAAGTATACACAAATAATCAAATTTGTCCATGCGTGTTTATAAAGAAGACAAAGGTTGGATATATTATTATAGCTGTCTAAGTTGATAATCTGAATATCATTGGCACAATAAATGAGATAAATGAAGTCATTGTGTTACTAAAGAAGGAATTTGAAATGAAAGACCTTGGTAAAACCAAATATTGTATTGGTTTACAAATAGAGCACATGCATAATGGCATACTTGTGCATCAGTCAAATGATACGTAAAATGTCTTAAAACGTTTCAACATGGACAAAGAAAATCCTTTAAGCACACCAATGGTTGTTAGATCGCTTAATATTGACAATGATTCATTTCGTCCTCAAGAAGAGAATGAAGATTTACTTGGTCCAGAAGTACCATATCTTAGTGCAATTGGAGCTTTAATGTATCTTACTAACTGTACAATACCTGACATTTATTTTGCCGTAAATCTATTAGCAAGGTTTAGTTCAGCTCCTACACAACGACATTGGATAGGAGTCAGACACATCTTTCGATACCTTCGAGGAACCACTGATTTAGGATTATTGTATTCTAACAATTCAAAAGAAGGTTTGCTTGGTTATGTAGATGCATGTTATTTATCTAATCCACACAAAGAAAGATCTCAAACAGGATACATGTTTTTAAATTGTGGTAACGCAATTTCCTGGCGTTCTCAGAAGCAAACACTTGTTGCAACATGTAACAACCTAACTTTTGGCTAAACATGTAATATTTGATTTTGAGATAATAATGTAATTTTATTACATTATTTATGTTGTAATTTAATTAAGTATGAAATTATTTAATTAAATTATATAACTATTATGAATTATTAAATGATTAAATAAAAGAGATGTAAAATACAAAAGTATAGTGGGTTGAATGGCTAGTATAACCAAATTAATATATAAACCAATATTTATGACATAATGGTCATTTATTAACATTAAAAGAAAATTTCACTCTCTCTCTGTCTTGTTCTTCTTCAACCTACGACCATCATCAAAGTTTCATCCAAATTGTTCATTTAAATCTTAATTAAATGAAGAATTAATTCAAGAAAGGTTACAAGAAGCATTCAACAACAACACTCTACAAGATTTAGAGGTAATTCTTGATTATTGTTCATAATCTTATGAATATTGGTTCGGTTTTATTAAAAACCGAAACCAAGAATTAAAAACATAAATGTTGATGTTGCATGTCTAAGATTTTTGTAAATTATGATGAAATTTAGTTAATAGATGTTAAAGAAACAAAAATCAGAGGATAGACTATTCAAAGTAAATAGAAATCGGAATTTTTGGTGAAATATGTATTCTTGGCAAAATATTAATGTTTTGGATGATCTTGAACAAATTATAATGTTATTGAAAGGGAAAATAGTATAAAATCAACCCAATAATGATAATACAACTTTATATTAAGTTGCATGTTGATTAAAATGAGTTTTAGTAAATTTTATGAAAAATCCGAATGAAATAAATGAAGAACACCATGAACTAATTACTGGAAAATTATGAAGTTAGGGATCCGAATTCGGTTGAACCCGAATTCAGATGAGAGGTTAATCGGATGCTTCACAAATCCGGACCACACTATTTCGGATGCCCCATTTCAGATCTTGCTTGGTCCGAATTCGATTGTCCAATTCGGATGCTACTTAGAGTGAGTCAATTCGGGTGCCCAATTCGGTCAGATCCGAATCCGGATCCCCAATCCGGATAAGTCCGAATCCGGGCTGATCCGAAACCAGATTATCCATTTTGATATTTTAAACTAGAATGATTAAAGATCAACAAAGCAACATGATTATATATATATATATATATATATATATATATATATATATATATAGACCTTTGAGAATTTAATGAGATAAAGAATATAAATGAAAGAATGATTTGTAAGTTATCAGAATCAGATGAAATTAAAGATTTTAAAGACTAAAAAGATGACGATAATGATATGATATTAATATGATTTGACATGATAATTCTGGATAGGTTCAGTTAATATCTGAACAAAGATCTAAAGATTTAAAAGATTTAAAGCGGGTCAAAGACTTGAATTGACAGATCAGATTGACAAAGATAAAATCCTGAGATAACTCAGGTGGCAGATTTTTACATCTGTTTGATGAAGACCCAGAACTGTGAGTTATAGACATTCAGATTTAACATGCTTGATTTCCGGTTGAGACATATTGTTGATGTTAGATTAAATTGACACTCATATTATCAGCTGGATTGTGACCTGTGCACACCATGGTTGGGTGTTGCCCAGTGGATCATGATAGCTATTTGACTTATCACTTCATATGATATTGTATTTACAGTTCATTTTGACTTTGCTTTGAGATTATTGCTATCATGACATTGATTACATATGCTTCATCATCGCATATACTTGACATATTGATTCAGCTTGATTAGCCCTGATTGGTCTATTGTTCTAGACCTGGCTATTTCACCAGTTCTATTGAACTTGGTAATGACTTCCGATGTTCCGCCACGTTGATTTACTGGTAGCTAGCCCAGTATGTGGTTGATCCCCACGATTTAAGCATGAGCGTGGCCTGAGCATCATCCGACTCTATGACTTCTATGTCTCAATCATGAGGGCTGTAGCGGCAGCCAAGACATATCACGCTAGACTTATGATCCGCTTGACTATGCATGTTGATTTGAAAATCTATTTACTCACTAAGCTTTGCTTACCGTTGCTACATTATAATTGTTACAGGAAAAGATAAAGGAAAGTCACCTGCTGGACCTAGCTCTTAGGTCTATTAAAGATCAAGACAGAAGTTTCTATAGACCACTACACAACAAAACCTTTCGGTACTGATTGGAAGACAGCAAATGTTGTGGTATTGGGTAGATTTGATATTATTTTATGATGTAATGATTAGATTAGATGGTACCCTTTTATAACTTTAATTTGAAATATGTAATCTGTATTTAATCTAAATCCTAATCTGTTTGTATATGTAATTTATTATTCTGCAATTTAATTACTCTATCTTAGTTATGGTTGATATCGTATTGCATGATGTGGGACCTAGACTCTAAGGACTGCCCCGCAAGGGGAGGTCTTCACACAACATCCTCAAATCATGTTGAAGTTATTGCACTACATGAAGCTAGTAGAGAATGTGTATGGCTGAGATCAATGACACAACTCATCTTGTCTTCTTGTGGACTTGAGAAAGGCAAAAGTCCAACACTGATTTATGAAGACAATGTAGCTTGCGTATCGCAAATGAAAGAAAGATATATCAAAAGTGACAGAACCAAACATATCTCTCCAACATTTTTCTCCTACACTCAAGATCTTATAAAAGACAATCAGATTGAAATGAAATATATTCAGTATAACAACAATTCGGCAAATCTTTTCACGAAGGCACTTCCCAAAGCAATTTTCAGAAAACATGTTCACAACATTGGAATGCGACATGTATAAAACATGTGACAATTTTCAGATGACAATGTGAGGGAGAGTCAACCAATCGTTGTACTCTTTTTCCCTTGGCCAAGGTTTTTTCCCACTGGGTTTTTCTTTGGCAAGGTTTTTAATGAGGCAGCATTTCGTGGTTGAACTCTTACTAAAATTATTATCCAATGGGAAGTGTTATGAAAAGACAAAAGGTGTGGATGACAATTTTACAAAGGGGTCTTCTCTTTTACCAAGTTGAGAAGTAACACAACACAGTGTATTCTTTAATTACAAAATAGTGCATTAATTTTGTATATAAATAGACTCACACTTATCATACGAATGGATGTGGCGAACATACACACACACAGATATATATATATATATATATATATATATATATATATATATATATATATATATATATATATATATATGTATGTATGTATGTATGTATGTATGTATGTATGTATGTATGTATGTATGTATGTATGTATGTATGTATGTATGTATGTATGTATAGACTTTTAAGTCTTTTCAAGTTTAGGGTGTTATTATAACCATTGTAAAATTAGGAGGATTATTATAAACAATTTAAAATAAGTAGTGTTTAAATTTAAACATATATATAACCATATATATTTCGCAATTCATTTATATACATATGTATATAATTTCGCAAATCAATATTCAGATATATATATATATATATATATATATATATATATATATATATATATATATATATATATATATAAAACTTTGAGAAGGTAAATCTATAATCTATCTATTCTATTAAAAGACTAACGATATGCCACATGACACATAACTAGGATGCCACTTGGCTTCATTATATCATGACACGTGTACTGCAATTTTCCCTGTTAATAAAATGAAATTTAATCTAAATTATATTTATCTTCTTTTTTGTTTTGTGAACAAATCCACGAAACTAGGGTTCTTCAAAGTCGCCCTCTGCTATTCTCTTGCTTTCAACTGCTTATCGAATACTCAACGAGATTCCCGCTGAGCGTAGGGGTTCTGTTACCTGCTACGCTCGATTTCTCATCTACAGCTTAAGGTAGATATTATTTCTTAACCCTAATCTCGATTTGTAGCAATCCTCTTATTATTTTGATATTTAAAGTTTTCAAATTTAAATAGCCACCTATTCTGGATGAAATTGGTGAGTTAGTTGCATTTCCATGCTTATAAATTTGTTTCAGATTCTTGACGTGATTATTTTGTGTTTGAAGTTTAAAAAAATCAAATCTTTGATAAACAATTGTTGACTAACTGTTGAATTATCAATGGATTCCCAAATCACCATTATTGATGATATTGATGTTATGAAGGATTCTTTTGTGATCAAAGTACGAGTTATTCGTCTGTGGAAGTTGCATGTCTTCAAAAATCCCAGCGACACATATGCAATTGAGATGGTCCTAAGTGATTAACAGGTTCGATATTTACATTCCTGCTGAGTTTTTACTATTACACCTAGACAGAAATGTCATTTTTCTTTTATTTATCAGATTACAATTTTTTTTTATCAAATGTAGACTGTTTGTTCCAGCAAATGTTTTTGTTTCCTTTTTTCTACTTACAGCATTCATGAAATCGAACCTGTTTATGATTAAAACATTCATTGCTGATCAGTTTGAAGATTTTAAGGCAAATGAAACACATATTTAGTTGTTGGTCACTTTTGTTGTTGATAGACACTACATACACCTCTGTTACTGTTTTATTGATCAAAACAGAGACCAGGGACCATTTTATTTACTGGATTTTATTTCAAACCATCAAACTAAATAATAAAAATACAAAATCAACAATAGAACACTAACTAAGATCATGCATTGACTTAGTTTCATGATTAAAACATTTATTGATGATCAATTTGAAGATTTGAAGGCAAATGAAACACATTTTTTTCCCCAGGAAGCCATAGGATTTTTAAAAACAGTTAAAGTGAATTAAATGATGAAATTACCCAAAAAATTGATGTATTCTTGATGCTTGATGTTAATTTGATCTTGCTTCCTCATTACACACACTCTTAACTTTGGTCCATACGTATATATACTACATTGATGTTGTTCGTTCACATGGCACACACGCACATTTAGTTTAATTTCTATTTTGTTGTCGAGTTGCTACTTGGTTTAATTTCTATTTTGCTGTTGAGTTGCTATTTACAGCCCCAAGCAGCTATCCCCAATCTCATATTGTTCATACAAGTCCACACCACAAGTCACATTTAACATAACATTTACAAGATATTAACCTTAAGGATATAAAAAATTAAAAATAAAATAAAATTACCCTGCAGAGTAGCACTCTAAATTTATAGAATTTGTGCAATCTATTTTTATAGATTTCCAACAACTTGTAATTACTGCGTTCAAGCTGATGGTTCAATGGACATAATACGAGGGCTAGCAGATAAAGCATGACAATGGACATGAAGAAATCCAATGAGAAGCAGTGATGTGTATACAATTAAAGAAAAATGTTTGTGTTGAGAAAATAGATTCTCGATGATCCTAAAAGCCAATCACTCTATAGAAAAGAGAATATACCAGTTAAGATGTTGGCACTCTTGTCTGTTGTGATTTCTCAGAAGAGTTGTTGCCGATTCTGGACAACCATGAATGCCACTGGAGGCTGGTAATTAGGATTTTAAGAAGCACAAGCCTAGAGACGCTGAAAAGTATATTGAGCTCCAGAAACAAAAACAGATGGTTTGAAGCACAACTTATGTTCAAAGAATCATTAACCAACGTCATGAATTGCATCAAGTTCATAGGAGAGGACCTGAGGCCATCACTTAAAGCATTAGCACCTGCAATAGGTCTTCCACTCTACTATATCTACCTGAGTAGTTAATTAATTATGCACATTAGTTTAGAGTTACAGGTGCATGAAAAATAATCAAGATGTCAGTGTAAATTATATATGCTACCTCTAATAGGTTCTATTTTCCAGCAATAATCACCACCAAAACTCCTAGATTTGCTAATTCTCGGAGTATTTACAGACACTACACACACTATATTCCACTTAGATCATATATTCATGTTGAAAGGGCTGCTATTTGGTTTGTTCAATTGAAATGCATAGTCTGATAATTAGCCATATGGATCTGAGTTTTAAACTTAGTTAGATTTCTATTTTGGTGTTGAGTTGCTACTGATGCTTCTTACTTTTTTCGAGACACAAATACACACTTGACACCTTTACATGACTTTTATATGTTGTTGTCGTTTCTGGACAACCATGAATGCCACTAGAGGCTGGTAATTAGGATTTTAAGAAGCACAAGCCTAGAGACGTTGAAAAGTATATTGAGCTCCAGAACAGATGGTTTGAAGCACAACTTATGTTCAAAGAATCATTAACCAACATTATGAATTGCATCAAGTTCATAGGAGAGGACCTGAGGCCATCACTTAAAGCATTATCACCTGCAATAGTCTTCCACTCTGCTATATCTACATGATTAGTTAATTAATTATGCACATTAGTTTAGAGTTATAGGTGCATGAAAAAATATCAAGATGTCAGTGTAAATTATCTATACTACCTCCTATTTTCCAGCAACAATCACCACCACAACTCCTAGATTTGCTAATTCTCGGAGTATTAACACACACTACACACACTATATTCCACTTAGATCATATATTCATGTTGAAAGGGCTGCTGTTTGGTTTGTTCAATTGAAATGCGTAGTCTGATAATTAGCCATATGGATCTGAGTTTTAAACTTAGATTTCTATTTTGCTGTTGAGTTGCTACTGATGCTTCTTTCTTTTTTCGAGACACAAATACAATCTTGACACCTTTACATGGCTTTTATATGTTGTTGCTACACACACTACACAAACACTTAGTTTAAACATACATGTCGAGGTGTTGTTGCTGGTTTTTCTTTCTGTTTTCCAGCAACAATCACCTCCACAACTCCGAGATTTTATATTTAGTTTTCGAGTCATGAGCACACACATTACATGGTTTATTTTTCAATTAGTTGTTGAGGTACTGCTATCATTTTACTGCTGATCTGTCAGTTATTGCAGCCCCAAATACACCCACTTACACCACTCATGTAGTTAATTTACATTCATGTATATAGTTGATGTTGTTGTTGCTTTTTCTTTCTGTTTGTAAGTGACAAACACCTCTCTACACAAGCACACTGAACACTCGAACACTGGCATTTGTTGATGTTCGTTTATTACATGACCACACAATTGATTTTTAATTGCTTGGCTATTGTCACTTTAGATCAATATACCAGACATAAATCATCAAAAGTAAAGATATGAATCAAATGTAAAGATATGAATACCTGGATAATGTATTTTATATTGGATAGAACATGTTTTCATCCTCTCATAATCATATCAGTTACATCATATTACAAGGCGTATTTCATGTTTTTTGTATATAGATTGTTCTGTGCATGGTTTAGATATTTTTGTAAGTTGTGCTTTTAGTGTCAAATAAATATGAATACAAATTCTTTTTTATGTCACCAGGGATCCAGAATTCAAGCAACTGTGGGTTTTCATATTCGAGCCGTTAATCAAAGAGGGTGATGCTTTGTACATTAGCAAGTTCGGTGTTGCTGAGCATAACGCAAGTTTTAAATACATAAATCACGCATATAAACAAAGACTTTCTATCCCGAAACAAGGGTTAGAAAGTGCTCAGATTTGATGGTTCCATACATGGTTTTAAGTTTGTTAGATATATGGATGTTTTGTCTGATCGCTTACCAAACAACTTCAGCGTTGATAAGTACATGTGTTTATGTTTTATAACAATTAATTTTAATCTTCATTAGTTTTGAAATTGCATTATATCGTATGCATGCTCGTTTTTCTTTAATGTCGTTTTAGACGTCATCGGCTATGTTAAGACGTATGATGATGTTGGGGCTTCAGTTGATGGAAAGCAAAAGGCCAAAATTCAACTGCAGATTTGTGATCTAGAGTTAGATTATTTTCTTACTTATATGATTTGTGCTTAATTCATCATTTTATAGCCTTTCATTTGTTTTTTTATTAATTGTAGTGGTGTTGTGATTAATGTCACATTGTGGGACTCGTATGCTCAACAAATGAGGAACTATGTTGCGAGTGTGGAGTACGAACGCCCTATGATTATAATTTTTCAATTTGCGAAGTTCAAGTTTTATAATGGTGATTTACCTATTCAATACTTACTTTACAATTATATTTTGTTTTCGGTTCTTTCATATTCATATGTTGGTGTTATAATTATAGATTTGACATCTTAATTATTGTTTTTCCTCCAGCACGTCCGTATGTCTCAAGTTCATACGATGTTTCGAGGCTAATTATAAATTCTAATGTTGATGAAATCGTGAATTTCAGAACCAGATTTTGATCAATTTGCATCTACATGAAAATTTGAAATTACTATTTTATTTTGTTTATTAAATTTTCATATTATATTTTATATTCTATAAGTTATTTATTTCATTTTTACAGTCTCCTCTCGAAACAAAATAATGATGGTTCCACTCAGGAGCTTATTATAACCTCATCAAAAGGGTACTCGATTAAGGAAGATTTCTTAGCTAACACCGAGAAATTTGATATATCTGAGCTTTCAGAGATTTATGAGGTAATTCTAGATATTGCGTGTTTTTTTTTGTTTTCTTACACATTACATTCTTTAATTAAAATTTATTTACATGTACAGAAAAAGTGTTGTGTTATTGTCGGCACAATCAAGGGCATCCGTAAGAACATGCCATGGAACTATCTTGGATATCCGAAACGTACCAAAAGCGTAAAGCCAAAAGTCGTCCTAGAAGATAAAGGCGATGACTCCGGTGAATTTGTAAAAAAAACATGTTTTTGAGTGCAAAAAATGCAAAGATGATTTCAACAATGCGGCATACAAGTATGTAACTAACTATTTATGTAGGTTTTTACTATTTTAATACGTTCTATTCAACTATTTATATAGATTAATATTATTTTATTATTTATAGCTTATATACATCACAATGTGCATTTTGGTTAATGAGTCCTAATTTCATAGGTATAAGATTATGCTTCGAGTCCAATATTCAACAGGAGTGGTTTCATTGACTTTGTTTGACCGTGATGCAAATAAGCTATTATCTATGTCTGCACATGATCTGATTGAAAAAAAATCATGAGGTACAATGTTATTTATTTTAACTCTAGATATAGATAACTCTTATGTTCATTTACGGCTGGTTAATTAGTTAAGATTTTGAATCGTCTACAGGTTGGTGATACACACGTCTTGAACGAGTTGATTGGTAGGCATTTTGCCTTCAAGATCGAAATCACCGAATACAATCTACTAAATGATAATCATGTTTTTGGGATTTCAAAACTAACCGATGATGAAGAGATTCTTAATGCATTGCAAGAGAAGACGCAGACTGACCAGGTTTAGTTTCATCATGTATTTATTTGTAATTTAATTTTGACATTTGGAGTTTTGACATACTAAGAAATCGAAATTCTTTGACTCAAGTTTTAATAATGTTACTATTATTTCTTTCAAATAGTTTTACTAAAATTTTATAAAAACACAGATTCCTACCTCAGAATCCTTTGGCATTTCTTACTCAGAATTCACCCATATAGGAAATGTGATGACGAAGGTGTGTATTATTTTAGAATAGTAAAAAATATTTTTGTTGCAAAATATTTTAAATACTAATTATATTTCTCTTAAAGGATGCTTCGTCAACTGGAGACAGTGTAATTCCGGTTATTGAAAATACGACTTCAGCCACACCTACTTCGAAGAAAGCACATGATGATGGCAAGTCCGGTGGGTGTGACTTCAAACGTAAGTTGGCGGATGATTATGATGATGACGATTTTATAGGGAAATATGCAACAAAAAAGAAGGTGACAACCGGCATGGAGCTTCTTATACCAAAGAAGGAAAAATGATGTTTGTTCTTCTAGTTTGAATTGTTGGTTTCTTGGAATTTCAGTTGCATTGCGTAATTTGCTTGGATTTTTGGGGTTCGTATTTTGATTTGGTTTGAACAATTCGTTCATTAGGTATTGATTTTCGTTGTATTTAATTTTTGCATTGTTGAATCTTAAATCCATTGAAATATATATTTGGTTTTCAAATTTAATCATTGCTACTTAGCATTGTTTTTAATTAGTGTATATCTATTACTTGATTATAAAGCATTCATGAAATTGTATTTGTGTAGAATCTTACTTTTTATGCCATAAATATATTTTTAAAAACTTGCAATTGTGGGACTCTTTTATGAATTAGATTTTATGAAATACTAACAAAACATACAATTATTGACAATAAATGTAATGTGTAATTTTTTAAGACAAGAACATAACATAAATTTCATGAGATATTCTTCAAAAAAACCATCTTACCTTTGATATTTAAATTAGGTTTTAATATGAAAAAAAAAAAACAACATGTTTTTGCGGTTTAGTCCTTCCGTGTTATTTTTTACCAACAAAATCTTGAAGTAATACATTTGTTTGTGATTTTTGAAATTTTTTTTATTTTTTCAAAAAGTCTTCAAGTTTGTGGACTTTTCGGAGAAAAATAGTGAAAAACAAAACATGATTATCATTTAGTAGATTGATTATGAAGATAAAAAAACAAAACTTTTTCGAAAACCAAATTAACCTTTGAACTTTTTTAGGAAAAAATAACCCAAAGGGACTAAATCGCAAAAAACATAGCTAATAATGTTGGTTTTTTTTCAGATTAAACTCTTTAAAGTATAATGTCATTGATAAAAATCAAATTTAACTAAAAATTAAATCCAATAACTTAAATATAATATCATATCATAATTTATAATCTATCTATCTATAATCTATATATTCTATTAAAATAGCAACTAATTTGTCATTTG
Organism: Centrapalus pauciflorus; assembly: GCA_020465985.1. Classification (NCBI taxonomy): domain Eukaryota; kingdom Viridiplantae; phylum Streptophyta; class Magnoliopsida; order Asterales; family Asteraceae; genus Centrapalus; species Centrapalus pauciflorus. The sequence goes on along the minus strand of JAANYP010002800.1, from coordinate 5,110 downwards.
TTATCTTCTCAAACAACAATTGTCACATTCCACCCATTAACACCTGTTAATTAATATTTATAGATTTATTTTAAACTTTAAATCAATTTTCTTTATATAAGATCAATTAAAATCTCAACAAACAACACTTAGAAAATATTTGAATAATAATAGTCGTTATCGTAAGGATAATAAAGTTAAAAGTTATTAATAATCTATTATTAAGTTTTGAACAATTTATACTTACGATTAATCATAAATTTTTTATATATTATTATATTTAAAGTTTGAATACTTTTGTCTTTTATTTAGTTTTTTTAATTTTTTCCTAATATAGCTTTGAAAAAAAGATGTTTATTAGAATAGAAGACTTAATAAGTGAAAATTTTAAATGATATAACCTCTAATTATTAATTATTTATTTAATATAGATTTTGTGATATGTATATTTTAAAAAGAAATAAAAAAAAATAAAAATAAACATCATCATCTTCTATTATTTCGTCGTTCCTTCACGGCAAAGCAATCCGAAAGCCTCCGTTCACCCCAAACCTGGACAATCTGTTCCCAAATCAGTATTGATCTCTACGTTTCTGAAGTATATGTTTCGTCTATCTCATGAAGCTCTCTGTCAATTACGTTGTTATTGCTTCCTGCGTGCTTTCTGGAAATTATATCTGGTACATTCCTGTTGAATTTTAATCAAAGTCGGTAGCTTCTTGTAATTCGCCTTTGTATTTGTTTAAGAATAAGTTCACGAAGATTTATATTTTTCATCGTAACTTGCAGGTAATCGGTTATCTTTTTTTCTTGATTTCATCCTATGTTCAACCGGTGGAATGTGTTTTGTTATCTCAGGCACTCTATCTCTCTCTCGATATCACTTGCTGGTATTAAAACGAAATATTTGTTTATTTTTTCATATTTTTATGTTGATTGCGTGATGTTTTGCGTATTGCACTGTTGTTTATATAATTGTTGCATATTATTATTACGGCGTCTATTCACGGCAAAGCAATCCCTTGGCCTCCGTTCACCCCAAACCAACACATGCTTCCCATATCAGTATTGATCTCTACGTTTCTAAAGTATATATTTCGTCTGTCTCATCAAGCTCTCTCTCGATTACCATGTTCTTGCTTCCTGTGTGCTTTCTGAAAATTATATATGGTACATTCCTATTGAATTTTAATCAAAGTCAGTAGCTTCTTGTAATTCGCCTTTGTATTTGTTTAAGAATAAGTTCATGAAGAATTATGTTTTTCATCGTAACTTGCAGGTAATCGGTTACCCTTTCTTTCTCGATTTCATCCTCTGTTCAACCGGTGGAATCTGTTTTTTTATCTCAGGCACTCTATCTCTCTCTCGGTATCACTTGCTGGTATTATAACGATATATATTTTTTCATATATATTTATGTTGATTGCGTGATGTTTTGCGTATTGCACTATTGTTTATATAATTGTGTATTGCATAGTTTTAAGTGTGTGACTGTTGTTTATATAATTGCAGTGTATTATATACATGTTTCTATTCACCCTTGTACATAATGTCTAAGGTTCATAATTACATTATGGTACCAAAGCATTATATACATAAGTAATATACAAATACCTACGTTCAAACCATTAAAAGAAATCATCTTAATAAATCTTATAAAATCATATTGATAATAATGTCTAAGCTTGGTTCGTTTCTTGAATTTTAAATTGCAGTTTGTTGAATCTGCATTGGCTTTCTGTTTTGAATTTTGAAACCTGTTTGTTTAACTTGTGCTTGCCCACTGATCTTGCTTCCTCATTATACACACTCTTAACTTTGGTCCATACGTATTTATACTACATTGATGTTGTTCGTTCACATGGCACACATGCACACTTAGTTTAAAATGTATTTTGCTATTGAGTTGCTCCTGTTGCTTCTTTCTGTTTTCCAGCCACAAATACACACTTTTGTTGTTGATACACACTACTCTAAGACTCACAAGTCTCAGAGGCATCATGCAAACACACACTACACAAACAGTTAGTTCAAATATACATGTCGAGGTGTCGTTGCTTTGCTGCTAATCTGTGTTGTTTCTGTTTTCCAGTAAGAATCACCAACACAACTCCGAGATTTGCTAATTCTCGGAGTATTAACAGACTCTACACACACACTATGCAACTTAGATCATATGTTCATATTGATGGGGCTGCTGTTTGCTTTGTTCAATTGAAATGCTCAGTCCGAGAATTAACCATGGATCTGAGTTTTGGACTTCACAACAGCTCACACATACACTTTTGTTACTGTTTTATTGCACAAATTTGAGAGGATTAAAGGCACATTATCATGAATAAGGATCAAACAGCCACATTAATTTGAACTAGAATCAAGGCCGAAGGCCATGTCCTTCTTGTCATCAAGTCTCGGACTGATCAAAACAGAGACCAAGGACCATTTTTAGTTACTGGATTTTATTTCTAACCATCAAACTAAATCATAAAAATGAAGAAATCAACAATTGAACACTAACTAAGATCATGCATTGACTTAATTTCATGATTAAAACATTTATTGCTCATCAATTTGAAGATTTGAAGGCAAATGAAACACATATTTTTTCCCATGAAGCTGCAGGATTTTTAAAAACATTTAAAGTGAATTAAATGATGAAATTACCAAAAAAATATTGATGTATTCTTGATGCTTGATGTTTATTTGATCTTGCTTCCTCATTACACACACTCTTAACTTTGGTCCATACGTATATATACTACATTCATGTTGTTCGTTCACATGGCACACACGCACCACATAGTTTAATAAGACTGCCCATCAATCATCTAACATAATCAGTTATTATTTTTATATCTCCATTTCTTTGATTGTACATACGAACACTATGTTAGGTTTCACCACTTAGTTGAACATTGTGTCTAATTAGGATCTTACCACTAAAATCATATGTTGCATCGTTACTTCTTAAGCGGGTATGACTTCAAATGAAGTTGAGGCCAATAGCCAAAATGTATAGTACATGTCTGCATGATATGGGTCCTTGGTTTGTGGACAAATAAAAAAAGGACGGTACTATAGAATCCCCCATGTTAGTGCAGTGGATAACACGAAGCACATCTGACTCCATCATATATAGGTGGCAAAATGGGTTGGTGCCAAAATAGGCAAAACATTAGTGCCGGTTGAAATGTGTTAGGTCATCCCTCAAACAAATTTGTTTTTTTTTCATAATTTTTATAAATAATTAATATATTAATCATGATTACAAAAACTAATATTGAAACAATCTCCAATTTGTTTTTGAATCAGGCAATTTACAAAAAGATATAATATAACTCAAACTGACCCAGTTCTGATAATAGTTTGAAATTTCCCTTCTGCTAATGATGGATTCTCGGGACATACTCACATTTATTTCATTTTTATGATAAACATACTCAACAATGAATATGGATCCTCATGACGCTAAAGACAGAAGAATAAAGAGGAAGCTGTATTTGGAGAATAGAAAACTGCATGTTAGATCGAACACATCAAATTCTCCATGCGTGTCAAACATATTGATCACTTCTTCATCAAATACTATAGATCTAACAAGTTATGCAATGCAACCATCTGTTGAAAATGTAAACCATAATCATGTTTTACCCGATCACTGTTTGCATTTTAATGATTCTCATAGGAGATTGGCAATGGCAGATATTACAAATAGTAAGTTCTGTCATAACAAATGACACTTATTATTTAATCTTCATTATATTTTGTAACTTTTTTGAATAAATATTGTAATGGATTTAAATTTACTGATACGTACTTTTATATACATAAATATATTTTTCGTAAGTTCTCATATTAGCCACTTTTTCGTAAGAAGCAGCTCCAATTATGCATATCGATGACACTGGCGCAAAACATAGAAGAGCAATAAGGAAATTATCTTTGAGATGTAAGAGATCAAAGTCCACAACTACGACACGGAAAGTACAAAGTTCATCCAACACCCGAATTTCTTCAATGAGAGGTATTATAATTTCTAATTTTCAATTTTGACATTTTACTAAATCAGTTCAAGTTATATGTATTTCTTATATTATATATATATATATATATATATATATATATATATATATATATATATATATATATTTATATATATAGGGGTGGGTTCAATGGAAAACCTCGGAAAACCCGGGAACCACTTTATAGCCATTGGATCAGGTGATGCATCACGCAGAAAGTCGATGCATCACGCGGGAATTTAATACATCACGTGAGAATTTGGTGCATCAAGCGGGAAATTTGATGCATGTCGCGGGAATTGTGATGCATTTGTAGTGGTGCATGGAGGTTTTCCAAGGTTTTCCGATGCATGTTGGTTTTCCATTGAACCCCTATATATATATATATATATATATATATATATATATATATATATATATATATATATATATATATATATATATATATATATATATATATATTAGATAGGGTTCTTGGAATTTTCAAAAAATTATTATATAAAATTTCAATTTATTCTATTGTAGATTTGATGTCAACGGAAGGTGCATTTCCCTCTCAGAACAATGCTCAAGAAATCCCTGCAAATGTTGTGCATAATCTTAAAAACAACAAAACAGGCATATCTAAAGGTAATATATAAGTTTTTTCATGTCTAACTATAATGTATTCATTATAATATGATGCATGTGGTGTTTCAAAGTGAATAAATTTCTAAATTTTTAATCATGTTATGTAACAGATTAATTTGATCATGGTGATGAAACTCGCATATGTCAACTATGTCATGCAAAATTATGGACAGATGAAGCTGTTAGGGGTCAAAGAACTGGGGACAAAACATGTAATTACCTATGTTGTGGTTACGGCAAGGTTCAGCTTCCGGAGTTGAAAGCATCGCCATCATTATATGAGGATCTATTTCATCTTAACGATTCAAAAAGCAAAAATTTTCTTAAGAATATTCGTCGTTACAATTCTATATTTTCATTCACTTCAATGGGTGGGAAGGTTGATTCATCAGTAAATAAGGGTAAAGCTTCGTATATATTCAGGCTTAGTGGTCAAAACTACCATGCTATGGGAAGCCTTCTACCTGTAGATGCCTCAA